>JACGCM010001846.1:0-319395 GCA_014058105.1 Kingdonia uniflora | reverse complement strand
GCCTTCGTATTGAGATCAGTAGTCCTTAAGCTGGAAGAACAAGATACAAAAAAATAAGAAATATAAGTAAATTTTATAAGAGATATTGTGAAACCCCATCGGACCACAACCCTCCTCGGTCCTTAATAATCTTTTTTCCAAAAAGCAAGGGAAGGCATATATACACATTTGGATACACGAAGAATATACATACATATTAAAAGAAAATACTAACATAGAGATACTAGAACCAGAAGAATAACTGTCTTACAGTCTCTTTCCGCACATGCTTGTGATGCTCTGGAGATTTGTACATCTGGTCTGAAAGAAAAATCAAGTTATATGCCCAGTCCCAACTTCCTTTGTTTCAAAAAAAGAAGTTAATATGGGTGGTGCCCATGCAACTTAGGCCTTAATAAAGTTAATTCTCATAAAAGAAACATTTCCATTAACATAATCCACAATGGCATGCCAATTTAACCAACCTTCCCCTCTCCAATTTTCTCTCATTACAGATCTGAAGAGAAAAAGAGTCTAATACTCGCCTAAGTATAATCTTTAATTAGATTAATCTCAGCAAGCACCTGTCAATACCTACACAGCTTACATTACAATTGTTTAAAGAATACCTAGTATATCGAGTTTAATCGACTCACTTCGCCAAACTTTTGCAAAGCATGCCAACATAGCCATGGTGTCTGAAGATTAAAATAACAATAACTACTAAAATGGAACGAGTAAAACTTTTGCAAGTATAGAGCAAGAAAATTTATAATCCAAAAAAAGCCAAACATAGACTACAAGGATGGGGGAGTTCCTGACTTGTACTACCTCAAGAAACTCATTAACCGCTAATTGATTTATAAACACCTTTTTTCTACAAAAAAAAAAAATCTCTTCAAAGCCATTCTAAATATCCATAATTTAGGAAATTATTATTACCCATTGGGATCATAGCAGTAAGCTACTATTGATGTCTTGTATTTGAACTGCTTATTGTCACACCATGCTTAAACTGATGCTTAAGGTTCTTTTAGAAAACACTGTATTGGCTTGAACACTATTTTTCATTTACCCAATCCATGTCTTGTTTCTGATTTTTGCATTCAGGTTAAGATTGCATATGTGTGTGGCGGTAAGTTCTACATTCTTGTATTTTCGCTTAGCCTATTCTATGCTAGCCTGGCTACGTGCCTATTGCGTCACTACTTCTTCTGTCCAGTTTTGATTGTGCACTAATAGTAGCGACTTATACACGTATAGAAGGCTTTCAATGTACGTAGATAAAAATATGCTAGGCCAACTATAGCTATGAAGGCCTAGAGTATGGATCTATAGCCATAAATACTAACTTCTTATGCGACACCTCTAAGCATCTAGTCGACTCAAGATAACCAGATTGAGCTCGAAATGGCGATGGGTTTTTTTAATAACCTAATTGTTGGTTTTGTATAGTGAGGAGGATCGGCAGTAAAATCAAGACAAAACTTAAAGGATAGATCAAATCAATTAGAAATTAGAGTTTCAAATCCACAATTAACATCTAGAGAGAGAGTCACCTTGCAGATAAAGACTTCAAATCGCTGAGATACTCCGATCGTGCTTTGATGTTATGAAAGCACGCTCTCGCCGAAATCAAAAATCAAAGCTAATTTAATGAAACAACAATAAAAAAATGGCACAAAATATCAAACGACAATCAAATTAAACTTGAATTGGAGATTTAAATTGAAATCTACAGAGAAAGGTAGAGAGAGTTACCTTGAACACAAAGACTTCAAATTACTGATCAAATTCTATGGTCCCTCTTGAACCTTATCACAATTGCAATCGAAAAATGCCAAACCAGAAATCAAACCTAAAACCAGAGATCAATCTAGAGAGATGAGAGGAGGAGGTGAAGTTTACCAAAATTGAGTGATGGAGAGAAAACACAGAGTCGACAAGAGAATTGGTGAACTGGTATACAGTTTTGATGAAAGTAGTCATATAAAATGGCATTCCGTTTAGTTTTACTAAGAAAACGAGTTAAGATGGCATTCGCATACAAAATGCTATTAATGTACACTTATGATAGCATTTCACAATTATGTTATTGAAAAACGCTATCAAATGCCATTTTTCTTGTAGTTAATTTAGCGCATTTGGATATCTAACAACCAACTAAAAATAATACTTTGCTTCATAGTATAGTAGCGAGTAGCAAGTGTTCACATGTATTGCATGTGTCCTTACGGGTGGATGGAACCCATGAAACTAGATAAAGCAAACTGAGAGAAGAACTATAAATCCAATAACATCAATAATTGAAATTTCACAGCTTCTCTTCATATAACTGACAGATGTTTAGTTATAAGTAAAATGAGACCAAGTTTCCCATCATGCAGAATCCTTATAAGGGAGACAAATGCGAGAGAATAGATGAGCTTCATCTAATTGTTCTAAGTTTTGTTTGTATTTAGAACTAAGGATAATTAACCATTTATGGGAACTCTCCACAAATGGCAGTTTCACCTATATTATAACTTTACCACTTGCTGATGGAAAATCAATTCAACCAAGCAACTCTTCTCATAAATTAATATTATAACAAAAATTAAGAGGTTTTTCCCACATAAAACATCTGAAATCAGAAACTAGATCACTCTCAATGACTGATAACTAAGACAACCATCCATTCTCCTAACCATGAAATCTGATCCCAATATTTAGATCCTAATCTTGTGAATTAGAAAAGGCACCAAAACGCAAATGATTTGATGTATATCAGTAGATATTAGATTTGACTTTTGAGCTTCATTTGGCATTTAGGAAATAATAAATAAAAGCACACAAAAATTAGCTCAAACATGAAATGCTTGCTAAAAGTACATATTAAGTATATCACAATATTTCTAGCTACTTGTAATATCAGACTACAGAGGGGAATGTGTCTAACTAATCACAGTATTACGGAAATTTCAAACAAAGCAAACCAAAGGGAAGGTTCGACTATTTTGCAAGCTTAATAGCTCCATCTACGGTCTCAAGCAGCGTCTAGGCAGTGGTACTTATAGTTTCATGAGGTGGTTTCGAACCACGGTTTTGTCAAATGCAAAATGGATCATTGTATATACGCCAAACAGAGTAGGAGACATTTTACATTTTTTATTTTTGTACGTCAATGATATTTTACTCGCTCGCAGTGACGCCCGGTTTCTTCAGGAGACGAAAGCCTACGGCATGATATGTATGAGACCCGACATCAGTTTTATTGTTGGGATGTTAGGAAGGTACCAACAGAACCCTTCTATTATTCATTGACAGGCAGCCAAGGAGGTTCTTCGCTATTTGAAGAAGACTAAAAATTACAGATTTGTTTATAGGAGATCAGATGAGCTCATGGTTTTGAGATACTCTGACTCAATTTTTGCTAGAATCTCTTTGAGGATCGCTCGTTTATGTGGGAGTAGTTTTTTTTTTTTTTTTTTACTGCTACTGCACTAGGATTCTTTATCCATGTGGGAGTTATTCCTGGTTATTATTTTAGTCAACATTCAGACTTGATTTTGATTATTTAGTTGTTATTATATTTGGATCAGTTATTATATATGCACATATTCAGTTTAAATTATGCAATTGCAATAAATTTTTAGATATGAATGATTTTATCACATGACGGTTATTTAAGTATCAAGTGTTTATAGAGAATACTTAAAGTTTTCTCAAGTTTGCTTGGGCTGGATATGGGTAGCCTCCACATCCTTTGACCTTCATTTCAGTATGAGCGATGGTCTTCTCGCATGACGGTTTGTCTAAGTATTGAAATGACATGTGTCTGGTAAACACATGTTGCAGGACACTAATGAAAATGTACCAACACATCATTATGCGTACATTTGCCATTCACACGCTAAACTCCACCAGTAAAGAAATTACACTTGAAAGCTATTGAGGTTGCTAGCCTGATATCCACAATATGAATTATGCATGTGTTCAAAGGCCTGACCAAAATTTGTCCGTGAACCGTGTTAGCCTTCTTTATAGTCGTAGAGTGACAGTCAAGTTTGATGTAACATTGTCTTCGACAAATTATCATGTGTGGTTTAAAAAAAACAATGGATGGCCATCTGCTTTTCGTAAAAAACTGTAAATCAGGCTAAAAATATTTTTCTTAAAATCTAGTTAGCGCCGGATGAGAGATTGTTGGATTTTTCATCTATACCGGCACTTCTCTTCCAGTTCACAAGCACACATATTAATAGGTCGTATAGGTGTTATTTGTTGTGTCCATTCTTACATCAAGTTAAGGTAGATGGGACCTAGTCTTACTCTTTATTAGGGTTTGAGGGTATAATGGGAAGAACACTCTAACCCTATCAGGTTAAATAGAGAGTAAGCCCCTCTTGGAGGCTACACAAAGAAAACCATCATATTGAGGTCTGCAGCCAATCCAAGGGAGACTCCACTCAAGCAAGAGAAGAGGTTAGTATAATCTGTTTTCCATATTCTATTATTGATTATAGCAATTGTATGTATTTCCAACACTAACATCATGGACAAGGAACTTGAGGAGAAGAAGAGAACGAGGAGAAGAAGAATGAGCGGACCGAAAGCATGAAAGGGAAAGACGCGGAGACTCATCTTGTGATTTATAAGAAAGATGTTTAAAGGGTTGTAGACCTCACTGAACAAAAGAATGTACTTGATAGGAAAATGGAAGATATCGAAGACGAGATGGAAATTGCTAGGTACTATATCAATGCGGAATGAAGTGTGTCCGCATGTTAGGGTCTTGTTAACGAATGTGTTTTATTTAAAATTTTAGTTTATGAATCGACCACTGCGATTCTTATGTGTCCTTTATTACGTATTACTATGATTAATGCAAGTTATCAGTACAATCTTTGTTGCATATTCTGAATCAACCAATCAACTGTGAGTGAAAAATCAAAAGTATCCGGTATTTTTGTATTAAAGACGTCCAATAATCAAAACCTCATGTAGTCACCGAAACTACCAACTCGCTGCATTGAAACTGCAGAGTCAGTGGCATCTACCCAAATGTTACATTTAAAAAATACTCCAAAGTAACAAGAATGTATATAATCCTTTAGCATTTGTTGCAGGCAATAAATAACAACATATTAGTTTATAAGTTAAGGCTATATACAAGACTACAACGTTGTTGTTTAATGATCTCAGATGACAAACGACATAGCAGGAGGGCTAGCTTTTCATCTGTCCCTCAAAACCAATGTGGTGGGAATTCTAGGGCTTTACTCTGCATTGCCAGAAACCGCATTGTGTTCACAACGCATAAGAAAACACATCATTGACACAATAAATATGCAAAGCACCAAAAACAGTTAAAGTAACACCGTAAGTAACAAAATTAGAAACCATTATCTGATTATATTATATTAACTGGTTCAGTAACATCTTGAGGTCCATGCTTATCATCTGTGTAGTAGAAACCTGGCAACATAAGGTCAGACAGAGTGCAAGATATCCATGTTCTTGTTTAAGACCAAACAGCTAAGTACCCCATTGTCTGAAGGAGTAATACGTCTTCTGACCAAGTCTTTGTTACTCCTCCGAGGTTATCTAGCCATAATTGAGTCGTAAAGATCTTTACATATTTGGCTTCTCCAACCTTGATGGACTCATCAGCCAGTAACCATATAACCCCACAGGTGAGTCTCCAATGGAAATTTACAGTGTGCTTCCCAGCTTTATTTATAAGATTCATAAGAATTTAAGTGGTAACACCAGAGCCTACAATATACCAGTTATCCTGTGGAACACTAAGGTCATCAAAGAGAGCTGAGCACGTGTAGGCAGTTTCCAATATACTTTAACAAAGTGTGTTCCTGGTTTTATTGATGAAAGTGTATAGGTTAACGTCAGAGCCTACCATGTGCGGGTAATCAAAGAGAAAGCTGAACATGTATAGGCTCTCTTGGTAGTGAGAAAGTAGAGGATCCTCCAGTTTTCCTCTTGAATGTGCTACTAGGGCTTGAGGGCACAGATTGTCACGACCCCGTTCTGCACTACTGGTGCAACCATAATCACAATTAGGTTAGGCGCCTCTCCAGTATACCCGTTCGGACGGGCTGTCATACAGGTCATGTCGGGAACTTCATTGCATCATGGATGAAAAATATAGAGAAATTGTTTACCACGAGATCAAACTTGCCCTGAGATTTAACGAGAGAAAGAAATCAATGAATACAGTGACCAGAGATCTTCAGCAATACATTTCACGAGATACATAGAGCTTAAAAACATTTCTTGAATAAGTCTTGAATACACCGACGAGATTGATCTACCCTAGCATATTTTCAAAAATCTGGGGCACGGCTATACCAATAATTTTGTTTAAGATCGAGAAGATACATGTATTTCGGTAAGTGGAACAAGTTGATTAAAATGACAAAGATATCAAAACAATTCTTACTTCAATAAGAAACATGATTGGAACATCCTATTTCTCATTTAGACATTAAATGTTTTCTGCACAATTAGATAAATTAATTCGGCCATGATTTTGATATTAGTAGGGCAGAGGTTGCCTTCTCCAATACTTTGATCTTATTTTAGTTCATCAGATGGTCTTTATTATAGCTCATCTGATGGTTTCTTGCATTTAATCCTAAAAAGGATTCTGCTTTGCCCCTGTTTGGATTCAACTGCCTGGCCTAAAGTTGTGCTTTTTCGATGAAGGATGCCTGAGACAAATGTTTGAAAGCTTTGCAGAGTAGATCACATTCCTATATATCACACGGCTTAGTGTGGCTAGGGTTTGTGTTTGAGTTAGATATGTTCATGGAAAGACCTAATGATGTTTGGATTCTTCTTTTTAGATCTGAGGGCATCTGGCTGCCTGTGATCTATTAAAAGGTCCCTAAATTTTGTATTCATTATACTTTATAGGGGCATGAAACTATGTCTTTTTATAGGGGCATCAAACTTTGTCCTGCACTAAGGTGAACCCCATCATTGTTGAAGGCAAGGACGCTCATTTGAAAAACAAAGAGAATGTGGTAGCTGCTGAGATTAAGAAGTGTAAAAGGTGTGATGTACAAGGAGAAAATTAATTTATAAAAAACAAAAAAAACTTGCCTATTAACGAGCTAGATGGTGCTGTGAAGAACAAGGTTACTATTGCGCCAGAGGATGGTGAATTCATTGATCTTGATGTGCAGGTTGCTACTCAAGAAGGCCATGTTGAGTGTAGTGCTGCATAGATGTAGCTAACTCTGTTGGGGAAGCTCAAGCTGTTGATGAAGGTACAATGTTGGGTGAAGTCTTTGGTAAGGTTGTGATTGATGCAATGGCTAATGCTGTGGGTAAATGCAGTTGATGATACTGTGGACGATGTAATCCAACAACAACCTAGCTGGTCTGGTGGGGAATTCCTGATGATCACACTGAGAGGAAAACGAGCTCAGTGATACAATTCAAATTTTTGCTGGAAGCTATGGCACACCATTTTGCTAGTCGATAGTTTATCCAAAAAACTGTTGATTTGGGTTCTAGATGCCGTTGCTGCATACATGGGAATACTGATGATGTTAATCACTTATTAGTGAATGGGGACATAGCAGGACCTGTATGGGCCTATTTGAGCAGAATCTGTGGTGTAAGCAACAATTTGAACCAATCTTTCTGGGACAAATTGAATACCTAGCACAGTGCAGCTAATAGCCAGTCCATGGTTGGGGTTTTTATTGGTGTTATCAGCTGAACCAGTGGTAGCGTGCATGAGGATCTACTAAACCGTATATCTTCTTTGGTAACTGAAGAAGACAATTATAATTAATTCTTATGCCCTCTCTAGAGGAGGTTAGAGAGCTTGTTTAGCATAACAGGAAAGCATGGGAGATTGTCAAAGAAAACTACAGGGGCAGTCGAAAAAATTTCAGTGAGGCCACAGTATCTACATTCTACACTGCCTCTTTTTATTCTCGAATCCCAAGGTGGAAACCCCAAGAGCTTTGGCTGACTATAGGCCAATATATCTTTGTTCTGTGGTTTACAAGATTTTTACAAAATCATCTCTAAGAGGCGGCTCCGTCTTCTCCAATTCTAGTATGTAAGAGTTATTCCAGAGTCCAGACTACAGCCTTGGTTTGCCTCCTCGCCCTTGCATCACTCTTTAGCTGAGGAAAGTTGGAAGATTCTTTCATTGGAGATTATTCAAGTCCCTAATGTTGGCGTCGTGTGGTATCCAAAGAAGAAATGGGTTCTGTATAAATCTAAGGCTGAAGGTGGGTTAGGCATCAGAAATCTTAAGGATGTGAAACATAGCTTCACCAATAAGAAATGCTGGAATTTCTTACATACAAATCTCCGTGTGCTGAGTCTCCGATACAAGTACTGTATAATTCTAGTGAGGTGCATGCTGCCACATTCAAATGTCTCTCACTTGTGGGGGAGCATGGTGGGACTGTTACCAACTGTTAAGGCTAATACAACAGCGTTCCGCAAAGGTGATTTAGATTTTTGGCATAATGAATGGACAGTTGAAGAGACCTTGAACAGCTGCTTGATGATATACATGTGAACTACAAATAAAGTGAATGAAGTTCTTGATAATGATGAATCTGGTACTGGGAGCTACTTCAGACAGATATTCCAAATATCTGGAAGCTGGTTCTGTAAAAGGTACTCTCTTCCTGAAATACCGATACACCAATTTAAATCTTCCCATGGATGGTAAGTTCTCTTAGAAAACTGCTTGGAACTTTTAGGAGGATAAAATGAATTGGGTATGGCACCCTGCTGGAAAATCTGGAGAAAAGTTGTACTTATAACACTGTAATACAAAGGCATGTGGACAAAATGCTGTTGTTGCCGAAAATTTCAAAATTGAAAGCATAGACCATCTCATTTTTAACAATGGCATGTGGGGTCTAATATTCAAAATGAGTCATGCTGGGTTAGACAAGGTGCTTACCGTTGAAAGCTAAAAATAATAATAATAATGAATTGGGATCATCAGGGGGATATTACCTGCTCTCAGAATGGAAAATTTGGATATCAATGTGTATGATTTAAATATGACCTTGTGAAAATGGACGGCAATGATGTTATTAAAAATATTCTCTTATGGCTGCGGATCTCAATCATAAACTGAAGGTTTCACAACAGTGTGGTTTCTTTGTACAACTCTCTCTGCAAGTTTACAAACTTACTAGAAACACCGTCAAGGTTAGAGCTGCTAAATTGGTAAGATGGCGGAAACTTAATTTTGACGTATACAAGCTTAATACAGATGGGTCTGCTTTGAGTAATGGTTTTGTGGAGTTGGTGGGGCTATCAGAAATGATCAATTTGCAAATGATATTTTTTGATTATTCAGTGGCTCTGGGGTGGGGCCAAAAAGTTACTCAAGTTCTGAACTGTATGGCTTATTGCATGGTTTAAGACACTGCAAGACTCAAAATCTGTTGCCATTGGTGGTGGAGTTGGATTCTTATTGGATGTACGAAAAGGGTGTGGTTTCTCCAAAATTTGCAGGAGTTCTACAACCATGTAATTATCTTCAATGTGTTCTAAAACATGTCTAAAGGGAAGGGAGCCAACTGGTTGATTTTTTCTCTAAAACAACGTACAAATTGGCATTGGAACATGGTCAGCTTGCCTAGAAAGGCCAGCTCTGTCCTCATACTTGACAAGATGCGGATTGCCTAATTAAGAAAGTAATGTATTTTATTTTAATTGAGACCAGACTCTAGTTCTCCACCTTGTACTCTTGATCCCATTTTATTCAATAAGTTCTAATATCTGTTACAAAAACAGCTAATTTGGCAGTAATTTGACTACTATAGCCAATTACTTGAAAAATCCGTAAGATTCGAAGATTAATCTGTGGTTATTAGGTGTTGCCTGTTTATTTTATCTAGTACATAGATAAGTTTTATTATCAATTAGTTCAAGAATTTCCTCATTTACAACACCAATTCCACTCTCACGATTTACAGCACCAATTCCACCTATGTCTTGCCCTTGCTGCCCTATCACAAAAAATTGCAATTAATCGGAGGACGAACCAAATGAATTGGAATAGCATTAATTGATGTTCTGTACCTGCACTTAACTCCACATCTCTTCAGATTCCATTCTGTCTGAAAACTTATTATGTAGAATCATAAAGCCAAAATTGTATAAATGCCACAAGTGAACCCTACAGATCCATACGAGAATTGATGTTTCACCAAGTTACCTTGCAGTGTTTCAACTGTAGCCCATTCACCGGGTCCTGGAATTTCATAATTCTGTGAACGTAAAGTCGAGGATCTAAATGCTGGTCACAAATTCTAGTTTTAATGATAGATCTTCTGTTAAGGATTCAAGTGTTTTTCAAAATTGGAGAACCGAATGAAATGCTTTAAAAGATTTGAACCGAAAGTACTTTTAGGGAGCTTTACATAAATGAAAAAAATAAAATATAAGCTAACCAAATTAGTAACACTAATGACCATAAGCATAAAAAGATGAGGATCATGGTCTTGAGAAAGAGGGTGATGTAGTCAAACAAGAAGTTACGAGTAGAATAATGCTGATTTATACATTACCGCTATCTAACGGCCTCAAAGAAAAATAATTCTGATTTCAAAAGGTGAAAAGTATGGATACCACATTAGAAAGCTATTATCTAACCCATACGATAGAGACGAATACTAAGGTTATTTTGATTTCGACCCTATTTTATGATTTCAAGTAGAGTTATTCCACCTAAATTTCCAGCTTCCAACTTTTAATCTAAGCGTATGTTAAAAGCTAAATGGTATCGGATGATAAAGAGGTACCTTTTACTGCTTTAAAGGGTAATCCGAGGTCGGCTGTCATCCATCTAATCCCTTGGGCACGTCTGATCCCCAGTTAATCACACAAGCCATCTTTTTGCCCCCACATGAGTGGAGGATCGATCTCAAGACCTTCAATTTTGAGGAGCAAGTCCCAACCACTGTTGCAAACCCCACGAGGTTGTGATAAAGAGATACCGCATTGCCAAAGTTATCAGTATAAACATTCTAATATTACATTTCACAGAAAGCTAGACGGAAATTTTGATGCTTTTCACTTAAAGCGGTAGGTTGATCACTCGGAGGACTGGAGAGAAGCTTCTGCTACCTCCCAAATAGATGCAAGATTCAAGTTCAGAAGTTTCGGTTGGTTGATTTTAGGAGTGTCCACCTCAACTAAATCGAGTACTCTCTCACCATTTAACTAAGTTTAGTTTTAAATCTCAAAGCTGACAGAGATCTTGAGCATTTACTGACATAAATTGAGCAGTTTTCAAGTATCCCCCCAGTAATCAGGAATTGCATTTTTCTGAGGTTGTAGACTAGACATCCGTCCATGACCCCAGCCTTTCTGTACCCGCCTTATAACTTTCAGTGCTACCCCACTACCATCATCCCTACAAAATAAAGTAAGAATTAGAAATCAGAGTAGGAAAGAGTAAGAAAAGGTTAAGGAATATGAATCTAGTATCCAATGCATATAATAGTGACACACTTGAACTAATTCTTGAGTTTAGAACCAACGGAACAAAAGATAGCCTTCTCTTTCTGAACTGAAAGCACTCGAATCGTAAATCAAGCAAGCCTAAAAACTGAAGGCATAGTAGATAAAAGAAATCTAAACATGTTATACCTGTGTGATATATTGCGCCATTCTGTTCCACGAAAACCATCTTTCTGTTGTTTTCTATGGTCCAATTCCTTCCCGTCATATACCTCACCATTACGCTTCTTTTCTTCTGTCACATCTGAGGCCATCTCCATCATCCTCTCTGAGAACTCATTGGCCTCGTGTTTGTTTCCACTTTTACCCAATGCATCAATTACTGAAATAAAGGATGACGGATCAAACCCATGTGTTTTTCCCAACATTTTACGGAGTAACTTACATGCTTCATCTAACATCTCTTCCTTACAAAGCCCTTCAATAAGATTCTTGTACGTATAGCCCCTAACATCAAAACCTCGATCCATTATAACTAAAAATAGTTCATTAGCCTCTGAAACTTTTCCTCTAACAAGTAACTCGTTGAGCATTAGTCGGTAAAGTCCTTCCTTATGACCACATATACTTAATGCAATTTCAAATGTCTCTTTAGCGGCTTCAAAATCGCAAGACTTAAAGAAAGCTCTAATCAACAAGCAAAAGAAGAAACCGTAGGGTATACGCAATTCTGCACCATTGTATCCAAGAGCGATGTTGCATCTTTCATTCTCCCTACTTCACAAAGAGAGCCAATTAGATAATTATAAGTGAAGATATCAGGAGAAATCCCTTTTTCTTTCATCTCATTCATCAAACTATATATTTCATCTGTATGTCCTCTAACACCTAAGCCCCGAATCAATGAATTGTAACTACAAGTAGTTGGATTGCAACCTCTATTTTCCATGTCTCTCAGAACCCGTAAAGCGGACGAGATTTTTCCGTGCTTACAGTAACTCTGAATAAAAATGTCATAAATAACCGAATCCGGATAGACATTTTTCCCCACCATTTCAACAAACATCTTTTTTGCTTCATCTAATCTTCCAGCTTTGCATAAGCCATCAATTACTGTAGAGTACGTTACCAAATCAGGCAAACATTTCTTCCTGTTATTAGTATTATCTACCAACCCAATAAACGAGTTCCCAAGATCGCCGAGGGCAGCACTTCCATGGATCCACATCCCATCTAAAATCATGATTGCTTTATCAAGTTTCCCACTCTTACATAGACCCCTAATCACAATATTGCAGGTAACAATATCCAAGCCATAGCCTCTCTCATTCATTTTCTGCAACAACTTCTCAGCCTCTGAAATCTTCTCTTCTTTCCATAAACTCTGTAGCAAGATATTGCACGTAAATGTATTGGGAAAACAGCCATTTGATATCATCTCCTGGAGGATAGTATTTGCTTCAAACACTTTCCCTTTACAGCAATAGCCGTGGAGTAAAGTAGTATAGGTTACTGTGTCTGGCGAAGTTCCATTTATCCTCATATATTCCATTACAAATCTAGCATCTGAAAACATCCCCTCCTTGCATAGGCCGTCAAGAACAATGTTATACGAGTAAATACTCGGGGTGATCCCTTTCTCATTCATCTCTTCCAACACCAATCTTGCCTCTGCTAACATTTTGTTTCTCACCAAACCCACCAACCATATATTATAACTCTCCAATTTTGTAAATGCACCATCTCTCTTCATACAATTAATACAATTCTCGGCTTTATCCAACATCCCTTCTTTGAAAAATCCTTCTAGCATCTGATTGAATGTAATGAGATTAGGCCTAGGCAACCCTAACTCCTCATTACAACTTCCTTGCATATCCTCAAATATTCTAGAAGCCTCCACAACCTTTCCTGTCTTACAAAGAGCTGAAAGTCTAATGTTAAAAGTAACACATCAGGTAAAATCCCATCTTTCTCTCTCATTGTCTCTACCAATGTCTCAGCTTCATCAACCCTACCCTCTCTACAAAAACACGAAATCAAAGTATTATAAATTAGCCTCTTCGAATTACTCGAAACCCCCAAAGACCCCATCTTCTTAAAAACCTCTAACGCTTGTAAACCCAATCCTGCTTTGCAATACCCATTAATCAAAATCCCAAAACTGGACTCATTTGGCAGACAACCCTTTATCGGCATTTTATCAAACAATACCTGAGCATCCTCCAACCGACCCAAATCACAAAACAAACTAATCAAAAGATTAATAGTATATGTTTCCGGCAACAATTTCGACACAAGCATGTCCCTATAAATCTCAGACACCATTTCCACTCGATCCCCACTCATACATTTTCTCATAAGAATGTTATATACATGAACTGGGGGAGGTTGAGTTGGAAAATGTTTCCGAAGGGATTTGAATTGCGATAGAGCTTTGTCGAGGAGACCAAAGTTCGCTGAGGTTTGTATGAGAGCAATAAGAGGTAGAAAAGATGTTTCGAGGAGACTATGGAGTTGATCGATTTCTGGGAGCAGTTTCGCGCGAATCAGAATTTGGGTTACAATGGGGATGAAGTTGTAATGAGATTCAGAGATTTGTGGAGATGAGGAGAGAAGGTGCTTGAAGAAATGCTGAATCCGAGATGGATCGTCGATGTTGGTTTTCTTGATTAGGGTTTTGAAGAGCTTTGTGGTTTGGTGCATCATACCAACGGTCAAGTTTTTTGAGTTTTTCCCTGTTATCTTTTTAAAGGTTTAGGTGGCGGGAAAGTCAAAACCATCTCCAATGGTTTGCTGTTTCTGTAGCACCCCGTTTGTCTAAGTTAGCTGTGGTGGTTTAGTAAGTTGCACATTTGAGTATGTAATCATAGCTCTTATTTTCCCAAAATCCTTATAACAAACCTATTCAAGCCACCACCCTTCTTCACCAAAATTTCTCCTTAGTATCCTCCACTAAATCTTTTCTTTACTCTTTTCTTTAGAACCTCAACTCCTCTCCAAATACAGCTATTCCTCAGCTGTAACCTTCAAGCAACCTAGAGTATTCGAGAGAGGAGAGACCATCTTTATTAAATTCGACATTACTTTGGGAAATTGTTGAATTTTATTGGAACTTTGAGGGCAAATTTCCTTCTCTTCTAAACCCTGGATTCATCGATAAGTCAAATACCATTATCGCCGTATACTTAACATTGAGTGATTGTTATGATTCCGGATGTGAATTAAGTATAGTTAATTGTATATGCCATATTAGTTGTTATCGTTGATTTTGTGCGATTTTAGGTCAGTATCGATAGTTTGAATCTGTCCATGTTTGGAAATTGGTTATAGGCTGTGTATAAAATAAATGTTCATGTTTTGGATACTAGTTGTATTGGTATAGTATGTTATATAAGTGTATAAAATTTAGAGGGAACTTTCTACCGCTTGTGACATTTGAATTTTAGATATCAGTATCATAACTTGTTATTATGAGGGGTTATATACTTCATCTTCAATGTACAACTACTATTGTATGTTCTATAACAGTTAACCACCATGCCTTTTATTTACAAGTAATGCACTACCTCGTTTTGTATACATTATTTAAGGATCATGAATTACATATATAGGTATATATATATAATTACTAGGACTTTGTAAATACATATCGGCTTTGTGATATTATTAGTCAAGGAATGCAACAATTAGAAGAGGGTCTTGTAGTAAGTGGCTTGTGGGTGAGCATTGTGGTTGTTAGTTCTTTTAACGTAAAGATCGCTGAGAGACCCGATGTACTTTTAGTATATTAGGGTAAGTGTACAGATGTTTACCGATAAATAAAGATATTTGGTTAGCGTCTTAACTTAGCTACTATTATAGGACTTCAAGTGGTATAACCTTTATTAACTTAAGGTAGAATGATCATTGGTAGTCAGAGTATAATATCATCGACTGAGACCCCATTCCTATATTTGTGAGGGTAGAAAGATTATTGAGCATAAGATCGTCAATCATATGATATAGTCTCATTGCCTATAGAGCAAGGGCAGATAGGTCATTTGATTGAGTGTCGGTCTCTTAAATCATTCATGCATAGGGTTTCAGAGATTTGTGGAGATGAGGAGAGAAGGTGTTTGAAGAAATGCTGAATCCGAGATGGATCGTCGATGTTGGTTTTCTTGAAGAGTTTTGTGGTTTGGTCATCAAATCAACGGTCAAGTTTTTTGAGCTTTTCCCTGTTTTGTTTTTGAAGGTTTAGGTGGCGGGAAAGTCAAAACCAATGATTTGTAGTTTCACTCTTCCAACCTCACCTCATGGAAACCCCTTCAATGTGTGCATACAACATACACATGGCTCTCTAAAATCTAAACATATAAACAATAAGGATTGTACCTAAAGTATTTTACATACCGAAACCTAATACGTGCACCTTTCGCTTAAACTTTATTAGTGTTCCAATTAACGAGAGATCCGAATGAAGTAAGGTTGAAACAGGATGGAAGAATGAGAAACTTTACAGGGTGTTTGTTTTTCCCTCTTGATCAAGACCTCTTGTTTACACAAAATCATACGAGTAAGCAAATATAAGCGGGTTTTTTTTAAAATTCAACGAAATCTACAGACCTTAACAAAGACTTAGGAGTTTAAATTTGTGTTAACTACAAAGATAATCGAGTCTGTAGTTCTTTATCTTGTAGTCTCCGCTATTCTTAAGAGCAAACGCAGCAGGGTGTGGGTTGAGTTTGGTTTGCCAGACCACACCCAAACTCACACTCAAACCACTCCTAGCAGGCACTGTTTGAGTGTGAGTTTGCTGAGCTGGCGCTACAGTAACCCTACTGAGTATAGGGAACTCACACTCAAATGAAATTGAGTTTTGCGGTGTTTAGATCACCGCGCGGTGTTCCAAACACCGCCAAACTCAATTATTTCTCTTCCCTGGCTCCTTCTCCTCACCCAAAATATAGAGGAGAACCTCTACGCTCTCCCCAAATGAAGAACTCTGGCACTAGTGGTAATAGCTCTACACCGTCGACCCCATCCTCCCAAAACCCACCTTCAACACCATTCGCTCAACACCCATCATCACAATTCACTCCATACCTCTACCAAAACCCATCGCAATTTTAACCTCAATTCCAATCACAGACCCCACCTCCGTTTACTATGTCGCAAGGGGATCTCAGTTATGGACAATATCAAAGTTCATTTACATTATCTCAGCCGCAACCTCAGGCGTTTAGCCCGTACTATCAACCTTATCCGCTCACTCAACCTCAAGGTCTTCAACTGCTAAATTACTTTCAGAACTATCTATTCCATAGTGAATCTACTCAGCACAGTCAAAGTGACGCAAATGCGTCAATACCTGTTGAAGCAGCTGCTCCCCAGAAAGATAAAAGAAAAGGAAGAAAGAAAAGAGCACCCATAAAACAAAGGCCAATCGTGCAAGTGTCAGAAGATGCTGAGTTTTTGGACGAGACAGATGATGCTGGAATGCATTGGATGGACGCAGACTTTACGTGTCTCGCAAGGGCGTGGGTAACAACTTCTGTAAATGTTAATGGCCGCACAAATGGATTTACTTTCTACCAAAAGGTCAACATTGCCTTTAACCAAGACCCTGACTGCCCCACACGACGATCATGCGGGTCGACCAAATCTCAGTGGTATGCCCTTAATGCACAATGTGTGGCGTACAAGGGGATAGTTGCTCAAGAACGATTTAGGAATAGTAGCGGAAAAATAGAAGAAGATCGGGTACGTTATAGTTTCCTTTAACTCAATTTCAATTATTTATCCCGGATATACACGTTATTTATTTTTATTGGGTAATTTTACGAATTGTAGGAAAACGATGCACACAAAATCTATAAAGGCTTGAATGGCGGTAATGACTTCAAACACCGTGAAGCGTATAAGATTTTAGCGCGGGAACCGCGATAGGCCAACCTAAGGGATGATGGGTTGAACCATGCGGTGAATATACCAAGGAATGTGGCCAGGAGAACATCAGACAATTCTTCTCCGGGGAACTCGGTCGGATCAAACAATCTATCGGAGGACCCCAACGGCCCACCAACACCTCAATAGGGGCGGACCAGGTACTTGAATAGGTGATAAAATGTAATTTAACTTTGTTGTATATTTGAGTTTTATTTCCAAGAATGTAGTTTACATTCCAATAATGTAATCGTCTGAATAATGTACTTTGCTATTGAAGAATGCAATCTTGTTTTCAAAATATTTATTTTCGATAATATTGCGTTAAAACAAATACAAGATTAATGCAATATCAAAAACTTGCTTAATAAACTTGTACGACAAGAAGCATTAAATTACATGAATAACACTCAGATAATACAAAATAGTCTGGAGTACTAGGTTTGAAAATTTCCCTTCACGGCCTACAAATGCTCGATTAGATCAACCTTTAGATCAAAGTGAAGTTCTCGACTTCGAATCCGGTTCATTTTTGATATAAAAGATTCTATTGTTCCGCGTTCGCGTATAATATCGAACGGTTCGCCTTCGATAGTTGAGGGCTCGGCCGGATCGTAGTCTAAGTATGATGGGAATGCACCTCGTTCCTCTTTGACGATCATATTGTGCATTATCACGCACGCCTTCATGACATTACTCAATACCTGGGGGTCCCATAATTTTACCGAATTTTTTACAACATTGAACCGAGATTGTAAAATCCCAAACGCCCGTTCTACGTCTTTTCGGCAACTTTCTTGTTGTTGAGCAAAGAATTTTTATTTCCCTGTAACCGGATTGGATATGGTTTGGACAAGTGTTCCCCATTTGGGGTATATGTCATCCGCTAGGTAATACCCCATATCATAAGCTTTCCCGGTAATTGTAAAATTGCAAGGCGTGGCGATACCATCGGCCAGGTCGGTGAAAAGATGTGATTGTTGTATAACATTGATATCATTATTAGACCCTGGTAATCCAAAAAAAACATACCAAATCCAAATGTCGTGTGAAGCTACCACTTCAAGAATCAGTATCGCCTTGGGGTAATGACCAGTAAATTGACCGTGCCAAGCTTTGGGACAATTTTTCTATATCCAATGCATGCAATCAAGGCTTTCTAACATGCTAGGAAAACTTTGGGACTCTTCGATCGCTTTTAACTTTTCGATGTCGACCGCGTTTGGTGCTCGAAGATATTCCTCGCCAAAAATTTGTATAACCGCAACACAAAACCTTTTCACACATAACAAGGTTGTGCTTTCTCCTATTCGGAGGTATTCGTCAAAAAGATCTGCCACAACACCGTAGCTTAGGAAACGTAGTGCTGCGACTACCTTTTGGTACGGTGATAACCCCATAATACCAGAGTTGTTGGGTTTCTGGACAAAATAATGATCATGTGCAACAACTACATGGAATAGACGCATAAACATGTTTATACTCATACGAAAAGGTCGCCGAAATTCTCATGGTTCGTTTGTGCAATTCGGCTTGAAGTAGTCTCGTATAATGCTGTAATGCCCCAATTGGTGATCGCGCTTCTTTCTCTTATCCTTACGGCCCATGACATTTCCGTGATAACTCGAAGTTGCATCCTCAACTACTATGTTTACTGCAGCTTCGTGCAGAACGCAAAGTGCCGCCGCACAATTATAGATAAGATCATCATCGGATGACGACGACGATAAACCTGGAGGATCAGGTATGGATGAATCGGATGATAAAGAAGACATTTGAGGCTGTGGAGTTGAGAGAAGGGTGTAATACCAGAAGGTAGATGTGTTTCCAATGGAAGAGAAGTGTAAAAATGGGAGAAATGTAAAAGGGGAAGAAGCTGTGGGTCTTTTACCCTAGATTTGGCGGTAAAATGAACACCGCGCGGTGTTCATTTCACCGCCAAATCTATGTTTGTATTCCAAAATTATGCAAAATTGTCAGTTCGAACAAACAAATAGTCAGTTCGATTAGACATTGAAGAATCTCTACCAAAAATCTAAAAACATCACCAAATAGTCTGGAGAAATATAAAACACCTCAGTGCAAATTTAATCGAACAGACAAATAGTCAATTTCAACATTATCGTCTACAAATATATCGCTTACTCAGAATCATCTACATAATCAAAACACAGCTTCTACGTCGTCTAAAAAAATATAAAAAACATTTATATCTACTCAGAATCATCTCCAGTACCCTGCCCCCTGCGGCTAGTACTGCCTCTCCTGGTTCGCGGACCAGATCCACGTTGCCTTGTTCTCGCGCCTCCTCCAGGTGGTAGCGGCACCACCCGTACGTCACGCCACCTCCTCAACTGTAGGTCCTGAACATGACAAAGAAACTTTATAAATATTTTGACAAAATAAATATGGCATTAAGAAAAAATACCACAATAAATATATAAATAAATTACTTACATGGGCATATAGCTGATGATCTATACTGTCAAGTTGCCTGCTGGCAATAGCAAGCTCTTTCTCCACCTCTTGGATCCTCTGTGCATCCCGAGCAGACTCTGTAAGGACGAGTCGCCGTATACCATGGGTCAGGTGCCACAGTTCCTCTGTGTCATAGGATGAAGACATAGGTGGTGGGTCCCTCAAGCGGGCTATAGGGAGGTTCTCACGCCGCCCTGTCCACTGCATGTGCCACCCCAGGTCTGGCCCCTCCGCCTTGCCAGGCAAACTGAAGTCCAAGGATAAGCTATGAACCGACGCTGACGTAACCACTACGAGTATAATACCAGCTCTGAGTGCACTCGGTCCGAACAGATCTAGATTCCCCATCCTCTGGGAATCTGTCAACATGTGGCCTACCTCCGAAATTTGTTCAGCCCAGTATGAGGTGTAAGTCCCTCGCACCTCCCCTACCACAAACTGCTCACAGTCAACGAACCCGGCCTGTCTCATCTCATGTAAAGTCGCTGGACTAATATACGGCGACATACTAAGCGGAGGATCCAAAGGAATACGCACCTCGCCAGTCACCTACCTCCAGCATCTATCCCCCAAGTAATATTCACAGTTTTTGTTTGGTACTTGAAGTGGTATCCTTTTACGGGATTGGATTTTTGCATTCAGTACGTCCTCTGTCTCAGACACTGCAGAATCGAACCAAGGTTCCCATGTGATCATCTCAACAGTGCGGTGATCAATATGGTATCTGCCTATAATAAACAAATTGGCCGCCTGGTCATTTGTTTTCCTCTTGTTCCCCTTCACCCATGCTCTGAGGCGCGGATAGGCCGGGTACTTTACCTCTTCCTTGACTATAGGGTGACCAACCCCACAATACTCGTAGAACCAATACTGCAATTTGGAATAAAATAAAAATTAATTAGAATTTATATTTAAGACGTTTATTGGAAGATATTTGATTTGTAAATGGAAAACTTGTTAACGTACCGGAAGAAGTTGCACAAATCCAGTGATGGCACCCCCGGTCTTGACTGCGATATCCAAACCATGGTACAGGGAAGCAAGAATAGCAGAACCCTAGTCATATTGGGCAGCCAAGTCTAAATCATTCACGGTCGCGAGATATCTAAGCGGGACGGTGTCGTTGGCTATTTGGAACCACAAATACCCAATCATGAAGAGGATAAAAGCACGAGCGATAGTAATATCATCCTCCCGATGGATTTCGACGGTCAAGTACGTCTTCAAATGTATAATGCTGACGTTCCCACTCTTATTATGGCTGGAATCAATGTTGGGGAGAAATTGCCTCGCATTGGATAAAATAGACCATGCGTCATCATATGACACCTGTGTCGGATATCGGCCGATGGACAATGATGTCAGCATAGTAAAATCAAGGGGAATGACCCCTATCTCCGCACAAGGGAACAAAAATGTGTTTGTGGTCGTCCACCAACGCTCTGTAAGCGCCTGAATTAGTCGATTATCTGAATTGCCCAAACGTATATCCATAAACTGCCCAAAAATATTCACCACGGCGTCCCTTACAGCTGGAAGTGTGGCAATAAACTTCCACACTTTGAATACCGAAGTGAATGTGCCGTGAACACGCATCGAATCCCGATTCTGTTCATTGAGGCATTTTGTCAAACACTTGATATATAGGAAAAACAATTTCACAATTACACTAAAACTTACCGTGAGTTCCTTTCCCGTGTAATAGATGTGACTGACTCCGTCTGGAAGTTGGGTAATACATCTCCGCGGGAAGTTATCTTCGGTTGGGTTTGGTATATCTTGGGGTTGAACATCTTCAAATTTTACCCGCTTTTTCTTCCTTCCGGACCTCGAGCGAGTTACGGAACGCTCAGGATCTCTTCTTCCTCTAAACCCAGGCAGAGTACTGGGGTGTGGCTCTCCCTCTGGCATTTGCATTTTGATTTTTTTGGAATTGAAGATTTATTTACCAAGGTATTTTTGAGAGAGGTAGATGTAAATTTTTTGACAATAGTCGAAGTTAACATTTGAGTATACAGAAATTGTAGCGGTGTTTAGAACCCCGCGCGGGGTTTTAATCTCCTCTAAAGTGCAAAAAAAAAAAAAAAACCACGCTGGCAAAGTCACACTGGCTTCTGGGAGAAGGAGAGTGTGAGTTGTGGGTTTGGTGGGCCAGGGTGTCAGAACCCACACCCAAACCCACGCTCGCTGCTAGAGATGCCCTAAGACTACAAAATTTTGGGAAATTGGGTTTGATTAGATGATTGAGGATTGATGTTTCACACTACGTCGAACCCAAGAGCTGCCTCAAGTTAGGCTGGAAGATCTATTATGTGTGACATCCTCCTTCTATTTATACGCTTCTCTCTCTTTAGGCACAGATGTTATTGTCTTTGTAGGTGTCTAGTTTTTTTGGAAATGTCTCAACAGTCCCTCCTCTGTTCTCAAGGGCTATCTCCCTAAGGTGAGCCGCCTAAGCAGATCGCTTATCTTCCATTTATACTGGCTCGCTAAGAGTAGTGCTTATCCTAATCTTGACGGACCGTGTTCCTACATTCACCCCCCCCCCAGTTACTCCTTGGATAGTCTGAGGGGTATAGGTTAGGAATTTATTGGATCTCCGAGAGAAAACTGGGTCGCTCTAGCAACCTGGTAATTCAATACGCAATTTTTTATTATGGATTTCCACCAAAGAAAAACTGGGTCACTCTTAGCGACTTGGTAGTTCAATACTTAAAATTTTTTATGGATTCCCAACAAAGAAAAACTGGGTCACTCTTAACGACCTGGTAGTTCAATACTTGGAAAAAATTTTATGGATTCCAACAATTGTGATGATCCTAGGTTCTGAGGGCAACGTTTCAGACCATACGTCTGATAGTGCTGATAATAAGATATATCACGTCAGTCGTTATATCGAGGCAGTGTCTGAGGACACCGCTGAGTCAAGTTTGTATAATTGGCTGACTCCTAAGCGGGTGAAGGTGAGCCTGCTAGACCACGTCGCTATGCTTAGACTCGTCCTATAGAGAAAAACAATTATTGGTGGCAGAGTCCCGTAATATATAAATGGTTGAGCGCTCCGCAGATTAAGCGAGAGTATCGTATACCTGAATGGATTAAGGTAGAGTTTCTTGATGATTTGTATGAAGAGGGCAAAGTAATTTCCCCGAGTCGCAAACTTTGCGCGATGATGAAGCCACCTTTAATCATGGGCAATTTTATACTGGTATGCGGCATCCTCTTGACACCCTAACGAAGTAGGTGTTAAACATTTTATGTCGAGTCCCGTGGCAAATGATTGACAACTTCTGCCGTTTTATGAATCAAATAAATATAATTAATGAGATGTTGCCTCTGAGGGAGCGAATCACAGTTGCTGACATCAAAGCGCATTCCTATAAAAATTAAATCGTCACTTACGAGCTAAGTGAAGGGTGCCAATAAAATATTTGGAATTTCCTACTTGGAGGTTATAGTGAGCAATGTCTGGATTTTAACTGATAAGCTCGCCCCCAAGTGTAGGGTATTTTAAAAAATATTTTAATATCATATCTTTGTAAGATGTAACGAGCTAGTTTTAGCTCTGAGACGCCAGACTCGCCTCCAAGTATGGTGAACTTGGAAAATATTTAATTAAGTTATGCTTGAAGGTTATGGCGAGTCACGTTTAGCTCTTTGTCAACAAGCTAACCCCCAAGTATGTGTAATTAACTTTGTCATGCTTGTAGGTTGTAGTGAGCTAATTCTAGCGATTAACCGTCAGACTTACCCCCAAGTGTGGTTGCCTTGTAAACTGCATAATTTGGCCATGTTTATGGGTTATAACGATTAATGTTTGGTTCTTTGCCAACAAGTTCGCCCCCAAGTATGGTATACTTAGGAAAATTTAGAACTGCATGGTCACAAGATGTCTATATTTTAACTTAGTAGGTTTGAGGGTCACCATTATTAAATGCCTAGTTCACACTTTGAACTTTACAAATATTGGGAATTACCTCATTTGAGGGTCACCATTGTCAGGTGCCTAGCTAGTTCATGCTTTGAACTTGGGCAAATGTTGGGGCTCACCTCATCAGAGGGTCGCCATTAGTAGGTGCCTAGTTCATACTTTGACGATTGGGTGGCTAGCTATCCTCCTTCGAGGGTCGCCATTATTGGGCATCCAGTTCACATTTTGAACTTTGACGATTAGGTGGCTAGTCTCCTTCAAGGGTCGCTATTATTGGGCGCCTAGTTCATAATTTGAACTTGAGAAATTGGGGCTCTCCTCATTTGAGGGTCGCCATTATTGGGTGTCCAGTTCACATTTTGAACATCGATGATTGGGTGGCTAGCCTCCTTTGAGGGTCGCTATTATTGGGCACCTAGTATGTTTTTTTTTTTTTTTTTGCAAAAGGTAATCAAAATTTATAAAGGAGAAAAGAAGGCTAGAGACAAGACCTACAAGTCCAAAGAAGTGCTCAAGTTAGATACAAACATGTTCTGCACTCCAGCTTAGAAGCCCTAATTAAATCTAAAGTACTCTTGAGCAGGGTTTTCTATTATATGAAGGAAACCAGGTCTGCCTTCTATCCAATGCTGTGTTAAGGGGCATAACAACAGCTTGTTTTGAGCAAGTATCTGATGGCCAGTTGACTTCTTATAGAAATCCAGCTGGATTGGAGGGTCCATGGAATCTTATTACTGTTGAAGGAATCAATTGCTGCTTTAGAGTATGAAGTTAACAAAACCTACATTCATCCTTTATGTAAGGCTACTTGAAGTCCATTGATAGCACTAGGCACTCTGTAAAGTATGAAGTCTTTCACCCCTATATTCTCCATATATACCCCTAATACTGTTCCATTATGGTCTTTAAAGATAACACCTATGCTGAGATCCCAGGGTTGCCAAAGTGTGCCCCATCACAATTTATTTTGACCTCCTCAAACCAAGGCAACTCCCACCTGCAAGATCTAATTCTTTGTGGTTTTTTGAATTTGAGTGGGACATCCAATTTGTGAAGGATTAAAAGCTCATGCACAGTGTTTTTCATTGTTCCTTTTGAGAAAGTAGCAACAATGAGGATTGATTGCAATTTGTAGACCTTTCTTTTTCTATTATTGACTGTTTTCTTTACATAAATCAGTTTATTTCTTTGAGTCCATATGCTATCCATGATAGTAAGCATAACATTTCTCCAAAGGTCCTGTACATAACTACTATCTCCATCTACTAGTTTAAATAAGTTAGGGAAAGACTAGTTTGAGGCAATATGCCTGTAGCAAAAGATGTCTAGAAGTCAGTGCCAAATATTTTGAGCATGAGAACAGTTTAAAAAGATGTGGTCAGCAGTTTCACCATGATTTTTGCAGAGAGAGCACTATGAAGCTAGAGAGATTTGCTTAGCTTGTATTTTGTCATATGTGGGGATACCTCCATGAAAGATACTCCAAGCTAGATTTGAAAGTCTTGGGGAAGTGTTAGTCTGCCATATCTTGGACCACCAGCAATCAGGAGATTTATTTCTGATAAGGTCATATGCCCCCTTTACTGTGAAAGTACCTTGTACATCAGGCTTGAAAAGCAAGTATCTTCACCATTGTTATGGATCTCTATGTTGTCAAGATTTACTCCAACATTAAATAACAGTTGACTGTTGTGAATGGTATGATTCTAGTTATTATTATAAATGAAGTCTGACACCATGCTATGTTTCATCTTCCAATTTTCTTGGCCAAGGTTAGAGTGATCTTTCAAAACCCCTTGTTCAGTCCAGGCATCTATTTTGTCCCCTTTCCTTATTATCCAAAAAGATTCTTTCATCAGTTCAGGCAAGATATTTTTGATTCCTGCCCAAATAGAGGATTTTTTATAATAGGAAATCACATCCCCAACCCTTGTTAAATATTTTGATCTCATGTACTTTGCCCACAAGCTTTCCTTTGTAATAAAGTTCCAAGCAAGCTTCATTAGCATGGCCTTGTTGATATCTTTAAATCTTCTCAATCCAAGTCCTCCTTCTATTTCTGGTTTGCAACATTTCTCCCAACTGATTGTAACACCTTTCCTTTTGGACGGGTCTCCGATTCAAATGAAATTTCTAACAATTGTTTCACAATCTTTAACAATTGAATCTGGTCACTTGTAAACTGACATATTGTAGACTGGAAGACTATTAAGGACTGATTTGGCTAAAGCAACCCTTCCTGAGAACGACAACATTCTACATATGTAACTATTAGCTCTCCTATTGATTTTATCCGCCATAGGTCTAAGGGGTGTATTGCAAACTCTGCCATTCACAGTAGGAACACCACCCAGGTACCTCTCAGGTAAAGATCCCTGAGTTATTTGGAACAGGTTTTGAATAATATTTTTCCTTATTGTAGTCATCCCACCATAAATAATTTACTCTTTTTGTGGTTGATCAATTGGCCTGAGGCACTTTGGTATTGGTCTAGGACCCTCTTGAGCCTTTTTTAGACCCTTTAGGTTACCATTAGCAAAGTCTAGGATGTCATCTACGAATAGAAGATGGGAGGGGTAGTGAGTTCCTTTGTGACTGACCATAGGAAGGACAATAGCTTTATCTCTCAACATAAGTAAGGCCTTACTTAACATCTTTTCAGCTATAACGAAAAGGAGGGGGGGTGGAGAGGGGGTATCCCTGTCTTAAACCCCTTGTAGCTTTGAAGAATCCACATGGACCACCATTTATCATTACATAAATGTTGGAACTTTCTAGGATACAAGCTATCCAATCATACCAAGTACTAGAGAAACCCATTTTCTTTAACACATCTAGCAAGTACTTCCAGTCCAAGGTATCAAAAGCCTGAGATATATCAATTATAATTGCAACATTTCCCCTTCTATTTTTCTTGTCAATCTCATTCAGAAGTTCACTAGCCAAGCCAATATTGCTTTGGATACTCCTTCTAGTTATAAAAGCACCTTGGTTTGTAGCAATTAGTTTACCAGCCACCTCCTTAAGTCTTGTTGCCATGATTTTTGTTATAATCTTGAAACAGAAGTTAGATAAGCAAATGGGCTTGAACTTATTGAGCTTGATATCTTAATCTTCTTTAGGGATTAAAATAATGAAGCTAGAGTTAAATCTATTTGAGATAGTGCATTTAACAAAGAAAGAAATGATGGCAACACATACCTCTTTATAAATGATATCCCAACACAATTGGCAAAATTAACTTTAAAACCCATCTGAACTTGGAGAACTATCTGGATTCATATCAAACACTTCTTTTTTAACCTCTTCCTGACTTGGAATGCTACAAAGCTTAATGTTGTCTTTGTTGGAAACCATAACAGGTAGGAGGTCTAAAAGCATTACTCTAAACCCCCAAGTCTGCTTTAAATTTTTTTTTTGTAGAATTCAACGATATGACTCTTTATTTCTTCTTGCTTGAAAATATTATCCCCATTATCAGTGACTAGGTTTGTAATCACGGATTTAGACAATTTCATCTTTGTCACCGCATGAAAGTAAGTTGTGCTTCTGTCACCTCAGTTTTCCACTTTAGTCTTGCTTTTTAGAGCTTACCACATTTGAGGGCTGCCATTATTGGGTGCCTAGTTCATACTTTAAACTTGGGCAATTAGGGCCCACCTCATTTGTGGGTCACTATTATTGGGCGTCCAGTTCATATTTTGAACTTCGACGATTGGGTAGCTAGCCTCCTTCGAGGGTCGACGTTATTATTGGGCGCCTAGTTCATACTTTGAACTTGGGCTATTAAGGCTCACTTCATTTAAGGGTCGTTATTATTGGGTGCCTAGTTCATACACTTGGGAAATTGGGGGCACACCTCATTTGAGGGTCGTTATTACTAGGCGTCTAGTTCACATTTTGAACTTCGACGATTGAATGGCTAGCCTCCTTCTAGACGTCTCTGAAAAACAATCACGCTGCTCCAGACGTCTAGATGATTGAATGGCTAGCCTCCTTTTAGACGATTGAATGGCTAGCCTCCTATCAAAAATAATAAAAGAATGGAGCCCAAAATACCTCCAGACGTCTCTGAAAAACAATCGCGCTGCTCCTTCCCCGGTGACCATCTTTTGGCATGGAATAAGAACAATTATCTTGTTGAATCGATCCACCACCACAAACAATAGTCATTCTTACACTTGGTCATGGACAAACCACCCATAAAATCCATCGAAATGTTCTCCCAAGGACGGCTAGGAACTGGCAATGGTAAGTACTGTCCTAACTTACGATTATAAGGCTTCGATATGTTGCATAGCACACAACCACAAACCATACGAGTAGCATCCACCTGCATCTTCGGCTAATAAACATAAAGCCATAAATTTAAAAAAGTCTTCTCAACCCTGAAATGACTTGCCACCCGGAAATAATGTGCCTCTCGAATCCAATGCAAATGGTCTCCACCCTCAGGAATATATAGTAAACTGACCCTGTAAATCAAACCATCCTTCAATACATACTCGTATGTATTGCCTTGTAACATCTTCTCATGAATCACACTGAGCTCCTTGTCGTCGTCATACCCTATAACGTATTCAAAAGGAATAATAGGTTGTATCTGTATAGCTACAAACAAAGCGAAATATTTGGTAATGGGGGTCGAGATAACATATCAACCATTTTGTTGCCCACTCCTTTCTTATACTTTATCATCAAGGTAAATTGATGTAGGTACGACATCTACTTCATATGACGAGCTTGCTGTAGCTTGGACTGCGTAGATAAGAACTGTAATGGTTTGTAATCAGAATGTACCATAACCTCCTTCCCCAATAAGTAACTCCGCCAATGTTTCACTGATTGATTTAATGCGTAGAACTCCTTATCGTAGGTAGGATAGTTGCGTATTGCTTCTGTAAACAACTTGGAATGGTAAGCAACCGGCTTCCCATCCTATAAAAGAATTGCCCCCAATGTATAGTCTAACGCATCTGTCCCGACCTCAAAAGGCCACTGCAAATTAAGTAACGTTAATACTGGTGCATCTGTAATCTTGCGCTTCAGTAACAGAAAAGTCTTCTCATGGTGATCTTCCCACACAAACATAACCCCGGCCTTTGTCAAGGAATGTAACGGTACGACTATTTGTGAAAAATGTCGAATAAACTTCTGTAGATAATGACAAGAACCCATAAAAATCTTCACTTCTGTCACTTTACGGGGTCTAGGCCAAGTAGTAATGACCGAGACCTTCTTTGGGTCGACCTTAAGCTCACCGTCACCAACAATAAATCCAAAGTATACTAACTCTTTCTCAAACTTGTGCTTCTTTCCATTTAGAAAAAAATGTTGTGATCGCAAAACGCTCAACACTTTGCGTAAATACATAAGGTGCTCCTCCTATGTTCGACTATATAATAAAATGTCATCCAAATACACAATCACGAAATCATCAATAAAAATATGAAGTACCTCATTTATTAACCATATAAATGTCACTAGAGTATTGCATAACCCAAAAGACATCACCAACCACTCAAAGAGTCCTTATTTGGTCTTGAACGCTGTCTTTCAAGTATCTTCTTCCCGAATTTTAACTTGATGGTAACTCGACTTAAGATCCAGCTTGATGAAAAACTGAGCCTTTTGTAACTCATCTAAAAGCTTGTCAATCTGTGGAAGCGAATAATGATTCTTCACAGTAATCTTGTTCAGCTCCCGATAATCTACACACATTCTCCAAGACTAATCCTTCTTTTGCATCAATAACACCGGTGAACCACAAGGTGAGCAACTTGGAGTAATAACCCCTTGCTCTAGGAGTTCTTGTACCCATTTCCTGATCTTATCAGACTCTGTGACAGAAGTTCGATACAACCCAATATTGGGTAGTGGCTCACCATTCACCAAAGTGATATCATGTTCCACATCCCTCTTGCGTGACATCCCTTCTATGCCTAGAAACAAGTCGTTATACCCATCTTGCAACTTCCCCATATCGGTTTATTTCTTAGGAGATAATGCCAAAGTAAACAATAACTTAGCCGACGAACCTTCCTGAACCGGTCGCACCAACAATAATACAAACTTAACACTCGCATTAACCAACCTCTCCGCCTGAGTCGCCATTACTAAATTATTGGTAGTGATATGTTCCTTGCAAGCATTGATATGAAACTCCTTCCCCTCCTTTACAAGACGATACTTGGAGCTCTACGGTAAAGGATTGTATCTCGGTCCCAAAGATAAGGGCTACCCAAGATGACTTGACACACGTCTAACATAACCACCTCACACATCACTTCTTCAATAAACTTTTCAGTAATCGCAAACTTGAACGTACACTGCTTAGTAATTTTCAACTCTACATCTTTCAGAATTCAACCCAAACCATACGGCTTTGGATGAGTCACAATAGCCAAACCTATTTTCTTTACCACCACCTCAGAGATCAAATTCTTCTGACTACCTGGATCAATGATGGCCTCGACTAAACTCTGCTTCACTTGAATACTAACATGAAAAAGTTATTCCCGACTCGCCTATTCGGTAACTATAGGTTACTTGAACATTAGAGTAAGCTTAGGATTTGGCTTACCTAAATCCGGAAGATTAAGAATCGTTGCGGCTAGTGCACATTTCTCATTCTTGCTCCTCACCTCCTTCGGCCTAAGCTCAGGGTGAAGTTTCCAATATTTATTTGAAATATGCCCATTTGCCTTACAATGACTACAGTAATTCTCCTTGGATGAAGACCCCTCTCCTTTGAACTCCCCTTTATGCTTATTCTTCCAACTAGATTTGTACCCCGACTTGTTTTTGTCGCCTTTCTTGTCACTCTTCAAATACTTGCCTTCAATAGTAATTACTTTAACGGTAGCATCTTCGATATTTTCTATAGTAAAGAGATTTAACTCTCTTCTAATAGACTCCGACAAACCCACCGTATATTTTATGAAGACCTCACACTCATCAACATCAATGTCCAAAACCAAAGCTTGTTTATCAAACTCTGATAGTCCTATGCAGACCTTTTCTTTTAACAGGAGACGTGCAAAACACACCATTAAAACAAAAATAAAGATTGAGCCTTGCCATATTAACGGGCAGTAGACACACATAAAATCACACACCACTCACACCATGACGAATAGTTCATCTCGGGGTAGAGTGAACAAACACATACCCACAACTTCGATAGGCAACACCGAGCCTCTGGAACTTGGATACTCCACGACGGAGAGTAATGGCTGGCACACGCCGGATAGGAAAGATCTTTGGGACAGTGGAACTAGCACTGGACACACAAGCCCTTCTAATCCCTCGAGACCAAGAGGAATAAAGAAACGCAGACGTGACAACCTAAAAGCCGAAGACGGGCACGGGTACCTCTCAAGACCCGCCAAGGTATGTGTTTTACCACCTTCTACACACACACACAACTTATCGGTTTCAGGCAATGTTTCCGATAACGAACCCCCTATTCTATATCATATGTTGACTATGTATAATCCCAACAAGCTACCGATCTTTGATAAATGGCGACATAAATAGAAAACTAGACATATATCGCATACTAAAACAGACAATCTTAATCATACTGTTAAACAACAATGTACACAACTCACGCACTCCATGTTGCGGTCGGCCAAGAATATACACTCTGGATTCAAGCACACACACACACACTGAGACAAGTTAGAGCCCGCTCCACCTCCCCAAGCGACATCCGGGCCTGGCTCCGAAATATTTAGGGGAAGAGGCACACGAAAGCCATAATGGGTATTACATACAGAGTGCCTTCCTTTGGTCAGGACAAGGGGACCAGGGACTTGAGACACAAATTTCGCGTAGCAGCTCATGCCCTTCTCGCTAATCTGGGCCAAAAAATCTGAGCTTCGCTTCGCTTCCCACCTGTCACACACTTTTACTAGCCAGATTATACCGGCCGACATGAGATGGAGGAACTCCAGCAACCTTCTTGCCCAAAATTCGGAAACGGGCCCGACACCGGCCCTCAGTTACCTATGATTGTTCTTTCTTGGAACTGTAGGAGGACCGCCAAGCGGTCCACCCTTAGGGAGCTCCTTGCCCACAATTCCAAATTTCACCCCGATATTATCTTTCTCTCTGAGACTAAAGCGTCCAACCTGGACACGCTCCGTTAGCTTAATTCCCTGGGTCTTCTTAATACTCATTCTGTTGACGCCTCTCTGCAGCACGCAGGTGGGCTTTGGCTTGCCTGGCGTAACAACATTGACCTCACTATTCTCTCCTCCACCCATAATGGTATTGACACTCTTATTCAGTCCTAGACACCCCTTTACCCTTCTAACGCTGAGCCTGTCCCGTGGTTGTGCTCCTTCACTTACGGCCCCCCCGAAGCCATGTACTGGGAAACATACTGGACAACTATTGTTAATCCTGCACACTCGGTCTGTATCCCTTGGATGATCATCGGGGACCTGAACTACATAACTTGCAAGGAGGAGAAATATGGTAAGATTGCCTTCGACATCACTGTTCCCAACCCCTCGAGAATTTTATCTTTAACGCCGCTATGGTAGACTTGGGCTTCACCGGCGTCCCCTACACCTGGTCTAACAAGCGAAGAGGAAACGAGCTTGTGAAGCAGCGACTGGATCGCACGCTGGCTTCTATTCTGTGGCGCACTACTTTCCCGGAAGCCACCATCCAAAACCTCCCTATCATTGGCTCAGATCATGGGCCTATCATCCTGGATACTGAGCCCACAAATAACACCCTCCCGAAGCAATTTCATTTCCAATCAGCCTGGCTTAAAAATGAGACCTGCCTAGAGGTCATCTCTAAAGCTTGGGCTGAGGAACAGCTGGGCTCCAGACAGTTGCGGCTCTGTAAGAAGCTGCGCCTTACCAAAAAAGAGCTTATTGTCTGGAACAAAACTGAGTTTAACTACAATCCCATTACAATTCAGCATTTTAGGAATCAGATTAGCGACGCCAGAAGAGGGCCACTACGGAAAATAACTCCAACCATGAGCGGGACCTTCAACAAAAGCTCTATTTCCTCCTGGAGCAGGAAGAGGCTACCTGGCGTGATAAATCTAGAGAGCTATGGCTTAAAACGGGGGACCGGAACACTAAATTCTTTCATATCTCTACCATTGTAAGAGACGGCACAATGATATTAAAAAGATCCGCAAGCCGGACGGACTTTGGGGGCAGACTAGACAAGAGATTGGGGAAATTTTCTTGAGTTTCTACCGCGATCTCTTCACCCCCACACACCCTTTCATTCATATCCAGGACCTGAACATTATGGAGAAGCTCATCACGGAAGAGGATAACACCAATCTCACCAGAGACCCCTCTATGGAGGAGCTCAGAGAAGCACTGTTCTCCATGAATCTGCATAAGTCCTATGGCCCTAATGGTTTCACACCCTTGCTCTACCGGAAGTCATGGAATACGGTGAAACACGACCTTTTCCAAGCCGTTCTCGCATTCTTCCATACGGGGAATCTCCTCCAGGAATTTAACCATACCAACGTCACCCTCATCCCCAAGAGAAAGAACCCTGAAGCCCCGGAATATTACCGGCCCATCAGCCTGTGCAACGTCAAATTCAAACTTGTCACAAAGATTTTGGCTGCCAGGCATAGACCCCTTCTAAACAAGATCATTTCTCCCGCTCAAAACACATTTATCCCTGGTCGCCAAATTTTTGATAACATTATCTTGGCCCAGGAAATCCTTGCCGCCCTCAGGAAGAAGAAAGGCGCCTCCAGTTGCATGGCCGTGAAGCTTGATCTGAGCAAAGCCTTCGATCGAGTGGAATGGGGTTTCCTCCATGACACCCTTAAGACTATGGGTTTTTGCGAGAAATGGTGCGACTGGATCATGCAGTGCATCTCCACCACTGAACTTGCTTTCAACCAAAATGGCACCCCTTACGGCCGTCTCAAACCTGGATGGGGCCTCAGGCAAGGGGACCCTCTGTCCCCCTCCCTGTTCCTCATCTGCTCTGAGGTCCTATCCCGCATCATTTTCAGCAAAGAGAGCAGCGGTTCCCTCCATGGTATCAAGCCGGCTAGAGGCAGTACTCCCATCTCCCACCTTCTCTTTGCGGACGACAGCTTTATCTTCTGTAAAGCCTCTCTTGATGAAGCGGGGGCCCTCAAAGAAGCTCTTAACACCTTTAAGAAAGTCTTAGGCTAGGAGATTAATTGGGATAAATCTTGTATCCTCTTCAGCAAGAACTACCACCACCGTCACCACAAGCTTATTTAGAAAATTTTACACATCAAAAAGGATACCTCGGGTGACAAATACCTCAGAGCCCCCCTCACTTTCGACTGCTCCAAAAGCCTTAATTTTAAGAGATCATATCCAAAGTCTTCTCCAGAATTGAGGGCTGGAAAGCAAAGAACCTATCCCAAGCCGGAAGGCTTACCCTTATTAAAGTTGTTAACTCAGCAATTCTATCATACCAGATGGTAGTTTTCCCCTTCCCCAAAAAAAATCTGCAATAAGCTGGACTCGCTTAACGCCAAATTCCGGTGGGGCCCAAACAAGGAAGGCAAATCCAAAACTCAGCTCATCAAATGGAACCATCTCTGCAAGCCCCTGAAGTCTGGGGGGCTGGGAATTCCTACTGCTGTATACCATAACCAAGCCATGCTAGCCAAGCTCATCTAGCGCCTAATAAAATAACCTGATAAACTTTGGGCTCACAACATGCGTACCAAGTACGCCGCAAAAACCTCCCATATGATCGCTACTGCCCAGCCCTCAGACTCCTGGATCTGGAAAGGTATTATCAAAGCTAGGAATCGTATTTGGCCTGACCTTTGCTGGCACATTGGAAATGGTACAAACGTGGATCTCTGGCTCTAACCCTGGATTCTGGGCATTCATTTTGGTTGGTCGACTGGGCCTGCCCACCCACCACCCCATTACTCGAGTCGCACTTGGAAAACCCATGTGGTTCAATCCCTTTTCCATAAAGACATTGCTGATCTCATCACGTCTATCCCCCTCAGTAGATTCCCAGCAAAAGATGTCCTTAGATGGAAACCATAAACGAATGGTATTCTTACCTTGCGATCCGTCCACAACCATTCCCTTCTGGACCAGAACCAGGAAGGCACTCCCACTCCCACTATGGATCAGGACGACTTCTCTTGGGATAATATCTGGAAGATGACAGTTCCCTTCCGCATCCAGCTTTTCCTTTGGAAAGCCATCCAGGATGGAATCCCAACTAAATAAAGGCTCCGGTACGGCGATGCTGATTGGGATACAAATTGCCCTAGATGTGGCATTGAAATGAAGATGACTTCGCACTCCCTCTTTTTCTACAATAAGATCCATGACATCTGGTCTCAATCGGAGCTATCTCTGGATTTCAGAAACTAGAACTATTCTGACTCTATTAACAAGATTATCCAGAGATGTTACCAGCTGTCAGACGGCTCGACCGGGCTCGGGACTTACTGCAGCCGGCTCAGTACCATTCTTTACGTCATTTGGACTACCAAAAACGAGCTTATCTTCGAGCAAAAACGCATACAGCCGGCCGAGGCTCTTAAGAGGGTGAAGCTTTATCTCTTACCCCATACCCGGGATCTCCCCGCCACACCCATCCACAGGGCCCCGCCTATTGCTCGTGAAGGGTGGTACACCATTTATGTGGACCTCGCCTGGACTAAGCCTGACATCCCAGGGGGAACAAGTTTCATCATTAAAGCTCCTTATGATCTTATTGTATGTGCAGGTTATGACTCAGCTAGAGCTGCAGACCCCGAAGAGGCTGAGGCACTTTCAGTGATCCGAGGATGGAGGCAGCTCACGGACTGGGCCTTGACCAGGTTCTCATTCTCACAGACTGCCAACGACTTGTTAGAGTTTTTCGAGACTGCTCTGAGGACCTATCTTGGGATTCCCTCACATTAGCTCTAGATATGCGTCCCCTTGCGGCCCAGTTTCAGGCCTTTTATTTTGATTATGTAAAGAGATCGCGAAATGTTGTCGCACATTTACTTGCAGCCAGGGGTGTTTCTTCCCCCACTTATGTTTGTTCGGAGCCCTCTGAGGCTACTGCTTTTGTAAACTCTATTCTCCCTCGCCCTTAGGCGTGTTTATTTATTTATCTTTTGATCTAAAAAAAAAGTGAACTGTTGGTATGGATTGCCCAAACTTTTGGCGTAAATTGTGTCATTTGTACCATCGCTCTTGTTCATGCCCAATTGGATAAAATTGCTTCCTTACTAATACCGAACTCCTTCTAACTTAAACTTCCTACTTCGTGACATTTCCGATAGGACTTCTACCACGTGAGTGCGCGACTTGCGAATTTCAATGTAAAAAAATAAACTTTTTGAGCATTGGAATATTCGTAAACATAAAAATAGGTCTCTAACCTATCTAACCAATTATTCAACTTCTCAGCGTCAATTGAACCATCAAATACCAAAATTTCAATCTTAAAGTCGATACGAAGATTACGTGTAAGATTCATTGACTTACCAATACCCGATCGTTATTCGACGGCTGCAGCATCACTAGAATTATTATCTACCTCCTCGGTACCCTCGTCTTTATCCTCCGCAAACCTTTCTTCTTCGAGCGTATTTGCCGTTTTATCGAAGCGGAAGCCTTTGCGAGGTTTGTGAGACGTAATTGCTCTACCAACTCCCTTAGAGTAGTAGTTAGGTCAGAAACTTTCATTTCCAAAGAAGTGAGTCGATCTTCGGAATTGCCTATATCCAATTTTTCCTTTTTCTTCGAGTTAAGTTTCCTGTGAATCTTCAACGGACTAACTAACTTCTTCTTCGTTTGCTTGAGTCGGTCACGTGTAGAGACCATAAACCACAATTGCCTCCAAGAATCGTTATTGAAAAACTGATACCACTTAATCCACAATACGAATCAAGAATAACCTAATAGAAGAATAATACAAAGAACACACAAATTGGTGGGAGAATTCCCTTTTAGAGCTTCATTTGCTCAATCAATTTGATTACAATCGAATTACAATCAACCCTAAGTCTCTCTCTCAAAACTTGGATTGATATAATATGATCTTTTTTTGCCTAACATTGCCTCTTTATGAGTGTTACAAGTTCCTAGTTACAAAACTATGACAGTTATGCCCTTAAACCCCTAAAACAATAGGCTGAATCGCGTCTCTATTCGAACAAAATAAGTTTTTGTTCGAACAGAAAAAGTGTATTCGAACAGACTAAAAGTCTATTAGAATAAAAACACTCAGACATGTGTTTGTTCAAATAGACTTAAAAGTTTGTTCGAACAAAACTGAGTGTATTCTAACAGATTAAATGTCTATTCGAATAAAAATACTCAGACAGGTGTTTTTTTGAATAAGAATAAAAGTTTATTCGAACACAAAGGGGTGTAAAAAAAAGTCTAAAAATGACCCAGATCCTCCTGGATCATCTAGGGTCGTCATTGTTGGGCGTCTAGTTCGCATTTGAACTTGGACGATTGGGTGGCTAGCCTCCTTTGAGGGTCGCTATTATTGAGCGTCTAGTCCATATTTAGAACTTGGACGATTGGGTGGCTAGCCTCCTTCGAGGGTCGCCATTATTGAGCATCTAGTTCACATTTTGAACTTCGACGATTGGGTGACTAGCCTAGCTCCTTCGAGGGTCGCTATTATTGGGCGTCTAGTTCACATTTTAAACTTGGACGATTGGGTGGCTAGCCTCCGTTGAGGGTCGCCATTTTAGGGCGTCTAGTTCGCAATTTGAACTTGGACGATTGGGGTGGCTAACCTTTCTTATGGCTTGCCTAACTAGGGGTGGCTAGTATTTCTTAAGGCTTTACCTAAATATTAAGATCTGAAGTGAGAAGAATGCGATACTTCTTATTTGGTAAATCTTGATTTTGATGGAGAGCTTGGTGGTCTTGTAGCCGTTTCCTTGACCTATTTTGGATGATGGGTGCTCTGGTTCAGTGTTTCATATAGGCTTTCTCTACCCGAGATTGTATAACGAGTAATGCTTAGAACTGAAGCTGTAGATATTAAGATCTGAATGCGCTATGATGGATGATTAAATTGGTAAACTAGATTATCAGTTGTACATATTTCTTCAGCTTGTATTAGAGAGCTACAGGTGGCTGTGAATTTCAGAAATTAGCTCAGAGCTTCCCAATTTTGCATAGCCTCCGCAGATTCAATGGGCTTGTCTTGGTCAGGGAGTCAAAAGGTACCAATACTTCAAGCTTTTCCGCTTTACCCACGCTCACCAGATGCATGAAGTACACGCGCTTGGAATTTTGTTGAAGTTTGGTGCTTCCCAGAAAGTATGTGATGACTTCCATCTTAAGTACCTTCCATGTCATAGAGCTATCTAGCGAGAGGCAAGACCATTACACACTTTCTTAGCAGCTCAGACCCATCTAGCTAGTCTTCTGTTAGCTCCAAGTTTATTCGCAGCGTCAACAAAAATTTGGTTATAACATATACTTTACCCAAATACCCACTGCATCAAGGAAGTGAGGTTCGAGATTTATTAAGAGTAACCTTAGAATAACAAAAAACAATAGAACCATGATTAGTGTTCCTAATTTTTGCACATAAGCGTTCTTCAATATAAGAAAAGAAATACCGCCATAGTTACGATTAGTAAATCCCATGCTCAGTTCTTCATATATAGATTATGATATGTCCAGTTAATATCTTGATTTTAATTTACTCTACGAGTTTATCTTAAGTAGCCAATCTTATTAATTCACTACCCTGAAATACGAGTTTTTTGTCGATGGCTTGTAGTCGTGAATGCTTAAGTATAGACGGCGCCACTGTAGTTTCTGGTATTCTTGAGACTACCAGATTTGGGGAGATTAGGTTTGATTGAGGATCGATGTTTTTGAGCTAGCGCACCACGTGGGACGCAAGAGCTGCTAGGCTACTACTGTAAATTTTGGAGGGGGAAAAGAAGATCTCTTGTGTGACCTCAAGCGAGCCGCCCAAGCGGGTCGCTTATCTTCCACTTATACTGGCTCGCTAAGAGTAGTGCTTATCCTAGCCTTCACGGACCGTGTTCCTACATATCTCACGATCATGATTTAAATATTATGTAAAATTTAAAAACGACATTTATCACCCAAAGGCTTGCCACAATATCCATCAGCAATTGCCATTTCACCATAAACATTTTGCGACGTAGCAAGGAAAGCTTGCAAAATTATAATCTTGGTTATTAAAGTAGATATTTTTCATATCCTTAATAACATATCCTAGATTTTCATGTCATTTGTGAGCATATTACAAAATTCTCTCTTCCACCCTGGACAAGGCCAGTAGTGCCTACGCCGCCTTGGCCCCCGGTAACCTCCACTAAGGTATGCCTCGAGAAATTTAATTGCATTCTTAAAAAGGAATAGTAATATGAAACTCAACGCCCGTGGTGATGATAAGCTACGATATATACGGTTATTTTTTGTTAATGTGCTTGAAAAAGTTGTCCAAGATATGGCTGACATATTGGCCAAAATATAAAATTTAAGGAGTGATATTTCAATTTCAGTTGATATATGGCCGCTAAGGTTCAATATTTTATATCTAGATTGTATGACCTATATTTTGAGCTTCTGTGTCGCATATATTTACACCCATCGACTTAGTGGTGTATAGCGAACCCACTTGCCGGAAAAGAAATGCTCCAGTGATATTAGAATCCATTGTGCCAAAAATCAATTCTGAATGATCAATCCAACCCGGGGGTTCTTGTTTTGAGCCGAAGACAGTCGTAGGCCATGCTTCCGTTGCTCGCAACCTCTATTTCAAGTCACAAGGTTCAAAAAAAGGAAGTTGTAGTGCTGGTGGTTTGGGAGTTACCGTGTCTTATGATCCATGTAAGTAACTACTATTTCCATTTTCCCCCCTTTGATAAATCAATGTAAAGGAGAAAATATATTTTTCCTAACTAGACCTGTATTTCTTTTGTGTTTCTGCAATTTTTGGTGGCTGAAAATATCCATGACCTGAAGGGATCAAGAATAAGGATCGGGCCATCGCCTTTTGGGTAGGGAACATTTGCTTTCGATTACCTTATTGTGTGTTAGGTTCTTTCAAATATAATGGAAACCGTACCCTGAATAAAATTTTAGATTTACAAGTATTGGATTAAATAAAAACTATTGTTTGACTCTAATGAGCGCATCTTGACCTGCTTGCTACTTTACTTACGATTCACAGTTTTTCGGGTATATATTCCAATAACAAGTGGGTAATCAGAAGGACTAATTCATATCCACTTGAGATTCGGGATTCGAGATTCCGAAGTCAGATAGGAAAGCTTACAAGTTACAAGAGCATGTGCTCGATAAACTAAATATAAAATTAACTCTTCATCATCGATTGTCTCGTAAGAAACGCTGAGCCATAAGTCCGGAAGCCACAAACTCTAAGTCGATTTGGGTTAGCAATGAACAAACACAAACAAAGAAACACACAACACCAAGATTATGGTGGTTCGGCAAATTGCCTACGTCCACTTTCAAGAGAGAGAGAGTTTATTCAATGTCCCAATTACAATCACTCAAGCCCACTTTTGAATTTCTCACTCAAGAAATCCCCCAAAGTTTCTCACCAAAGGATTGTAAAAAATGTGGCTCTGAAAGAACTCAAGTTTTCCTTTATATACTAGAGAAACTATTTACAATCGCTCAAATCTCGAGGAAAGTCAAAAGTTCAACTAAAATCTCAAAATTGAGATTTTCCAATGTCTGTTCGAACAGACAAATAGTCTATTTGAACAAAAAATCATTTTGTTCGAACAACCCATTTTATATTCGAACAGAAAATCTCCTGAGTGATTTTATTCGAACAACCCATTTTTTATTTGAACAAAACTTTGTTATGTTCGAACAGACTCTAAGTCTATTCGAACAGAAACCAGAGTATCAACAAGAAAGACATGTAATCGTGATATTTTTGTGTTTGTTGCGTTGTCTACCCAGTTTTATAAGCCATAAAATGTGCAAAAGTGATAGTGATGGACCACCTAAATTTTTTCTTTTGCACATTTGTATGCGTAAATGGTAAAACCTACAGTTATAATTAAACAACACAGTTTAATCTTGTATTACGAGCAATAGTGCTCGTGCCATCGCGCGTGCGAATGCATTACATTTGGAGATATGGTTAGGTTTGAAATATTGTTTATCTTATTTTTAATTAGTTTGAATTTGGGTTTGCTTGAAATAAAGAGATAGAGTGACAAGAACCTTTGTATGGAGGGAGGAGAATTAAGAAGATAGGAAGATTCGGTCTACAGATGCATGACACTACGCGAAAAAGGTAAATTTATGATGGTTTTCATCCGTCATAGTTTCCGTCGCAAATGAGCGGTCGTAATTCCACTTAGACGAAAAAGTGTTAGGTTACGGCTCAAAAGCAGACAAAGTCGTTCGAACGAAAAAGCTTTCGTTGAAGTCGTTCGAACGAGACTTAAGTCGTTCGAACAAAAAATGTTCTGTTTGTTTTTTAAGTTTGTTCTGAAGGGGACTGTAATAGCCTAATTCCATGATTCAGAGCGATTACAAACAAATGATAACCAGAGCGATTACAAACAAAAGTAACTACTACCAAAAAGTTTATCGTGGAAAACCTTTTAATAGGTTAAAAACTACGATCTCTCTTGAGGATTAAGAGAGAGAGAAGTTTATTGATTGTTGCTAGCTATTACAAAGAATGATCTGGGTAGCTCTTGATAAATTGTCATGATAGGAAAAGTTTGTCTAGGATAGGGTATTTATGGAGGAAAAATTCTTCTGTTGGGTTTTCCGAGGATATTAGTCTATCCTCATCTCGAATCCCTCTGGCCTTATTTATAGGTCTTATAATATGACCGTTTGACGATCATTAGATTCTTAATGATGGACGTTACAAAATATATGTTTGATGATTATTTGACCAGATTGTGAAACGTTCTGATCATTGTAGCTGTATAACAGCTATATGGATGACTGTACATCTACTGAGCTTGAATTGTTGATGTAGAGGTCGTAAGTGATGTCTTGGATGTGTTGGGTTCGAACTGTTGATGTAGAGATCGTAAGTGATGTCTTGGACTTGATGTATTCAAACTTTTGCTATAGAGGTCGTAAGTGATGTCTTGGATTTGTTGGATTCAAACTGTTGATATAGAGGTCGTAAGTGATGTCTTGGATTTACTTGATTCGAACTGTTGATGTAAAGGTCGTAAGTGATGTCTTGGACCTGCTGTATTCGAATTGTTGATATAGAGGTCGTAAGTGATGCCTTGGATTTGCTAGATTCGAACTGTTGATGTATAGGTCGTAAGTGATGTCTTGGACTTGCTAGATTCTGCTTGTCTTTAGTAGAGCTTTCTGTATGCTAATGAGTTCAAAGATGAAGCATGAGTCTGAGATACGAAATAAGCTATTACAAGACGGCTCTCAACCAAGAGTACAAAGAGCGTCAAGGGTGAGTAGTGTTGGTTGAGAAACTCATGCTATATTCAGTTCTTGATGTTATTGCCTTGATTCTGCTTATGCCACGTACCCAACTGCTGAGGTCGAAAAGGTCACATGTAGCTCGAGGATGAAGCATGAGTCCGAGATGTGGAATAGGCCATTACAACCGCCCCCTCTCAGCCAACAGAATGAGAAACTCTGTGGGCGAGTGGTGTGGGTTGAAAAGTACCATTAATGATATAATTAACACCTGGAAATCATTTCCAATATAGAATTATGAGTGCCTATTTTTGGTTTTTGGGATTTTGAGGACCAATGGCTCTAGTCAATGTTGTTACATGGGGAATCGTTCTGACGTTTGGAATTTGGAGAGTCGCCTTAAATGCTGACCATAGTATAAAAAGGGTTCCGATTTGTATATGATGAACCAAGTCTCTTACCTATCATCACATGTCATATGAAGAAGTGATGGATGCGGGGGATGATTATTTCTAGATGGTACGCTTCCACTATCTGTTAATATCTGTGGTGGAGTGCCGTCATGGTCTTCGGTTGCTAACGGAGGAGGCTGTGACAACTGAAGATGAGGTGGCAGTCATTCATCTGAGGAAGTCTCATCGATACCCTGCTAATAAGTGGGCCTTGTTATAGAAATGAGGCTTCCCGTCTGTCTCTGGCATGCGAGGAGGTGGGGGTTATGATAGAAGGGGTGGGGAGGATACAGGGGATCATTTTCTTCTTTGGACCATAGATTTTGACCATAAAGAAGATCTTTCATCTGTGATTTCCAGTTCTAGCTGCTTCCCTGACTTTGCAGCATGGGATCAAAGTTGGAAAGCTGCTTCAGTTTCTCATCATCTTCTTTGTTGATTGCTGGGGATCGTTGCGAGCGGATACTTGTTGTGAATTGGTAACAGATGTCTATATTGATATTGTCTCTGGAAAGAATCTGTTATCTTTATGTTTGCTATTTTTGTTATCTGTAAATTATTCTATAAGAGAAAATTTCAAACTGAATAAGAAGTCTTTGTTCTGCTGATCATGATTCCTTGTATCGAGCTTATTTGTGCAATTTCCTGTTGTAAACTAGTGTAAGAAATAGGTGTTGATTTATCATTGGTGTGATCGAACTATAAGAATTGTAATGTTTATGGTGGTAAACAGTGGTAGTACTTGAAAAAGATATATAGGTTTTTCTACGGATTGTGTTTTGCGGACTAGAAGTAAGAGTGGCTCAAACTGTGGGTACAATTGATAGGCGTCTATAAGTTCCAATGCTGGTCTTGCATGACTTTGATTGTTGCCTTCTGCGCATTGTGTGTATAAGATCTTAGGAGATATTCCTTAATATGGGAATAATTAGCTGCCATAATATTATGGATCTTGGGTTGATCTTTTGCTATTCTCTACATTGTAAAAATATATCCTTCAACACGATTAGTGGGTCTGTAAGGATTTCCAAAGATTTTTCTGGTAGCTATAAAGTTGTGATTCTTTGGCTAACATGACTTGTATCTTCTGCAGGAATAATTTTGTTGTGTGGTTAACAATGGTAAAGACTCATTCTCAGCTCACTCATTAGGCAGCGGATGGTCGGTTCCATATCAAGGTCACTGAACTTCATGAACGGTATTTTCGTCATCTGCCTTATGATGTTGCTTTACCGCAATGGCCATTAAATCTATCCGGACTAGATGATGAAGGTAAGCGTGTGGAGTATGATCATTTTTTCTGGTGTGATGTGTTTCGGAGGTTGTTGCTGAGTACCACGGTGCAGGAATTCAATGTTCGCCAGCTCGCTTGTGAAAAGAATGTTGAAGAGGGTTCAAGGGCAACAAGAGGGGAGATAATTCTTTGTGGTCGGGCAAATCATCGTGGCTGCTTTAGGTGTGACTGAGGGGCTCGGTAAGCTCGAAGCTAGGGAGCTCGGAATAAATAATCTATTTTTGAGTATTCTGTGGTTGTATTTCAATAAATGTAAGATGAGGTAAAGTAGATTCCTTAATCCGATTGAATAAGAATAAAATATTATATTTTTATGTACGAATCTTTGTTGATGACAGTTATTGAATTTTAACAACTGTAGAGATATCTTTGAATTTTTGAATTTTGAGCTATTTTAGGAATGTTGTACGATCTTGGTAGAGTATAAAAGTAAGGTAATTGCTTGTTTGGCTTTGTGTTGTGGCAGAGGTGCAGATTTTGTAATGGCAGACAATAAAGGCAGACATGATGATGGTAGACGTTATCACACAAGTCATGAAGATGTTTTGAAACGAAAAGATGTACCTGTAGAAATAGTAGGGATAGCTGACGCGTGTCAGCAGAAGCCGTTGTTTCATAAACCGAGAGAGAGTATAAAATCTCGTCTCTCTCTCCCTTATAAATTACCAATAGTTACAGAAAGAGAAAATAGTGGTGCAAAACCTATCTTCTCAGAGAGGAAACATTTGAGTGCTGAGAGTGATTTGAGAAGGAAATCGTCATCGGGTGATAGAAAACTGTCAAAGAAATGGTGGGAGCGTTCTTTCTCGAAGATACGTTTGGGTAAAGTAGAAGATTGTTGTTCTTCGAGTACAGGTGGGTGATATATAACATTCTGGCGATTTGATATGATTAGTATTCTGTTTGAATTAGTAATCTGTATGATTTAGTACTCTGTATAGATATTTAGTGGTTCTGATCATGTGGGTTTTTTGGTGTCTGTAATGTAAAAGTTGTTGTATATATGGATAGACTGTAGAGAGAGGAAATATGTTTGGGGAAGAAGAGGGAAATTTGAAATGATTGATTTTTACTTTTTATTTTGGGAAGTTATGAAATAGACGTGTTGACTGGGTAGAAGGTTTGTTTGTACTGTTTGTAGTATAAAAATAATGATAAAATATGTTTTTGTGTCTGTAGGTTCAGTGTGCACTCCAAACCTATTATTCCCACTAGCAAATTTGTAGTATCGTCCAGTTCTGGGGACACCACGTCTTCAGTGATGGGGGGGAGGGGACGCGGGTAGTGCTATGGGGAAAGCAGTAAATAGTGGAGGGAGAAGTATAAAGGGTGGGGAGCCCAGTAAATTTGGAGAGATGTTAGAGGAGGGTGGAGAAGGGAGAGACGAAGCTTATGTCATATATCCAGAGGGGGCAGATGTAGGTAAAGAATACTTAAAATATAAAAGGAAATTATTGGGAGATTGGGGGAGTTATTTGGAGATCAGGGTCAGTGGTTTAGGGTGTATGTTCCCAAAAGATGGGAAAAGGTGGTCTATTACCAGGTCTCATGTTTGGAGAAGTGGAAGAAGGATAAAGGAATTAGTGAGGGAATTAGTCTCTCATATTATAACGGTCTCGGGCTATCAGGTCCGAGTGATGGATTTTTGTGTTTCTTAAATCATGTCGTAAATGGTCTTAAAATTCCTCTGATCTTCTTCCAAAAAGGGGTTATGAATGTATTACAGTGTTGCCCTGCCCAGTTGAATGAGAATGTTTATGAGATGATGAGGGTGTGTGAGGCATTGAATGAAAAATGGAGGAAGGAGGGACTGCAAGGCAGTTCGAAGCCAAAAATGCGATGAAGTTTTATAAATAGAAATATCTCGAGGGTCGACGTAGTGGTTACCTGTATAGTGATTCGTCTAGGCCGAAGTTCTTTGACTTTGAATCTGCGGGTAGACCATGGAACGACCACCTCGTATGGGTAGGTGGTAACTAACTGTACGCAGGTTCCGGATGAATGATCCCTCAAACTAAACCATAAATACTATAACCTGAGTAAGTATTGTTGACCAATCTTCGAATAATCAATAAGATATCTTCGTGTTGTATGAATAATGTTTTGTTCCTTTATTGGCAGAGCCTAAACCTTCGTCTACACCTGATAAGGCCAGCCTGTTCGACTTTGTTGCTCAAGATCTGGATGAGCTAAAGCAGGCACTGAGTGACTTAGGTATCCGTAGAGATAAGCGAGTAGATTCTGTAGCACCCAAAGTTTAACAAGCTTAAGAGAAACGTGCTATGGCTGAAGGTAAAGCTGATCTGGCTGTTGCTGATGTTCTTAGTCTTCCCCCTCCTGTACCTCAGATCACCAAATGGGGCAATCGTAGGTTGGGGAAGCTAGCTCGACAGAGTACCCTGTTGCTGGGATGGAGGCAACAGAACAAGAGGTCGCAAAACCTATCTCTGGGGATATGGAGGAGAGGCAGGAAGTGGGTGTGGCTGCTCCTGCCGTGGCCGAGACGAGCTCGATGAAGATAAAACAGCATCATGAGGAGGGTAGTTCATGAACTAACCCTTATGCTGCGGCCAAGATGAAAGAGCCTGAGCTAAAATATTGTTTGTTGGCTGGGACGAATCCGTAGCAGCTCGAAGACGGGTATCTTGAACATACTTTTGTGGTATGTGTAGAAAATTGGTAATTATCATTGTCTTTAAAATATTGTTGAACTAGATTTATCTTGATGTGTTTTTTTTATACCGGCAGCTCTCCACGCTACTAAAGGGTGCAAGACAGTATCTTGAAAAGAGGAGCCAAGAGTTCAAGGCTCTAACGGAGAGATTTGAATATTAATCAGCTCTAATGAAGGATCTTGAGGTGAAGATCGAGCTGGTAAAGGTGAAGAGAACCGAAGATGCTACAACGGCCGCAGAGCTCGCAAAAAAGCATAATGAGCTGGCAAAGCATGATGAGGTCATGTCACAGTCAGTTAAAGCTCTGTTAACGGAGATAGATCATTTTGTCCAATCTTACCATGACTTTGGATTAAGTCCAGCTGATGTGGAGTTAGGCCGGATGGGCCGGTATAAAGAAATAATCTTCCCTTCAGAGAACGTGAATGAAGAGTCACCTGATGTGGTTGTGTTGCCGGGAAAAACATCGGATTTCCCATCAGGGAATGATGAGCTAGTTCGATTTGTAGAGAAAATTTTGGACCCTCTATCAGATCGTGCTGAACCAATTTTGCTTCCTGGGAAGATATTGGACCCTTCTTCTACTCCTGTTGTTCCAGTTTGACCTGTTGGGGTGACGTTAGAGGCTCTATTTGAGGTAGAAATCAATAAGAATTTTTAAACCTTATGTAAAATTCTATTTTGATTTGATGCAGCTCGTGTGATATCGATGTGATTGTACTCTATATTTGTCAAACTTTGTTTAAGTTGGAGTGACTTGTTAAAATATGTTTGTTTTGACTGGTTGTATGATAACAATATATTTGTACTATGTATAGGAGATAGAGCGATTGAGAAAAAATAACTCTGATCTGGAGAGATCGTTGAGTAGAGCGAGGGATTTTGTGGCTCGTATTCAACAGGTACTTAATAAAACTGAATATGAGAGAAGGCAATTTAAATTAAATTTTAAGAAATCTTTTAAGGAGTTATACAATCTTCAGTGTAGATATGCTAAGATAAAAATAGAGAAGGACGAGGTGTTAAGGAAGGAAGAGGAGAGGGGGGTATTAGTTCGTAAACAAAAAGAGTTGATCTATTTTAAAGACCCGAGTGATAAGGCTAGGTGTCAAAGTATGTTGATAGCTCTGACTCTGCATTTTGAGGTCGAAGTAGATAGTGAACAGGGTTTAAAAGAAGCTTATGTAGAGCTCTTAAAGGAAAAGGGTGTAGTTTCAGACCCAGCTCGAGTTATGTTTTTAGCTCAAGAGGCACGAAATCGACATAGTTTAGAGGCGAGAAAGTATTCTGCTCGAGCTGGTGTGTCTGTTATATGGGGCGATGTAGAACCTTTATATGATGTGCTTGGCTTTATGTAAGATCGAAGGGCCATGAGAATTGCATTTTTCATGATAAGAAAGGAGCAGGTAGGGATGCAACAACAATTAGAGGTGGAGTTAAAGGAGTTGCAGGGTGTAATGTCACAACATGTCGAGCAAAAAATGTCTTTAGTAACGCGGTTGTCAAAAGAAGTGGTTGTTCGAATGAAGGTAGAAGCTAATATGAGGGCATTAAGTGTAATACATAAGGAAACGTGCAGGCGGCTGTACCAAGCGCAAATACTATTAAATGAGCATTTGTGCCTGTCGTGAGCAAAAGTTGGAGGTCGAACGAAGCATGAGCGCCAGATAGAAGATATCATAGATCTTTATCGGGGGGAACTGTCGAGGGTAGAGAACGGGTTTTGAAAGTTTGTAACAGAGTGTGGGAAGGATTTTGATGTTGAGAATGCCAAGGCCGAAAATCTATGGTTTTCCCAAGATGAAAGAGAAGTTGTTGGTGAAGGACCTATTCCTAGGTTGAAGGGATTATCATCAGAAGAAGATGAGGAGGTCGAGTGTCTGATACCTAGATCGCAGTGCAAACTACGCCAGCAGGAGGTCGTAACTTTTATAAATCTTGTAGGTGTTCCAGTAGTGAATAGACAGAGTTCGAAGGATAGAGGGCAATCATCGCATTCCTTGAAGATGCGAAAATTGGGTATTATGTATTTTGCATCGGCCCTGCATATGTGATAAATCTTTGTATTCTATGTTGTATGGACGATAAATGCCATTTGTTTTCTGTGATTTATAATACATCGTTATTATTCAGATGCTGGATTTTTTTACTGTAATATATAATATGTTGTTGTAAACAACGCATTGTAAATATAATCTGTTATAACAGGACGAACTGGCAGCCATTCAAAGTCAGTGTGGCGCGTTACGCATTCAAAATGAACAATTGAATGTTGAGCTAAGTTCGTATCAGGGAGCCCTGCTGGGTACTACCGATTTAGAATAAAAAATGATAGCGGGGCACAAAAAAGAATGTAGTGCAGTAATCCGGTTTATTGCAAAACTGCGGGAAAAGGAGGCCGAATTGTTGTATTCTCAGACTCGGGTTACGATAATGTTGGCAGAATTAGAGGAGGAGGGGAATAATGTGAAGGACTTACAACTTCAAGTAAATATGTTGGGGATGGAGATAAACAAAATGTGAGCTCGTACTCGCAAATACGATATATTATGGTTAGCTGCGGATTTTTTGATAAAAAAGATGGATGGAGCTCGCAAGCGTCAGGACGAAAATATAAATAAAGCCTGGATCAAAGTACATAGGCTAGAGCATGGCGCAGAATTGCAAGATTTAGATGTCTTAGAGTTGAAAGCCGAGAACTCGAGTTTATACGATGCAAATGTCAAGTTGGAGAGGAGTTGACCAAGGTTATCATTAATCTTGATAACTGTACGATGAATGGGACATGGAAGAATTTATGGTGGTTCTAGAAAGTCGGAACGATGAGATGGCAGGTAAGAATCAAGTTCTAACAAATCCTTGCACGAGTTTGGAAGCTGCATTAAAAGAGGCAAATAACAAGCTTGGCGAATTCATTCTTCAGGATAGAGTAAAGAGCGAGGTAGGTAATGCCTATGAGAGAGAGATGACGGCGATACTCTCCTTCATTATATCAGAATTTGGTAGATTAGAAGCAGAGAGTAAGACTGTATGTGACAGTTTAATCTCAAAAGGTATACAGTACGAGATGCACTTGATACGATCAAAGTACATTGATCTTATGAAGGAAAAATTGGTATTTTAAAATAGAGGATGGTTAGGGAAGGGAGGCAGATTGTTATTGGGAGGATGCCAGACTTTATGCGCCAGCATTTGTACCGGCTGGGGGAAAGTTTGAGGGGTAAAGATGTGATTGAAAGCTTGAGTAAGAGCGATTGAATAGATATAAAATTGTTTATAAGATAAAGTGTATGACTTTTGTATATGCATACTGACCTTTATTATGCCTTAACGATATTGTTGTTGCTGCAAGGAGTCATAAAGTAGCGATGTGGCTCTACCTTGCACAACAAGCGACCTGTAATATACTAGGGGGGTTAGTCGAATTGGGATGGACCAATCTTCGTATGTAATGCATATTTTGTTTGGTCAAATTGGGCGAACCTATAACCGACCTGTAATATATTAGATGGGTTGGTCTAATTGGGATAAACCAATAAGCGACCTGTATAGATGATCGGTTTGGCTGAAGCAACAAACGATCTGTATAGATGAGCAACAAATAATTTCTATAGATGATCAGTTTAGCTATAACAACAAATGATATGTATAGATGATCATTTTGGCTGTAACAACAAACAATTTATAATCTGTATAGAGGTACTTGTTTGATATATTTGAAAAAAGTACTATAATGCAGGGTAATCAGATACAAGTATTTCATTGTGATAAGATTGCCGAATAAAAGAAATGCATGAAATAGTAGAAAGTATTCAGTTGTATGGGAATCGAACAGAAGTTTTTTATTTATGTAAGCTCAACGTGCAAGATGATAGAAAAAGTACACTGTCCTAGAGCATTATCTTCGATACATCTTCAATCTTCTCGTGTTCCAAGGATTAGGCACAGGGTCTCCATTTTTAGTGGCAAGGTCGTAAGAACCCAAACCACTTTTTCCAACTACCACGAATGGACCTTCCTAATTTTTGACCAGTTTCCCGGTGTTGGTTTCTTTTATATACTTGGGGACTTCTCGTAGGATGAGGTCTTTGATTTTGAACTCACTATGACGAACCCATTTGTTATAAGATCGGGCGAGGGCTTGGTGGTATCTTCTTAAGTTCATGATTGCTCTGTCTTTTATTTACTCGATCCAGTTCAAGTTACATGCCAACTAGAATTCGTTTTCTTCATCTGTTATAGTATGGTCGTGTAGGCGATGATGATATTGAGTGGGGATGATTGCTTCGGTCCCATATGCTCAGAGGAACGACATACATCCAGCTGATACCCGAGGTGTTGTGCGATATTCCCATAATACATGTGGTAATTCTAGAACCCAATTACCTTTCTTCTCTATTAGGCATTTTCAGATTCCATCTACAATAATACAGTTAGTGATCTCTGTTTGACCATTTCCTTGTGGATAATACGGATTGGAAGGAGAGTGGATGATGTTGTGCTGATTAAGGAACTCGACGACTCTGGAACCAACAAACTGGGGCCCATTGTCGATTTTGATGAGATAGGGGAATCCAAACCGAATGATAATGGTTTCCCATATAAATTTGATGACTTTGTCTTCTCGTGTGCGGCACAGAGGGACTACTTCCACCCACTTAATGAAGTAATCCGCTGCTACTAGGAGGCGCTTCCTTTCGCCAGGTGCAGTGGGGAATTCTCCTACGAGGTCAGGGGCCCATCGGCGGAATGGCCAGATAACCTTGTTGGAATGAAGTTCCAAAGTTAAAGCTCGTATTTGAGGTCCATGTCGCTGTCAGGCATCACATTTATGTGCAAGTTCAATAGCTTAAGCTTTTATTTAAGGCCAAAAAACTCCTTGTGTGAGAGCATGGTTGGCGAGGGAATGCCCTACTACGTGAGAGCCACAAGTTCCTTCATGGAGCTTGTACAAAAAATTTTGGGCCTCTTTGTTTGATAAGCACAGGAGATATGGCCCTGTGACCAAAATTTTGTAAAGGATACCGTTCTCTATGACGTATCATTTAACATTATCAAGTATGTGTCGTCTTTCAGCTGGATATGTAGGAAGTTCAATGTCCAACTTGCTTTGTGGTCCAAGATATGTGAGAAAAGGTCATCTCCAATCATCTTTGTCATCTTCAATGCCCCCAGTATTGATAGAATTTAAACTGATAATGTTAATGACAGTGTTTGATAATATCTCTATCTTGAGATATCGAGCTTCTGTTCCGAGGACTCCTGCTAGATAAGCGAGAGAATCAGAATGTTTATTCCCTTTGCGTGGTAGATGTTTAATACTGATCTTCTTGAATCTACGCATTCTGTCGGTTACTGCTGCTGTGTAATCAATCATCTTTCCATTCTTCTAGAATTTTTCTCTGTAATGGTTCATAATGAGTAAAAAGTTCGTGTAAGACACCGATCTCAAGAGCCATATCTAGACCGTGAATCATGGCCTCATATTTAGCCTCGTTGTTGGTAGCTTCGAAATTAAGTCTTATTGCTTTCTCAATCTTGTCATTGGATGGTGTGATAAGTACAATTCCAATACCTGATCCTCTAAGTTCATAAGATTCATCAGTTAAAAGGCGTCACCCCTTTTGAGTTATCTAGTCCAATTTATCTTCAAACTGTTCTTTAGTAGTATCGGAACTGTCTTCTTCCCAGTCAGGATTTTCTACGGGGAAGTCTATAAGGAAATCTGCGACTGCTTGCCCCTTTTTAAAATATCGTGGTTCAAAACGGATGTCATGTTCGCCAAGAACTACCGACCACTATTACACACTTCTAGATTTTTCTCATTTGGAGGAAATCTCTCGCAAAGGATAATTTGTCACTACTCAAACTGAATGGGATTGAAAATACTGTTTTAGATTTTATGATGTGTACACGAGAGCGAGGAGTAGTTTCTCGATCTTGGTATATCTTGATTCTGCTGGAGTGAGGGTTTTGTTGATGAAATAGACATGTTTTTCTGTCATCTCATCAAGTCGAATGAGGACAGAACTTAATGACTCATCCGTGATTGTAAGGTATATAGTAAGTTCTTCCACTTCCTTTGGTGTGTTCATCACTGATGGTTTACCTAAATAGCGCTGGAGTTCCTTGAATGATGCTTCGCATTCTGTTGTCCATTCAATCTCAAGATTTTTTTTAGACTTCTTCTTTGTTGTTCCTTCACGTAACAGGCTGAATAACCATCGACATCAATCTAAGGATTTTGAGACGAAACGATTTATTATTGTAATCTTGCCTGCAAACTTTTGTACGTCTTTCTTCGTTCTTAGAGAAGGCATAGATAGTAGAGCTCAAATACGATCTGGAATAGCTTCTATGCCTCGCTTACTGATCAAATGTCCCAAGAATTTGCCAAACTGGACTCCGAATTGGCATTTATCAGGGTTGAGTCTCATCTTGTAGAAACGGAGAATTTCGAATGTATTGTTTAAATCGGAGATATGTTTTTCCTTTTGAAGTCTTTTATACAACATATCATCAATGCAGACTTCCATCATTTTTCAAAGGTGATTTTTGAACATCTGCGTCATTTGTCTTTAATACGTGGCGCTAGCATTCTTAAGACCAAAGGGCATGACCTTATAACAATATAAGCCATGCTCTGTAATAAAGGTTATTTTCTCTTGATCATCAGGTATTAGGGGTATCTAATTGTATCCTGATGCGGCATCCATCATGGATAAAAATTTGTGTCCCGCGGTAGAATCGAGTAGATGATTTATGATAGGAAGCAAAAAACTGTCTTTCAGAGTGTGTTTATTAAGGTTTGTGAAATCTACATACACTCTGATCTTGCCGTTCTTCTTGAAGACTGCTACAATGTTCGAGATCCATTTGGGGTAATTGGTTTTTCGAATGAAACTAACTTCAATGAGTTTGTCGATCTCTTTATTGACTTCTTCTCGGAGTCTTGGTACCAGAGCTCTCTGCGTTTGTTTGACTACTTCAGCCTTTTCTTTCAAATTTAGCTTATGACAGGCCAAATTCTGATCAATTCCCAGTATTTCGTAAAATGTCCAAGCGAAAACATCGTTGTTTTCTTTAAGGAATTGGATAAGAGTATCACATTCTGTTGTGGGCAGAAGAGTGCTGATGTACGTTCTTTGTTTGTCTCCGCTAATTTTGACGTACTCTGTGGTTTCTGCATTTGGCAGATTGTTTTATGTAAAATCTATTGTATAGTTCTCTATAATGTTTCCTGTTGTCCACTGTAATTTCTATGCGAGTTGTGGCTATGACGGTTTTGGTATGATGGCAATAGAGTTTTCACATGCTCGAGCTAATTTCTGACTGCCTTTGATTTTGGAGATCCCAATGTTCCATTCAAAATGTAGTGTCAAATGATAAGTGGACGCAATAGCTCGCATATTGTGTAGCCAACATTGTCCAATTATCCCCAGATATTGGGACTTTATAATGATGACATAAAATACCACATCCACTGTGGCTGGTCTTGCGGTGATAGGAAGTATAATCTTCCCTACTCATTCTTCTCTCGAGCCATTGAATCCACAAATATTAATGTCGCTGGGTTAGACCTTGTCAACAAGTCCCATCTAATCAATCGTGCTTTAAAAAAGTAATTCGATACTACTACCAGTATCTATCATCATTGTGTAAAGTACCACGTTTCTCATCTTTAGCATGATCACCAAAACGTCATGGTGTGGAAAGTCGACATGTTGGACATCACAATCGTCGAAAGAAATTCTTGTTCGCTGGGAGCTCGATACAGGAAGTAATCGGGCATTTTTATCCTTCATAAATAGGTCGTGGCATTGGCCGACGCATCGTCTTTTGCTTCTGTTTGATTGGTTGAGCATCTGGGTCTCAATGAAGTGGCTGAGGAAGATATGGTATAAATATTTTTCTCCTTCTGGTTCTTCGATCTGTACGGCTTCTGTAGGGAGTTTGTAACTCCCATTTTTGTAACTCTCAATATCTGCAATATATTCATGCATTTGTCCGTCCTCAAAAATATGTTCCAACAGACGCTGTAAAGCAAAATAGATTCTATCTCGTGATGTCGGACTTTGTGGTGAATATAATAAGGTTTGTTCTAGATGAGCTGGAGATACTGAGCATTCCAAAAAATCTATCCTTCTGAAGTATTAGATTAATGTCGACTATTGTGACATTCATCTTGGGGAGACAAGATTTCGGCAAGTTACTGCCTTTTCGAGGTCGTTCGTCATTGGATTTAGTTATTTTCCTATCTCCTCTTTGATCAGCAACACGATTGAAGTCTTGGTCGGTAGATTAATCTCGAGCAATCAATGTTGACTTCTGAGGTTTCTGCCTGTCGGACACCATTCTTTCCAGGTCGATATATCCTTTGACCTTTTCGATTATATCTTCCAGAGTTGTTGGTTTGTTCAGGACGAGGTACTCTTTTGCCTTTCCATCGTCGAGCAACGCGTTGGTGAAAGCTAAAATAGTAATCTTTTGGTCGAGTCGATCTATTTTTTGAGCTAACTCTAAGAACTTTTAAGTAAATGCCTTGAGCTTCCCCCCTGACATCTGTTTGAGGCTGAAAAGAGAATACTGATTCTCCTATTTATCTCTGTTGTGCGAGTAATTCTTGACGAACAGCTCTTGCAGTTGTTCAAAAGTGGTGATGGATCCTTCAGGCAGGGTGTGGAACCATCGCAGGGGTTCACTTGAAAAGCTGGTAGGAAAGAGTCGGCATAGAATGGTTAGACGTGGAATACAGGCCTAATACGTTCTGAAACTCTTGGACATGCTCCACTGGATCAGTTCCTTTGTATTTGTGGATTTTCAAAGTATAAAATCCTGTTGGGACCTCAACATCCAACAGCTCTTGTGCGATCGAGCTCTTGAGTAAACTATTATTGATTCCTTTAGTTGGAGTATGTGCCTCGAGCAGCTCTTTGATTCGCTTCTCAACATGTTCCTGAGTCACGTATTATCAGGTTGTGGTGGCTAGGCGTGTGACACGTTCTTATCCAAGATTGTGCTCGCCACTTCCTTCACTCAACCGCTCTTTTGCTGGGACTCGAACTCTTCGAGGTAGGTTTTCAATCTGTCTGACCCCCGCCAAGTCGCCATCCACTTCCTGGTGGCCATCTTGGATCGGGATGAGATACACTTCTTACTGGTGATGGTTAGACCAAAGTGCACCTCCTGTGTGATTGCCTCTCGGGAGGGGTCCTATTTTGTCATGAACGGAGATTCGTGAGCCTTCTGGTTATACGGCATTATTCTTTTGGGCGGCGATCTGCTGACCCTATAGATCTTTCAGTGCATCCTGTACAGTCGCTAGTTGTTATTCCAACGCAACACGTCTTTCTATTTCGAAATTTAAAGTGGCCCGCGGATCCGCTGGCGCGGCATTCTCTTCTGCCTGAACGTTCGGTGCGCTATGACCTGGTTGTGACATTCTGAAAGGAGACAATCAATGGTGTTTGAGATAATGGGTTTGAGAACTTTGTTCCCACCGACGGCGCCAAATGTAATAGCCTAATTCTGGGATTCACACTTTGCCTTTACACCAAATGATAACCAGAGCGATTGCGAACAAAAGTAACTACTAGCAAAAGTTTAGCGTGGAAAACCTTTTAATAAGTTAAAAACCATGACCTTTCTTGAGGATTTAGAAAGAGAGAAGTTTATTTATTGTTGCTAGCTATTACAAAGAAAGCTTTGAGTAGCTCTTGATAGATTTTCTTGATAGGAAAAGTCTGTCTAAGATAGGGTATTTCTATAGGGAGAATTCTTCTGTTAGGTTTTCCAGGGTTATGTCTATGTCCTCAATTTGAATCCCTCTGGTCTTATTTATAGGCCTTATAATATGACCGCTTGACGACTATTAAGATTCTTAATGATGGACTTTACAAAATATATGTTTGATGATTATTTGACCAGATTGTGTAACGTTATGATCTTTGTAGCTATATAACAGCTATATGGATTATTGTACATCTATTGAGCTCAAATTGTTAATGTAGAGGTCGTAAGTAATATCTTGAATGTGTTGGATTCAAACTATTAATATAGAGGTCGTAAGTGATGTTCTAGACTTGTTGTATTCAAACTTTTGATATAGAGGTCATAAATGATGTCTTGGATTTGTTGGATTCAAGCTGTTGATATAGAGGTCGTAAGTGATATCTTGTATTTGTTGGATTCGAACTGTTGATGTAAAGGTCGTAAGTGATGTCTTGGACTTGCTGTATTCGAACTGTTGATATAGAGGTCATAAGTGATGTCTTGGATTTTCTTGATTCGAACTGTTGATGTAAAGGTCGTAAGTGATGTATTGGACTTGTAGGATTCTGCTTGTCTTTAGTAGAGCTTTCTGTATGCTGATAAGTTCGAGGATGAAGCATGAGTCTAAGATACGAAATAAGCTATTACAAGATGGCTCTCAACCAAGAGTACGAAGAACATCAAGGGTGAGTAGTATTGGTTGAGAAACTCGTGTTGTATTCAGTTCTTGGTGTTGTTGTCTTGATTCTGCTTATGCCACGTGCTCAGCTGCTGAGGTCAGAAAGGTCGCATGTAACTCGAGGATGAATCATGAGTCCGAGATACGGAATAGGCCATTACAGGGACATATTCCAAAGTGATGGTTTATCTCATGATGCGTACTTTGTTGATGACCTAATTGAGAGTTTATAAATATAGAGTGTGAGTTTAAAACTTCTATACAGTGTATAAGTTAAAAAGCCTATGTATGAGAAACTTGAATTCTAGAAGAGATGTTGCCTCTATGATAGACCTTGTAAAAAGTTAGTATTTACAAGGAAAAAGGTGGAGGGTGTTCTCTTGGAATTTGATGGTTGGAGGGGAAGTACATCTTAGTTGCTGATATGAGAAATCAACGAAGAGAGAAGATTGAAAGGTTTTAAGAAGAAAGTATGCAACATGGTTTTTGTTAAGGTAAATTCTTGATGGATCTCTTATTTTCTTCTTCTCTTGTAAATCTATGTGAGGGTATTATGAGATTAGAGAATTCCATGTTCGCTGGAATCTCTTGAGGGCTTGTAATTGAACTTAGATACATAGTAGATTTTTAACTTGGTGGTGGGGAGTAGCCTTATGGTGAACCTCCGGTAAATATTATGTTTTGTGTGCATATTAATTGTGTTTCTATGTTTCTTGATTAATTATTTGTATAACATGAGGATAACGGATAATAGCCAAACTGCGCGAGGGTGATGTATTATGCACGTTCACCCCCAACAATTGGTGTCAGAGTGAGGTTAAGACCTTGGGATTATAGTTCTTAAATATTCTTGAGTTCGATGGATAAGTCGAATATTTGATTTTTTCAAGATAAATTTGGTTTCAGTTATTTTGGCTACATGATTTTCTCATGCGGTGGTGTTTGGGAGGAAGAGATTTAAATGAAAAGAATATTGTACACAAGCATGAAAACATAGTTTATGTTTTGAGAAAGGCTTAAACATGATACTTTGTTCAAGGTGGAGTGATTCCAGCAAAAACTTCAAAAGTTCAGTAAGGGAGATGACTTTTCTCAAGAACTGATGTTCGTTAAATTTGGTAATCGTGGTGACACCTCAAGTTATTTACCATGGTAGATTACTAAATTGGCGAGTCGCAATTTTTTTATGAATCATGGTCGCAAGTTATGGTTCGTGTGGTGACAAAGTGTGTCGATATGTGAAGACTCTAGGTTTGCGACATAGAGTCAGATTTTGTAGATTTATTCGACATGGCCGGGTTATTGTGTAGTGTTTAATTTTTTCCTTTCTATATTAAACATACACTGGTTCTGATTTTGCTGGTGTAGGCAAAATTGTGTAATTTCATTGGTATAGATAAAATTACTATTTCAGAGGCTCTTTTCTGTGATGGAGTTTAGGGGTGGACTTGATGGTGCTTATGGAGATGTGTTCAAAACGGAAGTTGGAGCGGTATAGTTTTATGGCTGCAAGTGAAGCAAGCTCAGAAGCATGGTTTATCATGGAGAGAAAATAAGCTAATGGATGTTCGTAGGTTTTGACGAGGGTATCCAATTTTAGGTACAAAAATGATTTGATCGTGGGCAGCGGATACGAAGTAAACAAGTTCAGCGGTTTTGTTGATGGGTTTGTTCGTGCTATGGATGGTCAATGAAGACATGAATCGTAGTTTTTTTCCGAGGTGGAGATTGTTAGGCTACGGCTCAAAAATAGACAAAGTCATTCAAACGAGTCATATAGTCGTTCAAACAAAAAAGCTTCCGTTGAAGTCGTTCGAACGAGACTTAGGTCATTTGAACGAAAACGCTTTATTTGTTTTTTAAGTTTGTTATGAAAGTGACATATTCCAAAGCGATGGTTTGTCTCATGATGTATACTTTGTTGATGACCTAATAGAAAGTCTATAAATACAAAGTATGAGTTCAAAGCCTCTATATAGTGTGTGAGTTAAAAAGCCTCTGTGATAGAAACTTGAAATCTAGAAGAGATGTAGCCTCTGTGATTGAAACTTGAAATCTAGAAGAGATGTAGCCTCTATGATAGACCTTGTAAAGAGTTGGTCTTTACACGGAAGAAGGTAGAGGGTGTTCTCTTGGGATTTGATAGTGAGAGGGGAAGTACATCTTGGTTGATAAGATGAGAAATCAACGAAGAGAGAAGATTGAAGGGTTTCAAGAATAAGGTATTCAACATGGTGTTTGTTGAGGTAATCTTTAGATTCTTGATGGATCTCTTGTTTTCTTCTTCTCTTGTAAATCTATGTGAGGGTATTATGAGATTAGAGAATTTCATGTTCGTTGGAATCTCTTGAGGGATTGTAATTGAACTTGGATACATAGTGAATTTCTAAATTGGTGGTGGGGAGTGGCCTTATGGTGAACCTCCAGTAAATATTGTGTTTTGTGCGCATGTTAATTGTGTTTCTATGTTTCTTGGTTGATTATTTGTATGCCATGAGGATAACGGATAATAGCCAAACTGCATGAGGGTGATGTATTCCACACATTCACCACTAACAAAAATGTCCATCATATATCATTCAATTTACGACATGCATTGTCCGTCATAATTTTGTGACAGTTTGAATCCATCCTAATTTTGTTCGACCCTAGTATTATTGAATAATTTTTTTTACAAAGATCCTTGGTAGTAGAAAAATCCATCGTTCATTTGCATCGATTGTGAATCATGTCGAGTTCGCAATGATTCTAGGACTTCCTATTTTCAAACCAATAAATAGACACAGAACTCTATATTGTTGAGTCGCAAGTCCGGAAGCCATAAATTCCAAGTCAATTTGGGTTAGTCACAAACAAGTACAAACAAAGAAACACACAACACCAAGTTTATAGTGGTTTGGCAAATTGTCTACGTCCACTTTCAAGAGAGAGAGAAAGAGAGAGAAAAAGTTTATTCAAGATCCTAATTACAATCACTCAAGACCTATTAGAGGTTCTCACTTAAGAATCCTCTCCAATTTGTTCTCACTCAAGGATTGTCTAAAGAATTTTCAAGGAAGCTCTAAAAGAACCTAAGTTTAATTTATATAGTTAGGGAACTTTTTACAATCGCTCAAATCTCGAGGCAAGTCAAGGGTTCCAACAAAATCTCTAAAAAAGATTTTTTCCAATGTCTGTTCGAACAGACCCATTCTTATTCGAGCAAAGCTCTTTTTTTATTCGAACAAACATCCTCCTGGGGGTTCTTATTCGAACAACCTATTTTCTATTCGAATAAACATTCTCCTGGGTGTTCTGTTCAAATAGACCCAAAGTTTGAACATTAATGGAACTCCGCAATTAATGTTTGAACATGTGTTATGCTATTTCATATACATGAACAAGAAAAGAATACTAAGATCTATACCATACATATATGATTGGCTAGAAGTAATGTACCAAATCAGTTTAGGGATGGATTTTGAGTTAAGATTTTCGTAATGATCCTATAAAATAAACCAAATTACAGAAATGATTAATGAATTGCAAAGGAAAAACTTAAATGGGGATGACTTATTTTGTAGGGCATTATGTATCAAGTACATATTTTTGTCCCTATGGGAGAGAAAGTAGGGATCATTACTATATTCCAGAAAAATGAATTAGAAAAATGCAAGTATACCTTAATTAGCCTAAGTGCAACAGTTGATTTGTAATGCCATGAAGTTGGGAGGTTGGCCATCAGGTAATTACTCTAGGAAATTCGCTTCCTACTCAGAAACTATAGCTCTTAAGTACTAATATCTGAGGATTATAATCCTCAACAGGATCCATAAAACTCGATTGGTCTCTACAACAATGATAAGTTTGAGCATTAGTAATATCATTTTAATTAATTTATCAATGCATGTTAATGAATTTTCTAGGTAATTTCACATATATTGAACTGTATATTAGGAAAACCAAAGTCAGATTGAGATGAATGTTTGTTTTTTTTTTATCGGTAAACCATAAATAACTTAACCAAAGGGAATTACAAAAGTGGCTTTATATCCCGCGAGGGCATCCTGAAGCCAGCCGGGGGGAGAACTACACCAAGTCATACAAAAATTGTCACCCATGGGCCTAGTGGCGATCGCATGGGCAACTGAGTTCGCACTGCGCGGAGCATAAGTTATACATATATCGACAAAATAACATAATAGTGTTAGACAATTCTGAAGGATTGCTTTGGTAGTCCAAGACACAGCTACATAACCATTTTCACAAAATGCGCTGATCGCTTCGGCATCCGTTTTAATGTTCACTCTCTGTACACCGTGTTCCCTGGCCCAGAGAACGCCTTCCAACACTGCTAACGCTTCTCCCTCTTTAACAATTGCAAATCTACAGGTAGAACCTTGGGCTACACCAAAAACATTAAGATTATCCTGGATGACTAAACCAAGACCATTTAATAATTTATCTTTGCTAAAAGAGGCATCAACGTTAATCTTTTCCCATCCAACGAATGGGATACTCCAAGGAACTTTGATAGAAGATCGTTCAAAGCGGCTGGTCGGTGCATTAAAAATCATTTTGCTAATGGCAGAAGAAATGCATAAAGGGTTTTGATTTTTATTATTAAAAACGAGGTCACAACAGTGGGGCTGTTTGAGCAGAAGCTGTTAACAAGTCGTTCGAACGAGATTTATTTTCGTTCGAACAAAATTAGGTCTGTTCGAATAAACCACCCCGAGTATTTTTTGTTCGAATAGAAATAAGGTCTGTTCGAATAGACTTCGGAAAAACTCAATTTTGAGATTTGTTTAAGATCCAGGAGGATCTGAGCATTAATAGACTTTAAAAAAAAAAGCCTAATAATGCTCAGATACACCCCTTCCTGTTCGAATAGAGGTTATTCCTATTCGAAGAAACAGGTTTCTGAGTGTTCTGTTCGAACAGACTTTTTAGTCTGTTTGAATACAGTTCTTTTCTATTTGAATAAAATTTTATTTTTATTAGAATAAATACCTGTCTGAGTGTTCTGTTCGAACAAACTTTTTGTCTGTTTGAATACACTTTTTCTGTTCAAGCAGAGGCTTATTCTATTTAAACAGAGGTGCGATTCAGCCTATAGTTTTAGATGTTTAAGGGCATATTTGTCATATTTTGTAACTAGGAACTTGTAACCCTTATAAAAGGCAAGGCTAGGCGAGAGAAGAAGGATGTTAGATCAATTAAAGTTATGAGAGAGAAGCTTAGGGATTCAGAGAAATTAGATTATAATTGACTATTGATTAAGCAATTGAAGCTCTAAAGGGAATTCTCCCACCAAATTTGTGTGTTCTTCGTACAATTATTCTTTTTAGAGTTTCTCAATTCGTATTGTAGATTAGTTTAGTGCCTCGAGATCTGAGAGATTATAAATAGTTTCCCAAGTATATAAGGGGGACATAGGTTCCTTTAGAGCTTAACCCTTAATGAGATAAAATTAAGAGGAAATCCTTGAGAGAACCTCTAATTGGTTTTGAGTGATTGTAACAGAGATCTTGAATAAATTCTCTCTCTTTCTCTCTTTCTCTCTCTCTATCTGTGGACGTAGGCAATTGTCGAACCACCTTAAACTTGGTGTATTGTGTATTTATTTGATTGTTGCTTGTTTGTGGCTAACTAAATTGACTTGGAGTTTCAACTTTTGGGCTTGCGACTCAACAACAGTACGCCTTCCAAATCATTCAGGAGAGGAAAAATGACAAAAGGGTCCAGATATCTCGATCAACAGACCAGTCCGGGGGAGGCGAGATCCACTTGGAGATCCATTCCTAAACGAAAAGATGGGAGAAGTAATGGACCAAACCCCCGAAGGCTGTGCTAAACCAAATCTCCCTCGTAAAGGGATATCCAAGGAGAATATGGTGTTAGGTTTCCGAGGGGGCCTTACACATGAGGCAGAAGGAATCAGAAAGGGCCAAACGGCCTGCCAATTTGGCTCTACACGGGACCATATCCCAGAAATATTTCCATACAAACAACTGTGCCATTGGGGTGGCTCTATTATGCTAGATTTTGTGCAGGAGGTGTAGGAGCAACTCCAGAACCATCATTAGGGAGCCCGACATAAGTACACAGTAAGACGATTTAATAAAAACATTCCCATCTTTGGGGGGGGCCTACTTAAGTTCATCAATACCGCCCATGCTGGGAAGGAAAATGCGGGAGATAAGGTCGACCGAGTCATCATCACACCACTGGTAAAGTTCCCCAAGACGCTAAGAGTATTATAAGGGGTCAATAAAGTGACTTACCAAATAGATACGCAAATCATCATGGCTACCCACCCGAGGGGTTGACTTTCTCCCCAAGGCCGAGGGGAGCCAATTGTCGTGCTAGAAATTGATAAGGTTCCTGGAACGAACTTGCCACATGAGTTGGCCTGGACCGTACTGATAGAAAACTGGACACTACGCCACATCCAAGAGGCATCAGCTTTCTTCCTGGCCTAAAGGATGCCATAATCAGGGAAGTATTTAGCTTTCAGGATCTATCCCCATAAGTCATTAGGGTTCTGATGATGGCGCTAGACAAGTTTGGACGGATGGGCTTTGCTCGTGGCTTTCACCACGCGAATTCCTATGCCCCCTTCCCGTTTAGGCCGACGAACCTCCTATTTTTTCAGGTACAAAGGTTTACTCTTATCCTCCCGTTTACTCCACCAGAAGTTATGTTGGAGGCTATTAATGGTATTACAAGTAGACTGGGGGAGGGTGAAATAGGACATCTGATACGCCAGGATCGCAGAAGTGGCAGATTTAATAAGGATGGCGGTACCGGCCTGGGAAAGGAGTTTGCCCCGCCAGAACTGCAACTGATTAGAAATCTTCTCTTCAATACGCTGGAAAGTCTAAGCTTTAGAGCGGCTAAAAAAAATTTTGGTCCCAAGGTACCGCTCGTAAGGCTGCATGACCTTGACTTTGAGGAGTCGAGCAATGAGGCAACCAAGACAGTATAAAAAGTTATTACTAAAGAAAATGCCCAATTTGGCTAGATTAAGTTGTTGACTAGTCGCGATACAAAAACTATCGAGAATAGTTTTCATCTCATGAACTTCCTCAAGGTCGGCACATCCAAAAAGGAGACAGCCGTCAACAAACAACAAATAGAAGATGGGGGGGTGCTCTCTGAGGCGCTTTAAAACCATGAATCTTATGCGCCAACTCCTTCACCCACAGTACTCTAGAGAGACCTTCCACCAAGATAATTAAGAGAAAGGGGAAGAAGGGGTCCCCCTGTCGGAGTCCCCTGGTGGGGTTGAGAAACCCATAAGAGGACCCATTGAGGAGGATAAAATAGCAAACCGTAGAAATACACTGTTCAATCCAATGACACCATTTCGAATCAAAACCCAGTTTTTCCATGGTTTGAATCAGCGTACTTCATTCAATTAGGTCATAGGCTTTAGACATATCCAGTTTGACTCCCATCAGGCTGAACCAACCTTTCTTCCTCTTTATCGTATGAATAAGTTCATGCGTCACTAGCACATTATCAGAGATTTGACACCCACTGACAAATTCCCCCTGGAACGGTAAAATAATTCTCACCAGAAGAGGTTTATGGCGGGTAGAAAGAATCTTGGAGATAATCTTATAAGTCGCCTTGCACAAGCTGATCGGGCGGAAATCACTGGGTCGCGCCTTAGATGTATTCCTTGGGATCATCACCACATGTGTAGCATTGATATGTTTGGGCATGAAACCAGAGGCAAAGAAACTAGTGACTAGATTACAGATATCAGGGCCCATAACGTCTTAAAATTTCAAGAAGAAAATTGTGGGGAAACCATCCGGACCAGGAACTTTCTAAGGGCCAATGCTATTGAGGGGCGCCAGAATCTCCTCTGAGGTTACCTCTGCCAGCATAGGCTGATTATCCTCCACAATAATGCAAGGGCTGAAATTAGCAAGGAACTCTGGGATGCCAGTCGGGTCAGAAGTTTCGTAATTACGAGCCATGTCCCCCAAGAAAATTTGTACATTCCTCGTAGCCTCCAAAGTCCAGCCACCATTCTCCCGCTTAAGCTAATCGATGGAATTGTTTTTCCGTTGAGAAAGGGTTTGCATATGGAAGAATTTGGTGTTTCGATCCCCTTCTGACAGCCAATTGATACGAGATTTTTGACGCTAGAATATCTCTTCCCTAAATTGTAACTCGTTCAGAACCCTCAAGAGCTCCAGCTCCTGCTGAGAATTCGCCGCACATAGGGGAAGGGCCTGGATGATATTGATTTTGTCTTTGAGCACTAGAATTATACTAGGGACATGTCCAATTTCTTTTATTCCAGATCCTAAGGCACGCTTTAGTATTTAAAAGTTTGCTTTTAACCAGCTGGGCTGGGGAACCCCGTTCTGAAATATGCCAAAGATTCTAGATCAAATGGCAGAACTGGGGCTCTCTAGTCTGAAAAACTTTTACCGATAATACAAAATTGTGGGGTTGTATCAAGGAATAAAGGAGTATGGTCCAAACCAAGGGCGGGTAAATAAAAAACCTTAGTCGTAGGAAAGATAAACATCCAATCCGCATTGGTTAGACTCCGATCAAGTCTTTCCTTGATATTGGCTCATCCACAATGTTTGTTATTCCAAGTGAAGAGGTTGCCAGAAAACCCAAGGTCGATGAGACCTACTTGTTGTGTAACCACCTTGGCATAAATACTTTTAGCTTCTTTATAAGGTTCCCCCCCCCCTCCCCATTTTGTCAGCCCGGTCAAAAACTGTATTAAAGTCCTCCATGATCATACACGGGCAAGTATACCCATTGGATGTGGCTTCCACAAGCCGCCAGCTCTCATTTCTATCTCATTGATAAGGGCTACCGTAAAAGAAAGAGATCATCCAAGGGGTTTCTGCAAGATCCAATTTCACCATAACATTAATAATATATTTATTACAAAAGAACACTTCAATATCAATATTGTCCTTCTACAGGACACAAATACCGTCGGCGCGTCTATGAGCGCCCGACGCTGGAACATCCACCCAGTGAGGGTAGTTAAGATTACCTACCAAAACCTGTATTTTTGTAAAAGATTGTTTGGTTTGGGACAAAAAAATAATATCTCCTTGCGAAGACTAAATAAGCCCACGAAGATGACGAATTGCCGCCGGTCGACCCAAACCCCGACAATTCCAAGCAATAAGTATCATAATGGCCCAAGTAGTCTCCCTGGGGCCACTCAAACGTTAGCATAATGTCCAAACAAGTGATATGTGCGTCAAATTCATGAAATATAGAGAAAAAAGGGACTGCGCACCTGAGAGTGAGATAGTCTACAGAAGCTGGCCTGGTGAGACTGGGATGGTATATTCAACTCCCTACTCGCATATCAGCTTGCATATGTCGGCAGACCACCCATGACGAAGCCTGAGGATAGTATAAGGATTGAAAAAAAGATTATCGGTGCTGGATCGGCTCCTAGAACCTAGGACCCCTAGTAGAGGAACTCATAGTGCTAGCTGAGCTATCCGCATATCGCAAAGCCTGGGAAAATGACGGTACAATCTGGAACTCCCTCGAGCTACTAAGGATATGTAACAACGGTTCCCCCTATACAGGGTCGCCCCCACCCCCAGAATTATGAAGACCCAAAAACTGTTCACCCTCACCACGGCCTTGATGCCCCGGCATATCTACGACAACCAAAAAAGTCATAAGCTCCTCCTCAATAATCAAATGACCCATCTGACCCCCACCGACCAGGCCCTCTAAAGTGTCCCGACATTCTGCCACCGCCCATCGTGAAGGCTGTCTACTACCTGTGAAGTCCAAAGCCAAGTCTGGGAGACCCCCAAAATCTGTAAAGGTAACCTCCCCGACGGGATTACTTTCCTAAAATCTGTCCGAATCGGCCAATGCCATAGGTGTTACTGGGGACACATGTGCCCCATTCCAACTGGTCATTTCCCTTTATCCCTCTGTCTGTACAGGTTCGAGTCGGAGAAAGGGAGGGAGGGAGGGAGATGTCCGTCCCTGATCCCCGCCCTCCTCTAGAGTTATCGTGGCCGCAAAGAAGCATGTACAGAAGCCTTTATGTACCCACTCGAGTTCTGTACGTCGTGCCTACAGGTGAATGACTCAACCCCGTTCCTCCCGAACTGTCCTCTTCATGTATCATAGGTACATATTGATGAGAGGTGCCCCATCTTAAAATATAAACTGCAAAAATTAACCGAGGCGCCTTCATATTTAGTCCCAATCAGAAGCGGCCCACTGGCCAGGTCAGCCAAGACCGCCAGCGGGAAAATACTGTAAATATCCATCACCACCCGGGCACGATCGCCATTCTTAGTCACCCGCCAATTTTCCACATTGGGTTCGATGACTAGTACCTGACTGAGACTTTGCCTAAACTCATAAAGGAAGTCTGGCGTTCCAAAAAATGGGTCAGATCTCTCAAATTTGACCCAGAAGGGGACATAGATAAAGATCAGAGGTTCAATCAAAGTACGTGCCTTATACGGTAATAGAATCATCGTGTGGCCATAAGGGTTCCTGGGTTGATAAAGCAAGACATAATTTTGGTCAAAGGCAGTGCGAAATTTAAATAGGAAATATGTCTTACCCGCCACTTTTCATTCAAACACTTACAGATTCTCTGACTCCTCCATATTCCAAAAACGACACAATTTTTGTAAAGCCCTATCCCGTCTCAAAAGACATCTTACCAATCAATGGATAATACCACCGAGATTCCTCCGCAACAATCCTTTCTGTGGGCAAGTGAACCACCGTGGCTCCCCGGGGTTTCGTAACTGTCATTCGTTCCATACTACTCACGAACTCTTGTGTTACTGAGATGGAGGTTATTCTAGCACAAGGAATCGCACCGCGTATTGATATCAGCACCAACTTCAGAAATAGAGGCCCACCTCCCAAACACCACCCCACAGACCACCGTAAGAAAACCCCCACTCGCACTACCCCATGCCACAACAAACAGCCCCCACCAAAATTGAAACACCCAAAGCACCCAAGCGCCCCACACCTCAATCACCTTTCCCTCTGTGATTACCAGACCAAACAACCCAATCCGAAGCACTTGCTCTTCGCGGCACTAAACTGTACTCACCCACCAGAACAAATACCGAGTAACACATATTACAGTCCACGTTGTAAACCGAGGAGTATCTATGAGTCAAAACAGGTGAGAAAGAAACCCAAGAAAGGGAAAAATGAGATCACCCAGGCAAAACAAAAATTAAGACGGAGAACAAACCAATTATATGTAATTAGCAAGGGAGACGGGTAGGAGGGATTAATAACTCTCCCTGCTCAAAAGCAAAAAATCAACCATACCTTCCACTATTCTTCTTAAACACTAGTTAAAACAGTAAGGGAAACGTAGCCCCTCAAGCCGAATGATAGACCGAGAGAGAGAGAGAAAGAAAGAGAGAGAGAGAGAGAGAGAGAGAAAGAGAGAAAGAGAGAGTTACTCATTGAGGCCTGGAGAGGCCATCAAGGCCCAAATCCAGAACTAAGTAAGCAGATTGGGCTCAAAATCAAAACCACCCCTCAGGCCTAAATTTTAAATACCAGACCCATCCAAACAGGCGCACAGCCCAGCCCAAAACCACTCCCAAGCCCAACTGCCAGCAATCTGAGGATATGCTTAACCACTTTTTTCCATTTTTTTGGATGGACGAAAATGCCCCTTAAACCCTCGATGTTCTTCTTCGGCCCACCTGTAGTAGTCGGGCTTCCACTATACCATCCCAACCATCAGGAACCGATCAAAAGCTGCATACATCCTCACCTACAAACACACAAACAAAAACATGAAACAGACAACCACTAGGGGATAAAATCATAAACAAAATCAAGGAAAGAAAAACCAGGAGCAGGGAAAGTGGGCCCGCAACCCAGACAAACCAACCAAAACCAAACCACCACAACCTAGCCACCCCCGATCGGTAGGGGGAAAGCTCCAGAAATTGCCAAGCAGAAGTCACTCACAACAAGGGAGATCGTACTAAAAAAAAGAGGGGGGGGGGGGTAGCACACTCAAAAGTGGGGTGGGGGCGTAAATCGGCGGTGATGAAGCAAGGACAAGCAACCAAAACCTAAACTCTCTCTCTCTCTCTCTCTCGTATTCCAGAGCTCAAGTTTCTGTTTTTAGTTATAATTCCAGATTGAGATGAATGTTTATGCCCAACATCATTGCTTAAATGTGAATATCTATGCATCCTTGAAGACATCATGAATACAAAGGCGAGTTTGTTAGATGTGATGGAAGAAATATTACAGACATAAGAGTGTAATCATGATTTTTAAAGTTAGGTGTATACTCCAAAACAACACCACATGATTTTTAAAGTTAGGTTTCATCCCCACCGCATTTAAAATCATTGTGCATCACAAAATGATGCAAACCACATGAATTTTTTTTGCATTTTGTAAATCCGCCACCATCGGCTTTGACGATCATCTAGTTGCGTATTGAGTGATACTAGAAACCAGCAGCCGTGAAAAATATCTAGGAACCAAAAACTCTGGAAAAGCAAATCAAAACAAATCTATCATATACTTAAAATTAATAGCTCTTAGCGATTTTTTCTTGAACATAAAGTAATCAATGCTCGAATCTACTTCACAATAGCAAGACCACTACAAATATCAATAACAACACATAGAAATCTCTAAAAATTAGAGAAAAACCTCTAAAAAGCATGAAAAATAAAATAACTTTTCTTCGAAGCGAGACATTAAGAACTATTTCTGCACTCGGAAGATCAGTGACGATACAAAAAAGATGTCAAGTCCTCAAGAATGTAACTTCAAATTACAGTAATTATATAGTAATTACTGCTATTTTAGAGAGTTTCTATTTAACTAAAATAAAATTGTTAGGAGTTGGGTCCGGCCCAAGGAACCCAACTAGTTTGGGGTGTTCTGTAGGGTTTCTAACAAGCCCATGTAAGATAGGGTTTATGAGGAGAGTTTATAGAGAATATATATAACCCAAAAGGGTTCAGTATTGTAACCATAAGAAGAACCTATCAATAAAATCAAGTTCTCTCTTTCTCTTATATGTTTAATGTTAATCTATTATATCTAATTATTTGAGTAGATTAGCTTGATATCCAACACGTTATCAGCACTGCGAAGAGCTAGTGGATCAAAGGACGAAAAAAAACTCTCTAAGGAACTTTTTTTGAATTTTTTGCGTTGCGAAGAGGTATACTATTTTTTGTAAAAAAAAATTTGAGTATTAATTGCATGATCTAACATATAGGATATGTAGATCCGAGTTTATGGATTAATACTTATATTTTTAAGAATTTTTAGACCTATTTTTAGTGTTTTCTCACCCTTGCGAGGGGTTGTCTTCAAACTAAAATAGGATCGTTTCTAGTAATCAGATTAAGGCGTTTGTAATTTCATTGCAAAACCTATTCTATAGCAATCACATTGATATATCACACTCCATCGGGAGATATCCCTGTCGCCGACAAATTGGTGCTGAACATGGGCAATTCACTGCTAAAAACCCCAAGTTTTGGTGGCATATTAGATCAGGGGGACGTCACCAAGCCTTTAGGGTTTTAATTTTTTTTAATATGTCATGCTGACGCCATTTAGGTTAAGACCCGATCCAGACCTATTTTCAGAAAATTTGGCCTAGATTAGACCTAATCAGCAAAAATCAAATCGAATCAGGTTCGGTGATGTGGCATGGAACTGGGCCCACAATGACACGTGGTAGCAGATACGTGGCATGTGGAACCCATACGTGCTAATGTGGCAGATACGTAACATGTGGGACCCACATGTACTGACGTGGCAGGACACATGGCATGTGAGAGTGACATATGACTCATTATATCAGTGACGTGTGGCTCATTATAGCAGTGACACGTGTTATCACATGATATGTGGTGAAATAAATAATTACTTGAGATTAACCGATTTCGATTAATTTAGGTCAAAATCCATAGGTTCAGATTCCTTTGAATTAATGATCTAACCTTAACCTAAATCAAATTGATTCAATTATCTAATGTTAACAAGCAAAGGTAAATTAAACACAAAAACAAACAATTTTAACCCTGTGAGAAACCATTCTCAAGAGAAAAATCTACAGATCATTACCGAATTGCCCGAAAGTTAAACAATCCAATATTAAAACAAAATTACAAGAATTCAATTACATACAGACTCGATAAGCGCATCACGTGGTTACCTTTCTTCTAATTGAATTCTTCGCAATCAATTTCATGTTCTCGCAACGTTCTTCATTCTCGCAACGCCTCGCCTCGGATAACACAAAAAGGCTTCATAGTTTGAATCTCTCAAACTCACAAAATCTAAAAATGGACTTAGGTTTCTCAATCTTCGATTGATTCAATTTGAGTTTTACTTCGCATTGAATCACTCGTTGAAATCTCTCTTTTCTCTAAATATCAAGCTCTAAAAAAATTAAGTTTTGAAAGAGATGAGTTATGAGAAAAGAATGGATGTCTTAAATAGGAAAACTGAAAACTGTAACTCTGTTCGAACAGAGACAAAGTCTATTCGAATAGAACAATTTTATTCGAATAGGACAAAGATCCTATTTGAACAAATGAAGTTCTAAGGCAATTTGTTTGAATAAAAAAATAGTCTATTCGAACAAAATAAGTTTTATTCGAACATAACAAAAACCTATTCGAACAACTAAGTTCACAGGTAATGTATTCGAATAGAGAAATTGTATATTCGAATAGAACAAGTTTTTTTTGAGCAAGACCAAAATCCTATTCGAACAAACATAGTTCTGAGTACTCTCTTCTCTCTAAATATCAAGCTCTGAGAAAATTAGGTTATGAAAGAGGTGAATTATGAGAAAAGAAATAATGTCTTAAATTGGAAAACTGAAAACCCTACCTCTATTCGAATAGAGACAAAGTCTATTCGAATAGAACAATTTTTATTCGAACAGGACCAAGATCTTATTAGAGCAAATAAAGTTTTCAGGCAATTTGTTCGAATAGAGAAAGAGTTTATTCGAATAAAAAAAGTTTTATTCAAACAGAACAAAAACCTATTCGTACAACTAAGTTCTCAGGTAATGTATTCAAACAAAGAAATAGTTTATTCGAATAGAATAAGTATGATTCGAACAAGACCAAAATCATATTGGAACAAACATAGTCATGAGTTAAAATATTTGAATAGATATTACCTCTAATTCGAACAAGATATTATTCGAATTGAACAAAAGCCTCTTCGAACAGAGACCTTTTTTTCACAAAAGACATATCACTTTCTTTTCATACTCTGCAAAATACTAAGGGCTTGACATTTAGAGCAATGAGATACAAACCCACTTACCTGCTCAGTGTCAGTCCAGCTGTAGTCGCTCCATATGCAATCTCTGACGATGAGTAACTACGAGGAAGTGTTGACACTTATACTAGACACGGAATGAAACAAACTCCAAATATGGATGTTTCAATCTCCCCCTTTGGTTCATTTCGTGTCAAAACTAGAACTTTAAGAAATAAAAATACAACTCGGTGGACTGACTCAATCACTGAACATCCACGCTCAAAGCTCCACTTTTATTCTATAGCATATATTTTGGAATCTCTACACACTAAACAAGATACATCACATAACTGTTTAAATAAAATAAGGGATCCAGAAAAAAAAAAAAAAAACATAACTTACCTGGCTTACCTGTCAGGATCATCTCTCCACCTTTTTGATACAGATGAACAAAGGGTAAATAGCAAATAAAAGGAGAAGCAAACCAGTAGAACAAAATGTATAATAGTCACTGAATGAATTAAACACATAATAAATGATAAATATATACCAGCAAATGTCCGAGCAAATATTCTAAAAAAATAGACTGTTAGGATACTCAAAAGGTCAAACTAAACCAAACGAACATGTAGTGAGGAAAACAATAAACACCAATACCCTAAAATAAGATGCATCTCCCACTCAAAATAATGGTAACCCCCTAAAAATGAAATAAAAGCAAAACACACATGGGGAGTGTCAATTAAATAATTAAGCAAAAGAAGACCACACTCCCCCTAAATACAAGGCATGATAGAAAGACTATGAATCTAAAATATTTTATAAAGACCAAGGCATCGCCCATATGTTATAAGACAATCACTAAATGAATTACTTGGTGTGTATATGTGCATAGTCAAATGAATACCCAATTTTCAACGTATTACTCAGCCGCAGTTTGAATACTATATTGGAAAGTTGTTTCAACTTAGGCCTCACTAGGGTGATAACTCAAAAGTCACTGAGAATTGACTAGTAACACTCTGTGTAAAATCTGAATATGAGTATATGAACATAAAATTTTAAATTTTATCAAATAAACTGCGCACTGTAAAGTAAAAGATTTCACAGACAGGAAATCAAATGTCATAGATGGTGTCAAGTTAACTAACATAGAATCCATATCTCTCATCTCTACTAAAAAAACTATGTTAAACTCAAGATCAAACATGTCTTGAAAAGGTTATAATATAGGCAAAGGAAAGGACATGACGGAGTAGTGTTTTACTGGCATTCTGAGACTACAGTTTATACTTTCTCCCCCTCTTTCTTCAAATTGAGTTCTCCTCCCGTTCTTCTTTATCTTTATTGAGTACACATTGAAAATAATACATCTTCTTTTCTTCTTCTTCTTTTTATTTTTTATTGGGGATACTTACTCAATTCTTATATTCATCTCTCCCCCAAAAATTACTTTTTTTTCCTTCTTTTTTTCACTAAAAAGTCTCAGAACAAACGGGTAAACTAATAAAGGATTTGGGTAGAAAAACGAACGACATATTTTAAGGCACAAGGGGCTGCAAGTAGATAAAACTTTGGTTATGAATAACGAAGGCCAAAAAAGATGTAACAATAAAAACCCTATTATCATATCTTCGGTCTTACATAGTATCTTTTTCGCCTCGAATCAAATATAGGGACTGTTCTATTAGACTAACTTGAACTTAAAATTACTATCGACAATTAATTATAAAAAAATGAGATCATGAAAAAAAAAAATACTGAATCTGGAAAGAATTTATGAAATAATACTCGAAGCTTGTAAAAGGCTAGATCCTCACATAGCATTAGGTACGAAGTCTTTACAGTTATCCTCACGTGTTTCTAATCACGATGAGCTTTCAGTTTAAACAAGAGGATCAATGACTATTGTGAAATATGATTTTACCAAATAATATTCTTGCTTTTAGTCTAGCAAGAATATTCTACATACAAAAGCTCTTAAAGCTCAAAGTGTAAAGTACAAATAAAATAAAAATAGTACCTTAATGTCCTAAAAAATAAAAATAAAAACAAACTGAGATAGGGTAAGAAATATACCTAATCAATGAAGCATACTGATAACTCGTCTCAATTGATATTCATTACCATATATGTGGCAACATGTCATCCTATCGCACCCAAACCGCCCGATTAACATTCTGAGGTAATGTTTTTTGAGCAAACCACCAACTTATATTCTCACTATTCACATTAGTAGTAATCACATTTGAGTTATATCTTTGCCCATAGAATGGTTGAGCATATGATTGATAGGATCCAACAAATCTACAATAAGACGCAATATGACCCTTTCAACCATATATTCCACAATAATAAATATGAGAGTAAAATAACTTTTTGGCTTGATTATGAGTGGAAGATATTATATTATGTTTGGGCAACGATGTAGTAGCAATTGCTTTCATAAATTTTATAACTTAAGGAGTCTTGGCATTAGAGAGAAGTTCCTCATATTCTAGAGCCCTTTTATCAGTATCTGTTTTTCTAATACATAACATCTTATCAATGTTCTTAGCCCCATGACAGAATTTTTCAAGTTTCTGCTGAGATAAAACGACATCAAGCTTGGCCGAATGAAGTTCGTCTAAAGTTGATTTTATTTTCTCCTTCGCATCATGAACTTCTTTTTCTAACATCATAAGCTTGTCATGAAGACCTTGTTTCTCATTTTCAAGTATTTCTATCTCGTGGCTTGTATTCTCAATTTTCTCTCAAAGTTTCCACGTGAGTGTATTAATTTAGCCTTTCAAGACTTTGTTAAGTTTACCAAGTTTAATACACTTTGCAAAAGTCTGAGCATACAAGTCTTTAAGATTCAGGTCCTCAAACTCATTTTGGTCATGATCACTCAAATTTTTACTAGAATTTTCAAGTTCAAAAGCATCAGAGTTATTATTACCACAATTTAGAAAAGCAGGATATGCGCAATATTATCTATTTTCAACTACTTGGGGATAATACTTATTATTATTATTTTCATCATCACTATTATCCCAAGTAACACTAATGTTCATAGCTCTGTGATTAGTTCCAAAATTCTTGTTGGGACAACTGTGAGCATAATGACAAAACTTGTGACACTTATAACATTCAACTTGATTTAGGTTAGTATCAAATTTGGTCTGCCGGTTATTCGATTTAAGTTGATCATGAGTTCGCGACTTATAATTCACAGATTGCCCTTATTTTTAAAATTAATGTTTTTTCACAAGGTTTTTAACTGGTTGCTTATAGAGGCAATCTGTGAATCTATATCTGAGCCATCATCATTACCTGAATCAGATGAGTTGTCAGCTTCTTTGGTACCCTTAGAAGAAGAAGAGTAAGATGAATATTTAAAAGAAACAATCTTGTTCTTCTCAGGGTTTCCATTTTCATCTCGAGTTTAAAAGTTCATAATTTTCCAGCTAATGTATCTGGTTTCATTTTCTTAAGATCCTGAGCTTCCTCGATAGTATTACGTTTGGATCTAAAGCTCTTAGGAAAAGATCTTAGAACTTTGGGAACAATTTGAACATCTAAGTAAGCTGTACCTAATACGGTACTAGTGTTAACAATGTCATTTAGTCTCGCATATAACTTATCAAAGGGTTCATTCTCATCCATTCGAATATTCTCAAATGTTGAGGTAAGTATTTACAATTTACTTTCCTTAACAATATTATCGCCTTTGTGAGTTCGAACTAATATGTCTCAAGCTTCTTTCGAAGTGGTACAAGTAGATATGTGTCGAAACTCACTTGAGCTTACAGTCATAAAAATAACATTGCGGCCCATATTATTATAACCAAGAGTTTCCTTTTCATCCTTAGACCATTGATTCCTAGGCTTAAGGACCGCTTCAGATTCATCACCCATTCATTTCATCATGGTAGGGTGCGTCCATCCATCCTTGATTGCAATCCAGACATCTTCTCTGAGTGATTGTAAGAATGCAATCATTCAGACCTTCTAAAAAGGACAGTATTTTCCATCGAAGAGGGGCAAACAATTTATGGGACCTCCAAATCTTTCAGAATTTATTAATATCTAATAATCGAGTTTGGATTCACGCTTAGGTTGTTAAGCCCCGGAGTACAACTGCTCTGATACCAATTGAAATAAATAATTTCTTGAGATTAACCGATTTTGATTAATTTAGGTCAGAATCAATAGGTCAGAATTCCTTTGAATTAATGATCTAACATTAACCTAAATTAAATTGATTTAATTATCTAGTGTCAACAACAAAAGGAAAATTAAACACAATAACAAACAATTTTAACCTTGTGGGAAACCTTTCTCAGGCAAAAAACCCACAGGTCGCTGCCGAATCGCCCGACAGCTAAACAATCCAATATTAAAATAAAATTACAAGAATTCAATTACTTATAGACTCGATAAGCACATTCTGTGGTTATAGCTTTCTTCTAATTAAACTCATCGTAATCAATTTTATGTTCTCACAACGTCTTTCATTCTCGCAACGCCTCGCCTCGGATAACGTTCCAAAGCTTCAAAGCCTGAATCCCGCAAACTCACAAAATTCAAAATTGGACTTAGGTTTCTTAATCTTCGATTGATTCAATTTGATTTTTACCTCGCATTGAATCGCTTATTAAAATCTTTTCTCTCTAAATATCAAGCTCTGAAAAAATTAGGTTTTGGAAGAGATGAGTTATGAGAAAAGAAATGATATCTTAAATAGGAAAACTGAAAACCCGACCTCTGTTCGAATAGAGACAAAGTCTATTCAAATAGAATAAGTATTATTTTAATAAGACCAAAATCCTATTCGAACAAACATTGTTATGAGTGAAAATGTTTGAATAGATACTACATCTTATTCGAACAAGATCTTATTCGAACAGAACAAAAGCCTGTTTGAACAGTGACCTATTTTTCTCAAAAAGACATATCACTTTCTTTTCATACTCTGTAAAATACTAAGGGCTTGACATTTAGAGCAAGGAAATACAAACCCACTTACCTGCTCAGTGTCAGTCCAGCTGTAGTTGCTCCATATGCAATCTCTGACGACAAGTAACCACGAGGAAGTGTTGACACTTATACTAGACACGGAATGAAACAAACTCCAAATATGGATGTTTTACATGGCAGTCACTTTTACAGGATACGTGTGAGCATTGTAGCTTGACATATGTTAGACCAAGTCAGACCGGTTCCATTTGATCCAGGCCTTGACCCAGGCCAAGTCAGACCGATTCAGACACTGAAATTGGCTTTTAAAGCCCAATTTTTGGTTAAATTTAATCCATTTTTTAATCCCTATTAATTGGACATACTCCTGGGGGGCCCATTTTTAAAAAAATTTAGGAATGGGTGCCTTGTACAAGAAAATTAACTAATTTATTTATGATATAAGAATACAGATTAATACCTACTTAAATATCTTACGATAACTTATAAGATATTAATGGTATGCCCCTAAGATACTAATTATCTTGACTATGGATCAGAGATAATATAAAAACCAAGACTAATTTAAAATATGGTTGGGAGTCATATCTAAATTATAATTAAATGTCAAGGAGAATAATTAGAGAATAATCGGGAATCGACTAAGTATTATTTTCTAAGAACTTGGTGTCTGAGGAGCCAATTTTACGTATCTAGGTACAATTAGATGTTATTTAATAAAATTTAGAGATATATATGCACTAATATAAACCTATAGAACCCTATAATATTAGTTTAAAGATAAGACTAATTTACTTATCTTGTGAACTCAACAGACTTTAGGGTGGGACCACTTGTCAACTAAATATCTAATACCCCTCATATTCATAGTAAATAGGGTCATTTGGCTAGAATATGCAAATTTTATAGAACTTTAGAGATTAAAATACCCTAGTTGTTAGAATAAGGAACGTAACATCTAGTGGTTTTGATAGCTGTATTGGCTAAACTCTATTAAAACAAACTTTAGGATTAAAATCACTATTTTATGGGGTAAAGCTAGGATTTGACGCTTAATAGGATATCATCAGTATAAAGTTATGAACAGGGTTCACTTACAAGTAATAATTGGGAATAATGTAGTTCATTGCGCTATATACTATGAACCATAAGTAATGATTGAAAATCATGTACTTAAATAGGAATTTATGAGTAATAGGACATGAACAAGGTTCACCTACAAGTAGTGATTGGGAATCACTGACTTGAATACTATAAATTGTCTTTATGCAATAAATATTTATCAAGTACTACTACTGGTATTGATCTACATGCATAATAGATGTTGACGACACATAGAATATTAAGTACCTCCTATACTGTAACTCTATTTTAGTACCAATAAACTTGACATGTATAAATACTGAAATCCATCTGTTATTGCAGAATTTGAAAAAGACTATTGTTGAAAATAATAATTTTCTAAATAGCAACGTAGGAGCTTTGTTTGCACCCTTGCCTCCATATACAGGAAGACCTGATAATGGATTACCCTATATTATTCTATTATTTTATGACTGGAGCAGAATTTTTATTTGGCAGTACAACTCCAATATGATGTTATGTGGAGAAATAACTGAGATATTATGAATATTCTATTAAACTTTCTACGCTTCAAATATTGTACTTTTAAGGCAATATTTGATAGATTATTGTACGCAAGCCTAATTCAAGTTTTCCTCATTTTTAAGCAAAATAATGAGCTACTAATTAGGAACCTCAAGCTTATACCTACTAAGAGTAAGCATGTGTCAGGGTCGCACAATGTTGGGTCTAGTGACAGGGGAAGTTACAGACAAGGTCACAACCAAATAAATAGATGAGAGGTGGTAACAACGGCATGATTAAAATTCTAACCATGGGTAATTTGAGGCTTGGGGAACAAGAAGTTCACCAATAGACTAAAATGAAATATTAGAAGAATTCTTAAAAGGATACGAGATACCCAGACACAGGATTATGAGGCACCCCTGATGATCAAATAAAATCACCCCTAGACTTATCACGTGATCACAGCTGGCGCAGACCTCGCAATGGCAGAGTCTGTGGCCGTAGATTTTTTCCATGATACCAATGCAACTTTGGATCAAGTTCTAAGAACGAACAGTAGCAAATTCTCAATAGATGAGTGATGTCACCTAAATAGTATTTCCAAGTAGTAACTTTACTTATTGCTTAGTAGTTGTTTTGCTATCATTGACTGAGCTGGGAACTCTTTACTGGTTAGTTTAATAGAATCTTCGTGGCATACACTAGTTCAATATCACATTTATGAGATTGTTCTTTGATTATGAAAATTTATTACTTAGGAAGTAGTTAAATTCTATACATGATAGTTGATATACTATATACAACCCGCCTTATGGATCTATCTGCTCATTGAGCATTAATCGATAATCGGGTGAATGACGACACATGTCTAAGAGACATTAGTACCATACACTCGATCTTTTTGAGATATGGACATATTTATTGTCTCTAACCTTGTGCATTGGGGATGTTACAAATATCATTGGCATGGCCAACATGATAGAAAATACTGGGAGTATCAGGTTATTACTCCCTAACGATACAATACTGGGTATCTAGTCTGCCTTATACACTAGTAAATCCAGCCAGATTTTATAGAGTATTAGGGATATACATGATAATGGTTACCAAGTAAAGACGATAGAAGAAAATGACAGGTAAGTTCAGTGTATTCCCTCCATGTCTAAAGGTTAGAACACGGTTTTAATACACTCCTCCGGGCTAGGATAATGAGGAGGATTATTGGGAATACATTTTTACTTTCTTTAAAATGAGAAAAAGTTCAGAGAATGTACGTGTAACGATTACTTTTAATAAAAGTCTATTACTCATCCTAGTATGACCATGGTAGAATGAGATCTCCAGCCTTTGCTCCAAACGTATCCATGAAGACACATGTAGAACTATCCATCCACATAGTGGCCTACTTGAGTATTTATGGTCATAATAGATGCATCTTGGATATGGTCTTACGTTTGCATGCTATTAACAACTAGGAATACAACGTTAGCACGATTTCTCACTTGGATCATTTGATTATAGGCTCAGTTCCTGGATTAACCGATTAAGTTGATCGATGCAACTTAACGGGAATTGCGAGTTCGAGTCACAGGATTTTGATGATTATCTTACTACTAAATGGAATAGATGATCATTGAGCATCGTGAGTACCCCATACTATACCCAAATCGGGATTAAGAGATAACTTAATCAAATGATTTAAGATAGTTGTTAGGCAATTGTTATTACGATCACAGCTTTTGGCTAGTATACAGGTTATGCACTTTTTCTCCCGCGACACTGATTAGGATTTGTCTCATAGTAAATTATCAAATCTTTCCCAAAGTAACTAATAACTGGGTCAGAGTCCGTTGTCACCCATCGACGAATATTTGGATATTTCGTATAGGTGCCAATCAGACTACCACAACGTACGAGATATTTGAAACCCACTGGCAACGTATATACTGCAGCGTAAATTGACACTTTGATAAGACAATATTCCCATCATTGGAGGAAATATGACAGTCAATGCTGAGGATATTTTAAAGATTAGCTGGAAAACACCATCGTTATCTCATCTAGATCCTTTTACATAAGTTAAGAGATAATAAAGTTCAACGGATTCTAAACTTGCAATAAGTCACAATTAAATTGATAAACACATTCATAGACATTATTGAAGTATCATAGGTTTATGTACCTGCAAGTAATGTACTTACACAACTAAATGTTCCGAAGGAATTAGTATGCATCCCGCAAACGAATCTGAGGCTCGCGTTTAGTGCGGAGCACCATTGGAAGAAAGTATTCTAAGCCGGGAGCTACAGAATAAGGGACAAATATGACTAATGATGTAGTTGATTCATCGGGGATGGAACTAATCATCGACGAGACAATAATAGTTACGCAACCAGTTGATGCATTACGAGACAAGCCGGGGGTGGCACATACGTATGATAATAAGGAGACAATGTTTATTACATCTTCAAACCTCGAGGACTTCTTGCATTTCATGAAGCTGGCAGAGAATGATAATTGCACTCCAAGATACATCACATCAACTAAATTGTGGCATGTTTTATCCTAGATAGAACATCGACTATGTATGAAAATGGCCCGGCTTGTATCATTGAATTCAATGAGATTTTATCAATGGTGACATAACGAAATATATTTCACAGAAGTCATTTTATACTTTAGAATTACAGAAGGCGAATGAGATTGACGTTATTCAAGACATTTCAGAAGATAACTTTGCAAACTTATTCACGAAGACTTTTGCACCACTTACGTTCAAGCAACTGGTACACGGAATCGATATGTAAAAATTTGTATTCATTATTATCTCGGGAAGATACATCTTAGGGAGATAGATCTCGGGGAAGATCGACGCTAGGGGAAGTAGTCCCGACCTGACATGGACACATGCGTGTTGTACTCTTTTTCCTGATAGTGTACAATTTTTGTCTCAAGGGGTTTTAATGACTAAAGGTTTTGATGAGGTAACGCATACGTGTCCACAACCCATACAGGGTATAGGATTGTACTATTTACTTGCACAGTTTTTTTCCCAATGGGGTTTTGCTAGGCGGAGGTTTTGATGAGGCAAGTCATCTAGATGTGGGACCCCCAAAAGGAGTATTAGGAACCCGTCGGCTAGAGACCTACCCAAAGTGGGCTTGGGGTATCCCAGAGACTCCTAGTCCAAGCCCATAAACTTAACGCTTGTGGGATAGAGTTTAAGAGAGATTTCTATATATATCTTTGAGGATATTAACCTGTAACAGAATCTATTGGTCTACATCCAATAAAAAGGTGCCCTCTCTCTTTTCTTTATATACGAGTAACATGGCACACGCTAGCGCGTGCAAACGCATTATTTGTAAGAATTAAATTGGGTTTGAGTATAATTTTGTGATATATTAAGTTTTACCTTTTCTTTGCTAAGGGAATTAAAAATATTAATCCCATAAATCAGAAGTTCAAAATTTTTTCACAGTCATCGATGTCTCGTCAGGTAGGAAGGCTTTGAAGATTGAAGTAGAGCCACCACTACGAAACTTGTCTCTGAAACTATTGGGTGTGGACTTCTGTATTTGAGTTTTTTGTGACAAAATTTTAAGAACGATATTTGAGACTAGCACCAAAAGACACACATGTTAAGCAAATAAGTGGCCTAAGGAATTTATGCGGAGGTTATATTTAAATTTTTTTGTGTATTAAAAGTGAGTCTATAAGTTATGATGTTGATCCTCTTTATAACCTCTCCTTGTCTCATGAAGTCGTCTAGGTCCCTAGAATTTTGGCAACTCGATTTTAACATTGGATATATCTATCAATCCTTCCAGTTTTAATGCTATAATGTCTACAGTGAATGCCTTGACTAAATTTGCAAATATGTACTAAATATAGATGGATATGAAAACTGTTATAAATTTTAGCATGACAATATGACTAACAGGCAGAAGTTTTGAATGTATTTAGTATATTTTGCATAGAGTACAGTATGTAGTATGATAGTTTGCAAGTACATACAAAAGTCAGAAAAAATTGAATATATTAATCTAATAAGTGGTAGATAATGTATTTATTAGACATAATAAATAAAAACAAAAATTAATAAAATGATATTATGACTCAAAATAAGATATTTTTGGGGACTTCTAAATAAGTGCCTGATATGCTATTCTTTTGTTTTCTTGATTTCATCACCTTCCATACGATCAATTGATTTAGCTTCAACTTCCAAAGTATCATTGTGACTTGTTGTTGTACTATTGTTTGTTGTTGGAGTTTTAAAATGCAATTTGCAACATACAGATTTGGTAGTATTCTTCTTCTTCTTTTCATCAGCCATATGGATTTCGTTGTCCTGTCAAATAAAAATAGGTAAAAATTGATAAATATGCAGAATGTTGGAAATTATGAACTTGGCTAAAATCATATGATTTCCAGATAGCCTAATCACCTTTGAATGTGGTACGTAGCTAGGCGGTGTCGTGGTTGAAATCGTTGTTGGATCTTCGGTTATTTTCTGATTGTGTTCATTACACATGAGTATCATCTCTACTGTCAAATGCATGAACATTTGTGTCATTTTTTTTTTGTAGAGTTGATATGGCAGTTGTTTGAAGAATTTTGAATAGCCAATCACCTTTACCGTCCCAGAAGTGATCTCCAATACTGAGCGATGACTTGCTTTGGCACACTTCTTTTAGAAGATTGATGATTTTCACACGACCACAATTGCACAATATATTCCATAAATTTAAATCAATAGATTGAATTGTTGTTATCTCCTCATTTGTAGAGATCACATCATTTGTCTGGCTATGAATGAATTGATGCATTTCAATTACATTAAGTTAAATGGATGCCTTCGTCATAGCCATATCTTTCAATCGTTCCTCAGAAATAGTTGAATAGGCATTTCTTATCTTGATTATGGGCATTATAACTGAATAAACAACATAAATTGGACTTAATCGATATTGTTATGTTTACTATAAAATAGATATATTCTAAGATGTAAATTAATAGGCTGATCGCTAGAACTGCTAGGTATATACAGTTGATGGCCATCACTTTGTTAAATTAAATTTGAGTTGGATTTATGGTTTCCAAAAAATGTATCTTTGGGCATATTCAAGATACTCTACTCAAATTAAGAAGAAAAAAAAATAGTTTATCTTCTAGTGCTGCCAAATTTTCCTTACTGTCCCAAAATAGTAAATTTAAATCTTCCTAAGTCTGAGTTTGTAAAGATCTTTTTTTCTTTCAGTAATACTCAAAACGATATTATAATTCATACCAAAAGAACCAAACATCTGCCAATTACTATTTAGATGTGCATAGACAAAAGCTATAAGTAGAATCAATTTTATGAACCTATTTTTGCACAACTTAAATAGAGAGACAAGTTTGTTAATCACTATGTAATGCTTAAAGAACTAATGCGGAATCAAATTTGCAACAACGATAAATTGAAAGGGGGGGGGAGGGGGGGTTCTATAAAATTGTTTGTTAGGATGCTAATATTGATAGCATAAGTTGGCAAGAGAATCTTGTAACAAGAAAAATAAAGAGGTAATCTCTATTATATATATAATTCAAACATATCTTATGTAGAAGAAATTAATAATTGTGAAGTTTGTTCTACTTACGAGAGAATTTTTGAGGGGCAAAAGCACTCTGAACCCTAATAGGGTTTACTATATATAGATAATGTTAGATTAATACTATAATTTAGATACATTCGAAGAAGTAAACTCTAGATTTTTAAATTTGGTAAATTTTATTTAATAATAACCTACAGGAAACAAACCCTTAATAGGCTTTGTTCTAGGCTTGGCCATTACCCAGGGCCTACTAATAGGCTTAACCTTGATCTTAATTCATGGTTTCTGGGTATATGCTTATAGCAATGAGTAAGAAGTTAAGTTATTTAGTGAACATGATGCCAGTACTTGTAATCTCAAACTTTCTTGATGAAATTCAATGTGTTCTCTCATGTATGCGTCACATTTTATGATCAAGTTGTTAACCCTGCTAATTGACATGTGACTGGTTTCAAAAAGTAAACAAAGTAAATAAGTATCCAGGCAATACTAGAGGATGTGGGTGGCAAAAGATTGGTGCCTTTGTCCATCTGGGAGCTTATTACTTTATAGGTATTTCTTCTTCCCTTCGATTTGCTTTTGTCTCCCATGGTGATCAGGGCCACTAGGAAACGTGAACTCTGGGTAATGTTTGGTGGCCATACTTGTTGCTATTGTAGTTTCCAACAATCTAGACTTTACTATAATTAGGCATTTCTGGTTTAGAGGTGTCAGGGATGGTCATTCGTATGTAGTAAATCAACAGTTGGATGCAATCATGCATGACCTTACATAGAGATGCATAGGATTTGAGGCAAATTTTTATTGTTTATTTGATAAAATGCTTGAATGACTTGACAAACAGGGAGTGGACCAAACATGAGATTTTGAGAAGGACATATTGTTTAAACCCTTCTTGTTTGTGTAACTGAAATAGGAAAAACTTTTGAAACAATAGATCCAAGAACGGTAGAGGTGATAATAAGGGTAGCAGAAGGAGATAAAGAAGAGATTGACTTGGCTGGTATCAACCTCCAATTCAAATGTTCATGTACATGCAAGAGTAATTTCTAAGTGTTAATTAGTTCTTCGACATTGGTCAAAGAAATTATGTAGATAGTTGTGCTTAGATTAGTCGTTGCATAAACCTCCCTCCACTAGTCTTTTTCTAACAATTTCTTACGTTCTTATTAAAAATGGGTAGTTTTGCTCGACCTAATAAGTATCACAAGTATTAGACCTAGAAGGAATACAAAACCCAATTCTATTAAAAAAAAAATTAGACATCTCACATATAACAGAGGAATGTAAGGATATGTCGATTATACTAAAAATAGGCACGTGATAGATAAAGCCGTTTACTAGGAGCCTAAGAATAAGGTGTTCATCAGGATTGTGTTATCTGAATTTCTTGTTCTTGCTATTTCTTTTGAATAAGTATAAACTGCATTCACCCAGGGACTACTTCCACATAACCATGAAATTTTTAAAGAAAACCTCCTCATTTTAGTAGCTGCCTTGGCCCAGCTAATTAAAAACAATTCTCATGCACCATTTGGGTGAGAGTTTACATAAGGAGCAATGTGTTTATGCAAAATATCAATGGTGAGAGTTTTGTTTGAAAAAAAAAGTCCAAGCAAATATAGCTATGACAATCTGGTATCCAAAAAAGAATTCGCGAAAAGAAATAAGGTTATTAGAATCTGAGTTTTTCAATTCCTATTCCTTGTTATCAATTTTTCCCATATGTTATATCTATAGCCTATAGGTTCTCCTAGATTCGCCTACTCCAAGTTTTATCTCAAGATTTGCTCTCCTTGACAGACTATGTATCTTGTTGTATGGTTAACAAACCTAATTACTATAGTCTATAGCCCTTTTCGAAGGAAGGGCTATTGGGATATCACTTATAATCGGTAATAAGATACACCATCTTGGCTTTTTTAATTCAAATAACTGGTTTTTTGTTCTCGCATGAATGTATGGTTTCAGGAGAGAGGGCAGATAATGATTAAATTTGTAGACTTAGTAGACAAACATACAGATGAGGTAGTTTCTTTGGATGTTCTAGATGCTGGCAAGTTGCTCAGTTGGGGAATGATGTTGGGCATTTCACAATCTGCAAATGTGCTAAGATATTATGCAGGAGATGCAGATAAAATCGACGGAGAGATGTTAAAAATGTCTCTTGAGCTTTTTGGGTAGACTTAGTTGGAGCCCGTAGGTGTTCTAGGATACATTATCCCATATAACTTTTCATGTATAATGTTCTTCACAAAGGTTTCCCTGCCTTAGTTGTTGGGTGCACAATTATAGTCAAACCTGCTGAACGAATGACACTTTCGGCTCTTTATTGCGCCCATCTTGCTAAGTTGGTAATGTTTAATTTATATTACTTTTATATGCTCTTAATGTTTCTACTACTTCTTATATTTGTTACTTATTTTTAAATGAGAAGATCGAGATATTTGCTTGATCCTATTTTGCTTTACTTGTTCTTTTCTCAAGCATATCAGGCTGGTATCCCGGATGGCGTGCTAAATGTTGCTTATGGATTTGGTCAGAAAGCTGGTGCAGCCATAAGTTCTCATATGGACATTAATAAGGTGAATCTCTAGCCCATCTTTCGTTCTTCCCATACATACACATTGATACATATGTCAAGATTTGTTCTTGCATATTTTCTCTTTACAGAGGTTCTCTCTCTGCAGATTGTATTTATCATTTTTAATCGTTATATTAAAATATAGATGGAGTTTTGTGAATCTATCATTCAAGAATTTTAGCCTGGCGATTTATAATCCTCTCATCTGTTATTTTCAGTAAGTTCCAGATCAACATTTATGTATTTACTCTTCTTTGTTGAATGTTTCTTTCAAGTAAGAGATGAAGGTATGTTGTTTCCTTTACATCCCTCGACACCACAGCCAATAAAAGAACAAATCATTCTGAGAGTTCAAGAACATCATGGCACAACTTGTTTGGGTAAAGCTTACACTGCTAATGTGTTGCATATAAAATGCTAGGGACTAAGAGTTATATCTGCAGGATTTGAAAAAAACTTGTTTAATTCAGAGTGTAACAAAAATACTGCACATTTTCATTGATACATATAGAGTGCAAGATTGACAAGTACATAAGCACATAATGTATAGGCATAATGATGAAAATTTTATGAACATGGACATAGGCTTGGAATTATTTGTGTCTTGATGGTGCAAGTGGTATCTCTTCTAATCATAACTTTACGCACTAATTGGTATCTAGAAGTAAGAATGGCTTTTCTTTTTGTTTCAATTCGATAATGCTTACAGTTCCAATATAGTTGTACTTCATTTCTTATTTTTTATTGTATTCAAGATAAAAAGGCTAGCGAAAGAGTCTACGACTCCACTATTCCTATCAAAATTGGCTCGTGTAGCTAAGTTGTTGCTTAGTATAATTTGATAGAGAAGGCAATCTAGGTCAGGTTCCTGTCGTAGATTTTGGACTTTTGTATGTATTGGAGATATGTTGCATTTTTTTCTAGCATCAACCAAATATGGAAGGGATTATAGTTCTTGATTACTAACATACATTCTGGCCATCAATTTATGAAGTTTGCATTTCTCACTTAAAAGTACTTTATTGATATGTTGCATTTGTTGTTGCAGTGTTTGCTGATTTGTTAATGCGTTTAATAGATCGAGGGAGTGGGAGAAATAATAGATTCCAAGACATGTATTTGAGAGCTACCGAAGATGATACTTTTGAATGCTGCGTTGAGGACAGAGTTAGATATAAGACCCAAAAAAGTTTGTTAATAGATCGTTGTAATCTGTATTTCTAAGTTGATTCTTATATAACTTTATCCTTAATGATTCTGGTTTGCCTTGTAGTCTACACTATTGTGCTTTTGAAATGAGATTAAGCCTCAACATTCATTAGTATTTAACATTTTAAATTGGGAGATGCATACCTATTTTTAGTCATCAAATAATATATCTTCAGCAATAATGGATATTAGAGTTTTTTGTCAGTTCTTCCAAAAAAGTGTAGAACCTCTCGTTAGTAGGCCTATCATGCAGAGAGGCAAGATAGTTTTGGTCCTTGGTAAAGATGGAAAAGCCATAATATATTGCTTGAATTAAAAATGCGCTTTCAAGAGCCATTCTAATGTAGTCTGCACTAGTTATTATACCAAATTGGCCTAAACCACCAAGAGTCCCATTGAACAGCTCTGAATTTTGCTCTTTTGAGTATGTTATGAGTTCTCATTTCCTGTTACGATATCGAGGTATCTATTTATACCAGAATAACCCAATTATGCGATAATATGGACAGCATTATTTTTTTTGAATAAAATTTTAAATATAATAGACTTTTCCAGCGATAGTTTCGGAGCTTCTCAAAATTTTCAAAAAGATCGAATAAACTTCTTTGAATTTTCAAACAGGTCTCGGTGTCCTTGGGTACTGAGTTTACCGAAGTTGTGTTTGATGTTGTATCTGTAAAAGATTTATTGCATTTTCATTTCTAGTTTATAATTCAATCCCAAAGCAATAGTAACCTCCCAAACAAATTGGCTTTCATATGTCTTCATTATTGTCTACATGATTTAAGACATTTTCTTGCATTATCATAAGATTCATTATTACTTGATAAGTGAAGAAACAATAATTCAGTTCAAAACTAAGAAGAATGCAAACTTTTATTTGCTAGATTTGGGGTTTATTAGTGTTTATGAAACAAAATTATTGAGGCAAAAAAATTATGACGAAGTTTATAGAGGAAAAATAAATACACATGTAATAGACCATGAATATATTGTTGTAGGAAATAACTTATAATTTGATAGAAAACAAAAGTGACAATTTAAATATAAAAATGACATAATAAATAACTACATTTTTATTAGAATTCCTAATTGCATAATCAGTAGGTTTCTAACCCAAATCTGCAACTTGGGCAACTGTTTGCTCTTTCAAACCAAAAATGTAAACACTGACTATGGAATTGGTGATTACAAGGCATTGTAGTTCGACAAAGGTTCTTTGACAGCAAACGCACTCCAATGTATTGTCATTTCCTCCTGTCCCATATTTTTGTTGTTCCAACATGAGAATTGCTATAAATTGTGGTGGCTGCATAATATGTTCGTACCTCCGTACCCCATCTTCGGTATAAGTTCGGCAAATTCCAAGTTTTAAATAAATAGTCAATGCTGATTTCTCTTTGTTAAGTGTTTCTAAGACTTGGAACTTGATATTTGTTGGAAACCAGTTATAATTCCTGTCCCAAAAATTATCACCGATGATTATTCCCGGATCTTTTCGGCAAGCATTCTTCAATAGCTCTAAAGTCCTCTGGCGGCTAGCTTAGGAAAGGATCGACCATAAATTTAACTCAATTATTTTAACAATGGGTGAATCTACTTTTGTTGTTAGCAAAACCTAATCTCTAGCTTGAATTGTTTCATCAGTTATTACTAACGATATTTGCAAATAGAGCTTAGTATGAATAACACAAGGTGGAGAGACATTTGAGAAAGCCTTGTCAACATTTTCAATCTCAATGATATCCATGTGTATCTGTTAATTAAAGGTGAAGACTAAAATTATAAATAAAACTAGAATAATGCTAGGAATAAAAGCAAGTCTTGTAATAGATAATAATTAATTGTTGGTGAATATTTGATAGTGCATAACATTTCTTTTGTGTTCATATTACTTCTCTAGAATTATTGCTCGATATCTTACTCTCTAGTACGTTTATTGTGGCTAGATATGCAATCCCTGCATCTATGATCTCTAAATTTTCTTAAAATATAAATTTGCAAACATGCAACATGTAGAAATAAATTGCATCTTTAAATATACTATACAAGAATCAGTATTAATGATAGTATTTAAAAGTTGAAGATGATCAACTGTTAGTAAACTAAGGTTTTAGATTAATTATAAATGTTGTAGATGCTCCATAAGAACCAAAACGTTCAAAGTTTAGAGAAATTATGAAATAACTATATAAAACTTATATAAGAAGGGGCAATTACCTGTTATAGAGAAAAAAAATATATACTGCCACAGGAAACCTATGCTGAGAATTACTAGTCTAGGTTATTTATAGTGCTAAGGTTAGAGTTTAATTATAGCTAAAGTCTATATAAATAAGATAAGTATTAAGAGTTTTGATAGATGAGAAGTGTAACATTGCACAGCCTTCCGCTTTCATTGGGTCTGAAGTGATCAATTTCTACATATAAAGGAAATTCAAAGATAACCAATTTAGAGATGAAATTGAAAGAATCATTTTCACATACTTTAGGGAGCTAACTCCGTTTGGACGAGGAGTCAATTCTTACAAAGTAAACTCGACCCTCAATCAAAGGGAACAAGTAATCGGCCAATGATAAGATGAAACTAAAGGCTAATACTTGCGTAGAGGCCCGAATGTGACTCTCTACGACCTCTGATGAGAATTTTTAAGACAGATTATATTACTGAAGAGTAAATTAGAGGGTTCGAGTACAGATTTTCTGGGTGGTCAAAGGTAAAAATACGAAGACCGGAGGAGATCCTTTCAACCCCTTTCTGGGTTCCCCTTTCCTCTATTTATAGAAGCATAGGGAGCTGAGTCACCAGGTGTGGGTCCGGTTTACATGATTATGTTGTCAGAAAATCCCGGCGAGTGACGGACGCCAGTCTTGTCGGTACTGTTACTGCTGTATTGATTGGTGATGGTTCTAAACGGTGCGGTAGTTGGACTTGTCACTGTAGATGCACAGGCCAATCAATGCGCTATCTTGTCTGATGAGGTAGTTGTCTGTCTTATCTTGCTTCGACCGCGTGATAGTGAGGTCGAAGGATATCTGCTGCTGGGATGTTAATTCATTCTCAAATTCTGTCCGGTGAGATGGTTGTCTGTCTTTTCGTACTTCGACCGTATGTAAATATGATTGAAGAATGTCCGCTGCAATGTACTGATCTGTTCTCGAAGTTCTGTCCGGTGTCAAAGGTTCGTCTCTGAGGGGCTTCTGAGGAGCCTTTTTTAGGGGTCGAGAGGGCTTCGATGTATTCGAGTAGGCTATGAAGTAGGCTTCGGCTGTCTGTTCGAAGGCTACGAGTAGGCTACTACACATACGTTTCTATGAACACATTCTATACAAAAAGAAGACCTCTTTATAATAAGATAAATTTCTCACAATTTGAACAGAAGAACTTTCGAATTCATTCTAAAAGAGAGGATTTATAGTCCTCGAGAGTTGGAACAGAATCTTATAAGAAGTCCCTGAGTTGGACATAAAACTAAGACAACACAAATCAGGAAGCTAAAATCTATATAACAAAACAATAACAACAAATAATAAGGCAAAAGAGAACTTACCACACTTGTCATAAAAAGTTCTCTACTCACAAAGTAACTGCATGGCATTGTTTATAATGCCCTTTTTTTTAAAGCATGATAAGAATATATAATAAAAAAGCCCCGCCTAATGGTGGGGTACAAGAGAGTATTCAAAAGCAGTAGCCATGGAAGGCTCTGAACAAACAAAAGAGGGAGCAACAACCCCTCTGGCTGCGAGAAAAATTGCTTTGTAATTACAGACACGATCAATAAAGTGCAAGAGTGAGAGCCCCCAAGGAGAGATCCTCAGACCGGTCACGGAAAGCTCTAACAAGTCGTTGGTAGTTGGTAAGAAGGAAAACTCTGTCAAGCCCTAGTCTTAAAGCTTGCTTCATTCCTCTGATCACCGCGAGCGCCTCGGCCTCTTCGGCGTCTCTTGCCCTTGCTGAATCATGACCTGCTGAAATAATAAAATTAATGTGAGATTTAACAATGAAACCTGTACCACCCAGGTTTTCTGGTTTGGTCCAGGCGGCGTCCACAAAAACGGTGTGCCACCTGGAACTAGCTTGAGGCGGCATCTTGCGAGGGGTTAAGGACGGTTGGGTGGGACATTTCAGGGGTAAGAGAAAGCTCTTCTCTCTCTTGATTTCTTCAGTATGGCACGTGCGTTAATTTTCACACACTAACTCGTTCCTGGATGTCCAAATGATATACATAATAGAGCTGAGCATGCTACAAAAGGTAGGCAAACTCGTAGATCCCCCAAGCAGCTGGTAGCACTTCAAGATGGTCAGACCAACTGAGTTAGGGAAGGTGTGAGTGCTAAAGTTCAGAGAGAGGTCAGAAAGGTCCCAAAATTTATGAATATTTGGACAGAGAAAGAGGGCCTGCGCGACCGTCTCCATTTCGATACCACATCTGGAGCAGTTTGTGTCCCAGTCGTCGTTTCCGAACCAGAGGCAAAATTTTGTTGGAACACCTTCGAGGATTGCTTTCCAGAGGAACAGTTGAATGCAAAAGGGGACAGTCGTCAGCCAAATAGTTTCCCAAGGGAACTCTACTAGGGTTCCCAGGGCGGGGGGAGCCGCAGGGTGGCTTGGTCCTGAGATGCAGCTTTATAGACAGATCTCACAGTGAGCAGACTGTTCTTCTCCGGCTTCCACCCGAGGACGTCGAAGGCCGGATGTCTACTGAGGGGGATGGTCAGGATGTGTTCGGCGATATCTGGGCGGAAAATAGATTGAATCACTTGGGCTTTCTAAGTACGGTTTTGCTGGCAAATAAGATCCGCCACTTTAGAAAAAGGGCGATTGAGGGGGGTCGGCCCGGCTGGCCGTCCAAATCGGATGCCTGGAATCTAGGGTTTAAGTCAAAGATCAATTTTCTCGCCGTTTCCAATATGCCAGCAAAGGTCGTGCCAGATGCGATTACGGGCTTTGAGTATCCCTTTCCAGATCCATGAGTCAGAGGGCTGAGCTGTGGCAATCATAGGGGAGTTTTTGGGCGAGTACTTGGTGAGCATGTTGAGAGCCCATAGCTTATCCGGTTCTTTGATAAGATGCCAAAAGAGTTTGGCCAGCAGGGATCGGTTGTGGTGAGTGGCAGTGTGGATACCCAAGCCCCCAAGTTTGATGGGTCGACAGATATGCTTCCATTTAATCAGGTGAGTCTTGTACTTTCCGTCCTTGTTTACTCCCCACAGGAAACGGGCATTGAGCGAGTCAAGTTTGTTGCACACTTTCTGAGGGAAGGGAAAAATAGCCATCTGGAACGATGGAATTGCTGAGTTAACATCTTTAATAAGGGTAAGTCTTCCGGCTTGGGAGAGATTTTTTGCTTTCCAGCCCTCGATACGGTTTGCCACTCTGGAGATAATGTCTTGAACATTCAGGCTCTTAGAGCGATCAAAGGGGAGGGGGGCTCCGAGGTATTTATCCCCCGAGGTATCCTTTTTGATTTTTTGGATGAGCCTGTGGTACCTATAATGGCAGTTCTTACTAAAGAGAATACAAGATTTGTGCCAGTTGATCTCTTAGCCGGAAACTTGTTTAAAAGTGTTTAAGGCTTCTTTAAGAGCCCCAGCTTCTTCCAGGTTTACCTTGCAGAAGATGAAGCTGTCATCCGCGAAGAGCAGATGAGTGATTGGGGTACTGCCTCAGGCCGGTTTGATACCATGGATTGTGCTGTTGTTTTCTTATTGCAAGATAATTCGAGAGAGGACTTCAGAACAGATGAGGAAAAGGGATGGAGATAGGGGATCGCCTTATCTGAGACCCCTGCCGGGTTTAAGAAAACTGAAAGGGGGTGTCATTAAGATTGAACGAAAGCGCAGTGGTTGAGATACATTGGTGTATCCAAGAACACCACTTTTCACAAAACCCCATAGATGACAGGGTTTCACGGAGGAAGTCCAATTCAACTCTATCGAAGGCTTTGCTCAGATCAAGTTTAACTGCCATACAGCTAGAAGCCCCTTTCTTCTTTCTGAGGGTAGAGAGAATTTCCTGAGCCATGATAATATTGTCAAAAATTTGGCGCCCGGGAATGAAAGCATTTTGAGCCGGGGAGATGATCTTGTTAATGAGGGGTCGAAGTCTGGCAGCAAGGATTTTGGTGATAAGTTTGAATTTGACATTACAAAGGCTAATGGGGCGGTAGTGGTCAGGGGAGTCTGGGTTTTTTTTCTTAGGGATAAGGGTGATGTTAGTATGGTTGAATTCCTGGAGTAGGTTGCTATTTTGGAAAAAAGCGAGGACAGCTTTGTACAAATCATGCTGGACGGTAACTCACAATTTTTTATAGAAGAGGGGCGTGAAACCGCCTGGTCCAGGGGATTTATGCGGGTTCATCGAGAAAAGAGCTTATTTCAGCTCCTTCATGGTGGGATCCCGAGTAAGGAGGGCGTTGTCCTCATCTGTGATAAGTTTCTCCATGATGCCCAGGTCCTGGATCTTGATAGAGGGCTGAGAGGGGGTGAAAAGGTCACGGTAGAAGTCTATAAAAGTTTCCCCAATCTCGGTTCTAGTTTGACCCCACGTGCCATCCAGTTTTCGAATATGTTTGAACGTGTTGTATCTTCTCCGGCAAATGGTAAAGACGTGGAAAAATTTAGTATTCCGGTCGCCCTCTTTAAGCCATAGCTCTCTGGATTTGTCTCGCCAGGTCCGCTCTTCCTGGTCCTGGAGGGAGGCGAGTTTGAGCTAAAGCTTTTGATCCCGATTGGCCAAATCCGTCGTTGTTGCCTACTTCTGAGCCTCACAGATCTAGTGCCTAATAACCTTCATGGTGGAGGGATTGAAGTTCATCTCCATCTGATTCCAGGCCAGAAACTCCTACTTTGTGTGCCTCAACTTCTTACAAAGTCTCAGCTGGCGGGATCCTTCATGTTCTTTGCCTCAGGCAGTGTTAATGATCTCCTTGCAAGTTGCATTATTCAGCCAGGCAGATTGGAACATGAATTTCTTCGGCAGGTTGGGTTGAGTAGGTTCGGAATTCAGGATGATAGGTCCGTGATCCAAACCAATAATGGGGAGATTCTGGATAGTGGCTTTAGGGAAAGTGGTACTCCAGGTGATAGAGGCCAATGCCCGGTCCAGCCGTTGTTTGACCAGGTCACTATCTTTTCTTTTGTTGGACCAGGTAAACGGGACTCCAGAGAAGCCCAGGTCAATCATAGAAGCATCGAAGATGAAATCCGCCAGGGGGTTAGCAGCTGTTAGGTCGAGGGGAATTTTGCCATGCTTCTCGTCTCTACTGGTGATACCGTTCAAGTCGCCTATGATCAGCCAAGGGATACTCACAGAGGGAGCCATCTGGGCGATGGCGGGCCAGTACTTGGCGTGTTGGTTCGTGTCGGGGGGACCATAAGTAAAAGAGCAGAGCCAGGGAACCGGCTCTGTGATGGGAAGATGCAACGGGGGGTGAGAATAAATGAGGGTGTCTATGCCATTGAGGTTAGAGGCGAGGATGGTGAGATTGATATTGTCATTCCAGGCAAGCCAGAGTCCTCCCGCGTGCTGAGAAGAAGCTAGAACATTATGGCTTTGAGCCAGGCCGAGAACGTTAAGCTTCCTGAGAGCATCAGGTTGATTCGCTTTGGTCAATGAAAGAAAGATAATATTCGGATAAAATATGGAGTTATGGGTCAGGAGCTCCCTCAGAGTGGACCGTTTTGCGGTCCCCCTACAGTTCCATGAAAGTATGATCATGGAAACCAAAGGGCCGGTGTCGGTCCCGCTTTTGAAGAGATGATGGACGAGGAGTTGGCGTGATTGAGGAGCAGGCTTGGAGGCCTAGTCTGAGCCTTTAGCGAGTATGATAGAGGCTTGAAAAGGTGCAGTGTGACATGGCCTAGGTTTGAAATGAGGGCACGTGCGGCAGAGACAAACCTATGCCATAAGTGGGAGGGCTCTAGAGGCACGTCCCTCGGAGTACGGTTTCTGAGGTTGGGTGGCAGCAACGAGGTGCATCTCTTTCCCCAGAGCTTTCGAATCCGGTTCCGTATGTCGTTCCGGGAGGTAGGTCTGCCAATGTTTAAAAGAGTTGGGTGCGAACGACCCGAGAATAATTTTGGTTGAGGCCGAGTGAATAAGTGTGTGTCGTAAGGCCAAGTCTCCCGACCTAAGTGCGAGGGACATTTATAATCCGTTTTTACATCTAGTTTAAGGGGTCCACGTTTTTTCCGATTATAGTGCCGCCGTTGTTCACAACGGGGTGCTATATGGAGGGTGCATGAAAAAAATAAAAGGAGGACAAAGTTTGTAGGCATAGTAAAACAAATTATCGAGGTGAGTGTGTGTTAACCGTGGGTATTTAAAGGTGCGTACCTCGGCGGGTCCTGCCGAGTCCCCGCTTGATTCTCTGACCTCTATGTAGCCCCGTTTACATTTTCTGGAATTTACGTGTGTCAATGGAGCGGTGGTGCTTGCATGCCCAAAGCTTGTTGTTTGATCGAAGAGGTCGGTACTATCCAGTGCGCGCCATGTATCACTTTCCGAGGAATGGAGACCAAGTTCTTCGGGCTCGGATTGTCCGGTCGAAGCCGAGGATGAGCTAAGAAGAATAACTACCGGGGGTGGCTGAACCAGGATCAATGTGAGGAGTGGGAGGTAAGAGTCCGGACCGGGGCTGAGATGAATTGTATGAGAGTAGTGGGTTTGAGTATTTGATAGGGAGGTGAATAACGCCATATCCACCCGGCCGATGGATCGGGAGAGAGAGCACAAGTGGTTTATCAGTGAATAAATTCACTTGCAGTCGAACGAAACTTGTTTTAGTGAGTTCGTTTTTTTGTGGGTGGAAATCGTCTTTGATAAATTCGCCTAGCTTGTTTCCGATCATACGAAGCATACTTTTGTTTAGCATACACACCGGGAGGCCGTAAACTTGAGTCCAACATAAATACCTAGGGAACAAGAGCTCGGACGGAGTAAATAACGGGTCACAGGGCTACTGTAAAATCGAGTATCCAAAGATATTCACCGGTGGGGTTTTTAGATTCGCTTGAAAGTCTTGTTGATTTGAGAATTTGGCGGTAAAAACTCTCGTATCTTGGTCATAGGAGAGTGGCGGGATAGATGTGAGGAGTTTTCCCCATTCTCGTCAGATTCCATCCGTTATCACATGCTCTTTTAGAGTATCGGAGATGGACTTAAAACCGATGGCGTATTGCCATTCCTTCTGCAGGGCTGTCCACTTTATGTTATCCAGGCGGACTGCCGGGTCAGGATCATGTGTGAAACAGTTGCTAAACATTTCAGTAAGTTCAGCTTCTTGTGAGGCAGCTCCAGTGTCGTCCATGGTCTCGAGGAACTCAACGGGGGAGTAGTGAGGGCAAAAACAGGGGGCTGTGGAGGAGTAGAAAAAAATTAGAATGACTTTAAGAGAGAAGGGTGCTAAGGTTAAGGAGAAGGAGTGTGGTGTGTGGAGTGACTTTAAGAGGGAGAGGGAGAGGGAGAGGGAGGGTGTACGAGGTGAGACCGCACATCGCCCAAAAAAAATTTGCCTAAGGTTAGAAGTAAAAAATAAATTTATTTTGTAACTAATATATATAATGAAGACCTAGCTTAGTTGGTTGGTGTTTTGTCTCTTGAGTAAGAAGTCAAATGTTCAAGCCCCTAAGAAAACAAACAAAAAATATATTTTTGTACAGAGATTAGGGTTGAAGACAGACTATGCTCTCATAATAATAATGAAAGGTTTTTGAAATGAAGAAAGCCATCGCACTCTTAATGAGCCCAAGAGAACCACACTTGGCAAGCAATATATTCAAGACACTATCGTACTCTTGATCCGCATGGTCCAATGATGTTAGAAGCGTGAGTTCGTTATGGTTATTATTGGGTGCTACACAAGCTATATTTTTTATTGGGAGCAGGAACCACCATAAAATATATTCAAGAAGATTTGAATTTTATTGTCCGGATGCAGGGGAGCCACTATCAATCATTGCACAACATGAGTTCTATAAAGATTGGTACCACACAACCTGTTCCATTACCTCTATTCATCGATTCCTATATGATACTGCTGGTAACAAACATCTAAAATATAGGGGTCCTTACATCACCATGCATTTGGATCGCCTTTTTTAATTTAATATAGTAAAGTCACATTTATATAAACTTCTAAGGTTATCCAAGATTGAACACAAATTTTCAAATAGTTAACCGTTTGCTACCTTCAGCAATAGACAGCAGTTAGTGAGCAACGAACATCTTGAGTTATTTGGTTAGGTTTTTCGATTCATTTGAACCGTTTGATATCAATCATTTTTTTACCTACTGAGTCAATTGATTGGGAGGAAAATGATCATTTAGGAGGAAGTGCATTGCAGGGTGGAATGGAGGGTGAGAGTGGACAACGGGCTATCGTAGATCTTAGTGCCATAAATAGGACAGTTCCGCTAGATTTGGTTGTGGATAATAAGTGCGATACTAGAGCTAAAATAGAAGATTTTGAAGTTTTTAAACAGGGCATGGGTGTAGGACTAGATGGCCCCAGAAAGTGTATCCATTGTATAAAGAGGTGTTGGAGGGAATGCTATGTGGGCAGTTTTCATCGTAGTCGTAGCCTGAGTTCAATGTGGGTAAATACTCTCAATATTCCACTTACAATTTTATGTATTTATATTTAATAGGATAGTCTCCAGTTTAAGTAAAATCAGTAATTACTTGTAATTATTTCATAGCAAGTATATAAACATAATCAAAATATAGCAGTGGTTAAAGAAAATGTTAACAAGTAGCAAACAAATAACTTAAGTTCTTAAGCTGAATAAATTGTCCTTTATATTTTTTTTTCAGGTGCAACACTTTATAAAAGCTTTAACCGAGCAACCGGAACTTTTCTTGCTGGAGCTGCTGTCTTGGTGTGCATTGCTATTGGCAGCGAGTGAGTAGCTCTTCTTCCTGATGATTTCGTGTTCTTAGTTCTTGGTCTTGCTGGCTTCAAGCATTGAGCTATGTTGCAAAATCGTAGCTATTAGTTTAGGTTCTCAAGTTTCCATTGTCCTTTTGTGATCCTGTTACATAAATAACAGTAAGTATATCATAACTCTATTTAGAATTAATTAGATAAATGGATATAGAGAAGAATAATAGGACTGAACAAACCATGTAAGATAATTATTCGTAAAAACAATTATCATGATATCTTCACAAGGGTAGCCCTGGTGAAAGACTAGTTCTGGAGGACCTGTAAAATTAAGGATAATTAATCTGTTATTAACATAAAAACCCAGTAATTTATCAGCCCACTCTTATCATCTCTTACCATAAAAATAAATGGATGGTCAGCCACAAAGTCCACTTTCGATAATGGAGCGGGACACATTTCGATACCACCAGAAGCAGTAACAGCAGCTGCCTTCGCTCCTTGCTCATTGACCTCGATAAATGATCGGCGATGAACTTATGATACTTTGACTTTACCCACTGCCATTCCATCAAGTTCAGCATCATAAAAAAATGTAAATCTAGTTCACTTTCTTTAAGGGCTTCATAAGTTTCAAACCCAAATGATATCTTGAATATGGGGATCCTAAACTTCCCCACATCATAGCAGTCACTATTTTTAGAGAGTTCATAAGTATACTTTTTCCAGAATTCTGAATCAGAGCGAACCTTCTTCAGAAGATCCCATAGCCATCTCTATTGTTCGGAAGCAAAATATACATTGCCAAGTTGCTGCTATCCTCATATTGCTTATAAGGCAGTCGAAGCCCTTTGAAATCTTCGAAACAATGGCAAGATGGATCATCTACTGTAAGGAGTTGTAAGATCCATGAAGATTTGTTGTCCAACACGGAAAGATTTGAAGGACTGAACAAACTCAGCAATAAAGACATACGTGTATGGCTGGTTCTTGTTGTACCAGTACTGTGATTGGTCCTTTCTGGATGTTACCTCTTGCAGAAAGTTCGCAACTCCTTTTCTGTTCGGGCATTTAAACCCCATGATTTCAAAAAACTCAAGAACGTTCTCATGTGGACCTTGATAAGACAACTTGACCTTCTAAAAGTAGAATAACATCATCAAAAAGATCAAACGTCTCAGGGGGAGGTTGAAGGAGAGAAATGATCATGGTTACATCCATAATATGAACCATTTGTTTCATGAACTTCACAATCTGAAAGGTCGTGGAACTGTCCAATTCAGTTGATATCTGATATGAATAGAGCTTTTGCAGGTCCAACTAACATCTCTCCTGAACCAAGACAAATCAAATATCATTAGACTGTTGGCACTTCAGTCACTTCTATATGAGTGACTGAACAGTAAATTCAGTTAAATTCAAAAACATCAGACAAACAGGAAAACTGTCTACCAAAAGAAAATGCACTTGCAATTGTTTGTTTAAGTTAATACGGCATTTATTTGAGCAGAAATCGTTAATCTAAATAGTGAAATTATTTGGCAGTTAATATGGTGTTACATATCATCGAAGAATGCAGAGAATTTTGTGATAACTGATAAAAGTCCCACTTACCAGTTGTAACACGTTTTTTTGCCCACCGGATATGCCCCTTCTCATGTCATATGTCACCATAATAACCGCACAGATATCCAACCCAAGGATCTGTTACAAATTATTAGAAGTCTAGACTTTTGAACAATTCTTGTAAAACAACAATATCCACCGATAATAACTTGAAAAGAGGAAACAAACCTTAAGAATATTCAGGTTCTGTCAGTGGTAGTTTCACGGTGAAATCGGCGTAGCAGTTCTGGAGAGATAATGCAGAAGTACTACACCGGATGGACTGGATTTGGTTTAAAATTCTTCCCACAAAAATTCAGGTTTTCAGCTGGAAAATATGGAAGAATATCATCACGGTAGACGCTTTTATTCAACACTGGATACCATTTGCATCCAGATGCAGCTGTTGCTGCTCGGGTAACATCGAAACATTGAACCATTTACTCGTTAACGGCGAAATAGCACAACAAGTTTGGCAGTTTTTTGTGCTAGCATGTGGAGTACGCAATGTTCAAGCTGAAAATTTTTGGGCAAGACAAGGGGTTTGGTTATTGGCAGCAAACAAAAGTCCACAAATGAGCATTATTAAGGGGGTTCTTCCGGCCATAATAAGCTGGGAAATATGGAACGCATGATGCAAACAGCGATTCGATGACATACCCATGAACGCGCAATCAATTGTCAACAAAACTTGCAAATGGCTCCAAAAGCTCATGATTAAAACGTCAATAACTCACGGCTGCAACTTTGGAGATCAGTTGTCTCTCTAAGTACTCCGAGTACACAAGCTTCGAATCAAACATAAAGCAAGCACATGGGTCAAATGGCAAGCACCATCGCCAGGGTGGTTTAAACTGAACACCGATGGATCGTCTCTGCGAAATGGTCTCTCTAGGGTTGGAGGTATCGTTCGGGACTCACAAGGAAGAATGAAACTCGGTTACAGTGTGGCACTAGGAAATGGCACAAACATGGCAGCTGAACTATATGGGCTCCTGCATGGCCTCCGTCTTTGCAAAGAATATGGTTGGTTTCCACTTGTGGTAAAGATGGATGGATACCGATGTCATAGTTAACTGGTTCAAGCAGTCAAGTCTATGCCCTGGCAAGTTTCAAGCCATCTGGAAGATGGTCTTCCAACTCAGCCAGGAACTACAAATCACCATGGTACATACGTATAGAGAAGGAAATGGGTCCGCTGATGGTCTCTCCAAATTGGGAAGTGCACAACATAACATCTTCTTCTAGTCTGCTAACACTCTACCTCGTCATATAAGAGCCTCATATTTTCTCGAGAAATTAGGGGTTGCTGCGATTAGACACTGATGCATTTGTATTTTTTGGAGGTCAGGCTTTAAGCCCCCCTCTTTGTTTTTGTTTCTTACCTACATAAATAAAACAAAAATCTATTTGCGCAAAAAAAAAAAAAGACCTTAAGAATATAATCGGTAACCAAACTGGTTTCCTGGCCTGCCAACGCTGTAGCTTTCATGAAGGCATCAATCTCAGGATCTGGTTTGATTCCAGCACCCTTCTCATGTCTTGAAAGCTCTGTCAACATTTAATATATGGTTCCAACTCCTAAGCAACGTCCAGAAAAGTCTAAATTCTCTCACACCGTCATTTCACCATAATGAAGATCATGTTGGCTTATATAAGTGCAAGTTTTTTAAGGGACAAATTCATTTAACTCGTGACCACAATAGATAATTTTTCTGCTTACCTGCAAATCAGTTCAAGTTCTTTACTCAGATTATATTATGCGTATGCGTAAAATAACATACATATTCAAGAAATACACGCATTAACTAAATGTAGAGAAAGTATGAGGAAATACCCTAATATTACTATCAAGCTTTCCTGCAAGCCCCTTCAACAACGTTGTTTTCCCTGAACCCGGAGGTCCAAGTACGAGTGCCATCCTGGAATTAATGATAAAAATAGAGTGTTAGAATGTCGTAAATATCCCATTTCGGTACTTTTGGCCAGAACATGTTTTTGATAAATTAAGTATACAATTCACAACAACAAAAATTCTAAATTGTTAACATACCTTGAAGGTCTCACTATCCCATTCACATCACGAAGGTTCTTGTTAATTGTTTTCTTGCTTGGAGAAAGTCGAATTACTCCTAAAAGCGCCTATTCAAAAACAAAATAGAGAAATAGTCCATTAAGCAGTCCAAAAAGACTCTTTTCTCATTTCACAAGAGATCAAAATATATATAAAAACTTATGTTTCAATTTTCGTAAAATCGTTAATCAATATATATCAAAAAAATTGCAAGAACATTTTGTAGAAAAATTTCACCCAAAACAACCAAACACAGATAACAAAAACATACCTAATCTTCATATTAGTCTCATTTATAACAATAATTTGATACTTAGAAAACACTATAAATATATGCTCCAGCTATGTGAAATAAACTACAACACTTATCTTTTGCACCCTCCCAAATACTAAAAATGAATCCCCTATAGAAACATAGAGATCTGTGGGCACCAGGATTCACATATATTCTCTCTCATCACGTAGGGCCTAGAAAAAGTATCCTAACACAATAAACAGATTATGAAGCGAGCCAGAGTTGAAATTTATGCCTCTCACAACTTATCATTATGTAAATATGAAATTTTTATAACTTAGATGCTTTAAGTTAGTTGTTTTCCTATTTAAATTCATAAGTTTTAAATTATTTTGGTAATTGAGAGAAAACTTCCTTGAAGAAGGTTTTCAATTCTAGAAGTCTAGGTTAGTTTTCTTTTAAGTTTATGTTTGGTACTTTTTCCTATAAATACAATGTATGCAGATTTAACAAGATTTATATAATAAATATAAACCCAATCTAACCAGAAACCGCCCTTGCAAATTCTGTCTACCCTCATGGTGTAGTCAAGAGGAGCCCTTGCATATAAAGAAGCCTCCTTCCAATCGGGACTATATACCCAACATAACAATGCAGTGATAGGCTATGTATGAATATGTTGATCAGATGTCAAACATCGCTCGTATATATTAACTTAAAATTAAAATCATACCATCTGAAATAGAATCTTAGTCGCTTGCATCATACTTCGTGAGTGGGACCAATTAGCCATGCCTGGATATGGCTGGCTCAACTGCTCAAGTGTAGGACCTTTGGCACTGTAACGCTTCAGTGGACAATTCTTAGTGTATTGACCTTCTTTGCATTAGCACATAATACTACCAACATCCAACTTTATTCTATCATCCATTACAGCACCTGATGCGCTAGCGTCCTTCTCCATGAGTGTGGACAGTCCGCATTGTTTTGTTGTGGTTGCCTCAAGTGTAAAAATTTTGGTGCCACGGCGAATTTGTGGACAATCCTAGGTGAAGTAAGCATCTGAAACAGATAGATGCACAAGTGTCTTGCTCTTGCCCAACACCTGCTCTGAGATTGCCAAATCAACAAATGAAAAAAAATCTTGAGAATAGAGTTGATCTAGTCATTATACTTAAATAGTTAATAACTGATAGCGTATTCTTATGTCATTAAGAGAAACGTTATTGACCCTTTAATTTCCTAAAAAAATGCTCTTAAATAACTCTCCTATACCAATTCATTTTCGAATTCTAAAGATATCTAAGCTATAGAAGATAAACCTAGTCTAGTAAAGTGGTTGGTTTTGACTGAAAAGATATTCACTCTAGCATCTTACAACCTAAATCATACATTGTAAAACCTAAATCCTACATCTTATTAAGTTCTAGTATATTGACTTGATATCTAGTACACAACGAAGAAATTCCCTAAGACCAATTTGGCCATAAAATCTGACAAATCAAAAGGGCGTATAATAACTTCCTATTAGGTCTCAGGAGACATCCCGATTACATTCTAAACTCAAAGGTCATATGATGAAAAATATTTGTCTCCGTCCAAAAATACAACATCGAAAAGGGCTGAGAAAATGTAAAACAAAAACGTAAACATTCAGGGTCCCGCTTAATTCCGTTAATTAAGCAATTATTACATGATTATATCACCATTATGAGAATCAGATAATTAATTGTCACTAATTATTCTTCTAGATGCAATTAAATGAATACGTCACATACGAAAAGAAAATAAAAACTAAAGCAATATTCATATTTGAAAATCCATTAGACCTTTTTTTACTATATTATCCTTTGCAATTAATATGTTAAACTTTTTTCAAAACAAATGTAGAGGTCAATGGCGATCTAGTGACTTATACTGATACTGTAAATACCACTTCCCTCGTTCAAAAATAATAACATAATAAATGGATGTGAAGAGGAATTCGGCATCTTACTGTTGAAACTGAAGATTCTGGATGTGCTGATAGCCTGATACGGTCGCTCGGATCTGAGAGGAAGCCATAGTAATGTGGACGCTGCTGGTTAAGTTGAGTTCCAAATCCGTCTGCTTCAACCTAGCCATATCTTCTTTAGCAATAGCAATTTCCCCAAGTTATTCTATTGTTTTAATTATCCATAAAATTATGGTCAACGATGAATATGTCTTCAGAGATGCAAAACGCGAAAGCTCTATGTTTTCAATCATCTTCCTTTAGATGCCAAACTTGGATTTCATATGTTCACCTAATTGTGGCTCTACTGCCACCACCAACAGTACATTGACTGTATGTTCTCAAAATCCCTACATACAGTGAAAATATACATATCAATATCCAATCCAATAAACAATGAAATTCTAAAAGGTACATCCAGTACGTACATTAAAACCCGTACCTCCAATGCAGCTATTACATGTATCTCCATTTGATACATAATATCTCTTATGTATCAATCGCAACAAAAATTGTATCGAAGACATACTTAGAGACTTGGACTAACCCCCAATGTAACTCTAAGATCAATTGCTCTTGTACTCTTGAAACCTGTAATAGAAGAAAATACGACATAATGCATCTTATAGAAAGAGTCTATTAAGTACGAACAGTTTCTCCTTAGCTGATCCAAAATTTGTGACTGCTATATTGCATCGTTTATCAAAACCTTAGCTGATAGATATAGAAGTAGCTATAGTACATATCAGATACATGAAATAGAGACAATGGATCGCCTGCAACATCAAAAAATATGATGCAAGAAAATATCTTACATAAATTATTTCATTACATCAATCAAACAACGAAACTGATGTTCTAGACCTTTTTGTTTAGGTCGAATCTGTTCCGGAAAAAGTAGTCTCTGAACCACAAAGGAGACCAATAAAGCAATCCAAACAAAGTCGTCATATGCCCGAAAACTATCTCTCTGGGAGGTGAAGAACTCAATACTTTCTTAGCAACATGTTTTGCAAACAAGGTGGCCTCAGTCGATTTATCTGTCTGAGAAGCGTTGGCTCTTTCAGCTATAGCTTCCTTAAATTCACTATAGAGTTTCCATTCTTTATCTGCCACTTTCATCAGGCCTGCATTTCCGATATTCGAGCGAACAACTCCAGGGATGACTAGTAGAACTTGGATCCCAAAAGGTCTCAGCTCCAATCGTAGAGTATTCGTCATTGAGTGTACTGAAGCCTTACTTGTAGAATAAGACCCTGCCCAAGGTGTGGCAACCTTCCCCACAACACTCCCTGTAGTCAAGAATCAAAATATTATATTCAGTGGAAATATTGGTCAGACAATAACTGGTTATTTGTAAAAATGTCGAATGAAATCAGACGAGTGATATCTTCAATTTATCTGGAAAAAAATTAGAAAACCAAAAAATACTATATCACTAATCTAACTTATATGGATCCACCAATATTTGGAGATATATGTCCAATATAACGTATCAAGAGTTTTTGAAACCATGCCTATGTTCACTATACGGCCGCTGCGTTGTTCTGCCATGTAGGGCACGACATTTTGGATTACCCTCAGTTGTCCCAATGCATTCACCTCCCAAGTCTTCCTAACTTCGTCTAGCGAAAGCTCTACAAGAGGTCCGGGGCATCCCACACCCGCATTGTTGATTACAATGTCAATTTTACCGCACTTTGCTATAACACTTGATACAGCTGATGCTACACTCTCATCAGAAGAGACATCTAGCTCGAGTCCCTCGATATTCGACTCCGTTGGGAGCTCATGTGTACGGCTTCCAATATCTGAGGCAAAAACATGGCAATTTTTCTCAGCAAAAGCCTTACAGTACTCGTAGCCGATCCCTCCCTTGGCACAACCAGTGATTAGTACCACCTTCTTGTCACTCATTGTTTTCAGCAAAGGCTTAAGAGTAATTATAAGTGATCCCTCCTTTCTTTAGCCTTACGCTTTTTGCTTATCTGTAGGTTTATGTTAGATCTGTATATAGTGTTTTCTTGTTTCTATAGTTTAAGGTATATATATGAGAATATGTGTTCAAGCATATCTGTGATCAAACCAAAGAAAGAAACCGACCATGTTTAGGATTATTCACTCAATCACATCCCTTCGTTTGCATGTGACATATCTGTATGACTGTATATTATTCCTTTTAAATGCAGTCCTTTATTGCTTTTATATTTGGAGAGCTACCTAAATGAACTCGAAGAAATGAAGAGCGTGAGCAAAGAAGATTGGATTGTTCAGTATCTAATATGATTTCATGTGTTCAGTACTCATTTTTTTCTAAAATTTGTGATATGTATATTTTCTTTAGACACCGTGATAATGGAAGATGGCAAGCTCGAATTGGCAGGATCCCCGGGATCAAAGCCCTCTATCTTGGAACATTTGGTAAGCTTGAATTTCTTTATCTAGACTATACCTTAATTTTTTACACAATTAATTTAATTTATTCTTCACTTAATATTCAGAACTAAGTTCCAGCTGGGTAAAATTTTCTGCTCCCAAAACTCCCCCAGAAATGCATTTTCACCCAGCAGTTGAGGTGTTTGGATATAGATTTCGAGAGGCGCATAACTGTTCATTATTCAATACACTGAAAAGGATCCCCTAGCTAGACGGCTAGAATGAGACTAGGAAGATTCTCATGTGGTCATGCCAGTCACGCATATTCCTGCTTTTGCCTTACATCACTCGAGAAGATATACAGTTTCTGGGCTCGTCCCTCCACCTAGAGGAAGTTAAGGAACTTCGAAAATAGAAAAGGAAAAATCTATAGAACAAGTCACTAAATAAAAAACTGCATTAGACACAACCAAATATTTTGCTACATACAAGACATATACGGTTATTTTCAAACAGAGTCATGGGCACATCTAGATACCCGATGCCCTTAGAAAAACTTTATTCTAGAACCAAATGGTTATGTTAGAAAAATGACCATTGACATGCCAAGCATTAGTAAAGAGGGACTCCTAAAAGCACTTCATAATACGTGTAAGATATTTTATGGAAATACTCATCTACGAAAAATGCTGATTGTGATGGATACTCTTATATAGATTATACGAAATACTCTTATATATTCAACTATAAAACAATTATCTTCGAAAAGCATCCGTCAGGCATGTTCATTCATTTGACCCTTACATAGGGCTTTAGGCATTGATGATGCACGACTTAAAAAAAATCTAATGAGCAAGTAGAATGTTTCAATTCAATGGACTTACAAGGTTAGGCATTGCTAGTTCAGCGGTCCCGTGCTTTTCTCTGTCTAGACTTGGCTTTCAGCCACTTCTTTCTTGAGACAAGTTTGCTTTTTGGCTTCAGTTTCAGCTCCGGTGAGAATCTGAAATTTGGATCTCTCATACGTGCTTGTATATCCTTGATGAATTGCATATTTAACTTCTTGGGACCTCCTTCTCTAAACTCGGTATACTCAGGCCCTGACATAATATTTTCAAAAGCACCTATCAAAATGGCTATATCACTTATCACCTCCCAAACATTAATATAACGCCTGTCTGGACCTTTCTTTAACTTTTTCAAAGCGTTCTCTACAGCGACTTTTCTAGCTTGTTTTCCAGGGGATAATTCTTCTCGTTCCTCATCTTTATAGATTTCTGCAATTGTTCGATATTTTGGTGTTTCCTCAAACTCGAACAATTTTTCCATATATGCATCACTTTGTTCATTTGGAAATGGTTTAGTAGGAATATCATCGTCGTCATTACATTCAGGACCGCTCCATAGTGTCTTATCTTCGTCACTTCCAGACCAAACACTTCTTAGCTCATCACTGTCATCCGCGTCAATAAGTTGTGCTCGCTTTTCGGCCTCTTGTTTAGTTTTTCTGATCTCTTCTTTTAGATGACTTTGATTCTTCTTAGCAGTATCTTCATCTTCGTCACTTCCGGTCCATAAACCAGTATCTTCATCCGTCTCCTCCCAAGCTCTAAATTTCCCATCGCCTTGTTTTCCACTACCGTTTCTAATATTTTCTTCTAGATGATTTTGATTCTTCTTAGTAGTACCTTCATCTTCATCACTTCCTGTCCATAAACCTGTATCTTCACCCGTACTTTCCCTAGTATTCCTAAATTTCTTGTCGCCAGGTTTTCCATTTCCAAAGAGATCATAGTATGAACTTCCAGAATAGGCATATGAGCGAACAGCTGGAGAATTGAATTCAAGAAAAACTAATATTTTAGTATGACATAATACACACTTACACAGGAGGCGCAAAACTAATAAAGAGGAATCATTAAAATTATAAGTTCTGATGTACGTAAAAGAATGGTGGCAAACACCATCGTCTTTAAAGAAAACGGTAACTAAACTATTCATGGATTAAACATAATAACTATCTCAAGTAACCACACTATGCAAAATACCATAAATAAATGTGGGATCGAAAGTAGAAGAGCAGTTACCCTTTAATAGATGGAGATACAAGAGAATACACAATTTAAATTAACATAAAAATACTCGTTCTCCTAAACATATCAAAATATTGTGACCAAAACGTACCCTGTACAGTTGGGCAATATTGCCAACTAAAGTGATTTTTACAGCAACTACCAATTGAATTGCGGCGAGTCTTCAACCTATGAACAAGGATTAGAGTTAAGTAGAACATAATTGGTATAACTACAACAGCAAGGCTAAGCCAAAAATTTCTTATAGTAATCGCTAAATTACAGCTATCAGAGCAAGTAACACATAAACATATGAAGGAATACCATAATAGGAGAGTCCGTTTATAACTATAGTAAGTGTAAAGTAAATGTTTAATCCATGTTTATCCGTGACTTATTTCAATTTCCTTCATTTTATGGAGGAGCTGAGAAACCACCTTTTAACAATCTCTTGTGAAGATATTTTCAGCTTCTGAGCATTGTGGTTAGAGAAGTGTACTTACACAACTAAAACCTATTAGTTACTATGAAGAACCAAAGATGTTCATGTGTCTAATCTGCTCATGGCTTGTGAGAAATCTGATGTTTCCATTGTGTTGAGGGCTTTGCGGAACTTATTTCACAAAGGATACTTCATTATTTTAGTTTTATAGAAATGTGTTTGCTGGAAATAATGGCAAATATAGAGCTTTTTAAAAATCATATAAATGATGCACAGACTTTTTGCAAATGTGAAGAAAAAATAAACATCGGATTCACCAAGTATCTCCACACTTTCATTCCACACCCAATTTTCAGATACAAGATTCTCACTTACCCTTTAAAAAAAATGTGTAGTTGTCAATGTAACTGTAATAAGTACAAAGTAATCTAACCTACTCAGAGGATTCTGGTGTGACAGAAAAGTTTCTCCCAATGTAAAATTGTGGGTTTCGCGCGCATATAATGTTCCAGTTCTTAGAATCTGCACATTAAGAAAGTTCAGGTTATACAAGAACAATTAAACTAGAATATAGTGAATATTACAACTAACATAAAGAATATACAAATAACTAGTAACGTTTTCCACAAACACGCAATATGACTTATGATTTTGTGGTCCTCACGGAATTTAAGGAGTAACTTAACAATATATGCCATCCTCACATGTTCACTGATGTGCGATCTAGTACAATAGAGAGAAAGTATTCGACAAAAGATATAAGTATAAATTACTAAATCAACAAAACTTCAATAAATAAGGCATACGACCTTAGAAACTTTTGCTTCTATATTTCGCTAATCATACATCAACTGTTGCAGCAATCCATATACTGACTCTGTGATGCATATTAAGGTACAAATTGACCAACACAAATACGACATAATGCATCTTATAGAAAGAGTCTATTAAGTACGAACAGTTTCTCCTTTACTATTTAGCATGATCCAAAATTTGTGACTGTTATATTGGGTCGTTTATCAAAACCTTAGCTGATAGATATAGAAGTAGCTATAATACATATCAGATACATGATTATTTAAAGAAAATGGTCAAAATTTGGTGATATATCAGTTCAATTTCCAATGTTATTTGACATATCTTGTCGTCATTATTTATCATAATATATCATGATAAATTCCTTTTGGGACTTCTTCTTCCTAATCTTCAATTATATACAATCTGGAAGAACCTCGAACACAACCCAAAAGATAGGATGACAACTAAAGTTCTTCATAACCTCACTGAAGTAAACATTATAGCTCTTGATTAAGTTATAAAACATTGCATGATAGCTCTTTAGTAGTCATAAAGAAATTGGGTGGTCAATATTACTTGTTTTAGCTCGTGGGGTGATTGATTTTGGAGTTAAAAGGACTTGGGGGTTTCTAAATTATGAACATCCATTCTACCTCTGACCCTTGACTGCTTAAGTTTGTAAACCATAATACCCTTATTAAACCAAATACCTCCCTCCCATGTGCTCGATCTCGCTCTCTTCCTCTATAGTACCATCAACAGTATAAACACAAGTTATAGAAAATCAAGTTTCAGAGCATAAACAACATAAGCAAACATATTGGGAGAGAAAATCAAAAATTTGAATAGAGAATTGAGGATACCTTGATCGCAATGTAAATTAATAAATAGAGGGTATATAATTTAAGGCATAGATAAAAGTACTTTATATTCAAAAACTAATTGAATATGCATTCTAACCAAGGATGATCATGACACTGCCATGTTTAATTATTCAATACTAAGATCAAATAAAGATCTTACATGTTTATTTAAACAGACTAGTATAAAATTTAATTGAGAAAAAAATATTAAATTTGAATGAGTTAAGCTCATTTTATGGCAGAAACTATTGAAGTTGTCGCATTGTACTCACTGTAGGTTATTTCACAGTCAGAGTAACTTCCCATATTTTGATTATATCATTGTTATTTTCCTTTTGTTCTTCTCCAATGTTTTTTTCATCTTCAACTTCTTTATCTTCTTCTCCAATGTTGTCATCATCTTCTATTTCTTAATCTTTGGTTTCGTTTGCTTCTTCTATTCCATTGATTGTCCCTTTCTTCCTTTTCTACTCCATCTTTTTGCTCTTCATGTTGCTATTCATTAAATTGTTTTCCTTTATTTTTTTATCAAACAATTTTCTTTCCTGTGACGTTATAAGAATAAAGTCATATACATACTTTGAGTACGTGTTTTAAGAAGATGACAACAAGAAAAGTGTCAGTTTCAGCAAGCGCAAGCACCTGAGAGGTCATATGCCATCGGCCTCGTTGATCAGAGACATCAAGAAATCCTTTGATGTGAGCGGTTGTGAGCCCACAGTACTAAGACTCTTTCGAACATAATAAGCAGCAAAACCTTCACTAACGCTCTGTGTCTCGACCAATGTTGGTAATGCATTTCTATACAAGCTAATACATTGTGACATGACCGTGGAGTCCACACCCTGTGAAGCAACTTCAGGTGTAACTAAAACCTGGAATAAACAACACACTTAAATCAATATGCGGTTCAACTTTCAGTGAAGGATACAATTAGAGTAACTTACGTTATATTGGAGATCCTTATCTGGTAATTCTGTAAAGAAGTCTTCAACGAGGCACCTAAATCCATTTTTACCCATGTCAGGGCAGAGATGGGATCTCAAGGATTTACTCAAACACCCTGCATGTTGAAGTGTCTCGCTAGGAGCCTCGGTGGAAACTAAGAGCTGTTGGCGTTGTCCTGAAACATTGAAGTATATGTCTGAGGTAACTGATATAAATAACTGCCTTCCAGATACGACTCTGTTACATAGATGAGTTCTTGATCAAGTTGCGAAGACGCCTCTGCCAGGGTCTGCGCATGTTGATATGGAGCCTGGATTGTTTGCTACAGCTCGAAAAGTGGTGGTCTCGAGGGCCTACCAGACCTAGAGGCATCACCAGTCAGATTGGGAGCACCTAGTCGTTGATGCTCGATTCCTTAGTTCACATATTGGGTTGGACTACCGCCATAATGCTAAAGTGTTGCACCAGCATGTGGTTGAGAAGCTCCATGTTCCTGAGGGTATTCCCTTCCAGCACCAACATATCCTCTACCACTATATCCTTGTTGAAAATAGGGCTCCATGTCCTGAATACCCACCTCCTTTAACTCTCTGTTGAACTAGTGGGGCGACCCCTTTTGTTTGGGGCTGAGCATGAAGGTTACCACTGAGTTTTTCATGATCCGAGCTTTCACAACCACCAGATAATCCACTTGCCCTCCGATTGGGCATCTTTTAATCTGTTCCAGCAAAGAAATATCCTGCCAACCTGAAACATACAAAATTTGCACAAAATGAACAACCTACAGACAACAATTATAGTTTATCACTGAAGTTATCGAAGATGCATAAAGCTTAGAAAGGGAACATTAACAGTGTGCATCACAACAAAGCACAAGAAGCAGCAACTGCAGAGTAATAAGTAAAGTTTCGTAGCCACACAAAAAATGTAATTGCATTAAAAAAAGACAGATAAAACATTTATATGTTTCAAGGTTATAGTTTTGGTTAAACTCGGCACAAAACTAAGCATAAACACCAAACTAACCCTCTCCATTTTACAAAAAAAAACACATCAGGTTACAATTTTGGTTAAACTCAACACAAAACTAAGCCTCTCACTTTTTGCCACAAATCAAAGATCAAGGTATAGATTTAAATCCTAATCCTCTCCCTTTTTGCCACAAATCAAAGATCAGGCTACATATTTAAATCCTAATCCTCTCCCTTTTTGCCACAAATCAAAATCAGGGTACAGATCTAAATCCTAAACATAGTATTTGACCTATGAAATAAGTTTGAGATCAACATATTGTGGTAATTTATAATCAAAGGACAGTTTTGGAACTGATCTAGTAATACCAGATCCTCAATCAATTTAAATTAAGTAAATACAGAAAAGGGATACAGATTTACCTTTGGGAGATTGCTAAGATCTTTAAAAGAAAAAAGTTCAATTACGGTGTTAACAAGCTCCAGCACATTTCACATACCAGATATTACTTGAGAAAAACTCCAATCTCCTAGCTAAATATCTAGCTTTACAACAAAAGCAAAGTTCCCGTGAATAGATAGCATTTTTTGGGTAGCCAAATTCAGAAAGCATGAACCTTCTCTCAAGGAGGATACTTGTATGAATGTGAGGGCATTCATTTGAAAGGTTTATGCTTTAATAACTCAAAAGTGCAAATGCCTTGAAGAAAATTCTTATACTAAGTCCAAGTGAAATTGAGTACTAGAGGCCCGGCGCCAGCTCTTTCAAATGAGCATGGGTATCATAATATATATAAACTAGATAGTTTATATTGCCTTTGGTGAATAATTCTGAAAGCTTGGATGGAGTACACACAACTATTTCATTCAATAACCCAGTTTAGTTAAAACAAGTAGATTGATATTCTTACTTTGATCCTAAGAAACCTTAAACAACACAGCCATAGCTAATATTAACGAAAAGCTTTACAGTAGTGCATTGTCTAACAATGTAACACTAAAACCTCAACGGATATCGCAAACAACAAGAATACAACTTGGCTATCTAGATCACATCAAAGCAATACAAAAAAGAAAAGAAAACATAATGGTTGTAGAAATTACCAATCGAGTCTCATAAGTTTAAATTTCTGCAAGAAATAGGTTGCTAGTTGAAGCTTGTTCTCCGATGCCATGGTTTTGATCCCCGAAGAGTTCATTAAGCAAACATACAACAACCTAGGAAACGGAAGAAGAACTCCTCTAAATTGGCGATAGGTAGAGCATTTTCTTCTCACCTCCTCTACAACTCTTGATCTTCAACCATTCAACTTAATTAAACACCTCCAATTCATAAACAAACAGAGATCCAATTCAACCTAAAGAGAGAATCGAAATAATTAGAGATGATAATCTTCTGAAATCGAAAGTCTTCTCTCAGTTTGGGAAGGGAGAAAGATAGTATGGTATGCGTAGAGATATAGTAGGATGAGTCGAGGGTTTAGAAGAGAACCTCGAGAATGAATCGAGTAACATCGAGATCGCCTTTTGAAATGAACGGTTGGGATGCAGTTTTTCGGACAATTGTTTGGATCCGACGGCTCAGACCTATTTTTTCACCCAAATTCGCTTACGACTCCCAAATCTGACGGCCGAAACGCAATAAAAAAAAACACCTATTCCTTTCTTATTATATAGATAGGAACTTCATTACAATAATTTACTACAAGCTTCAATTGCCACCCCATCTTCGCTTCACTCATCCAGTGTTCCATGCCAGTGCCCTAAAGCCTTACCACCAAGACAAGGAAGATCCAAGCAGAAGTACCGTCAGACCTCAGGTTCCTCTCAAGCCAGTCAACCCAGGCCAAGTTTCAGAGAGTGTTCTTGCTCACAGAGTGACCCATGTTGACCCGGACACCAAGGAGGAAGTCTACGAGTACCTAGTGAAGTGGAAGGATCTGCCAGATACATAAGCCAGCTAGGAGCACCAAGATTTTCATCCCCTTCTGGTCCGACTCAGGAAGATTGAGGCCAAGCAAGAGATACAATCAACAGCTTCCTAATCTCTGATAGCCCACAACATGCTTGTTACACTTCGCATTGCATCCCAGGCGACATGTTTAGTTTGCGAACTTAAAGCTTACTAAAAAAATACGGGAATGTGGTAATGTGGGGTTATTTATGATTTCCATCATCCCTTGGTAGACATTACAGAAGACGATCTCGGCATCTGCTAATTCAGGGTTTCTCAGAGAGCATTGTGTTGTACTGTAAGACATCCTTGTTAATCTTGTCGACACAAGTCCCGTCCCTGGACTCGTTGTCCGACCGGAAGACTCCCATAGTGTTTAAGGTGCACACCCCGATGGGCCTATTCCCATGCAAACAATCTTCCTCACATCTCGAATGGTTGTAACTGTTGATTTAGTGCTTGAAACCCCAAGGTCATGATGGTGGTGGGATCATTAGCAGGCCCATCTCCGCTTCAACGAAACATGCAACAGTTAGACAGAATGTCATTATTATATAATCAAAATCATGAACTGGGGTTGCTTGTGTGTTGGAACTGAAAGATGGTGTTCCAGTTCTCATAAGAAGAAACACTAAAACCATGAGTCTACATGTATAACGTACAAGCAGGGGCGGAACTAGGATTTGAAGTTGAGGGGGGCTAATATATTACGGGGGTTCGGGGGCTTGCCCCCGGAAAAAAAAATGAGGGTATATTAGTAATTTTATAGGGTAAATCCAAGTAACTTCAGTCTTCATTGAGACCTGAATATATTAGCAACATAATGAAAAACTTGTAGAGTTCAAGCACTGCATACCAATGTTAATTGAACATTATATGGTAAATCTACAACATTAAGAGGCGAGACACTCACCATCTCTAGAGCTCCTCTGATAACTCCACTTAAGATGTTGCAGTAGTAAAGCCCTTGACATGTATCAGGAAGCTCAACAAAGTCAACTAAGGGATTATCCTCCAAAACAAAACTAAAACTTGTTCCATCAGCTGCCCAGTTGGTCACAGATGCAGTAACCGCCAAGAACATTTTGAAACCAACCTGGTTCAAGTGTAGCATCAGAGTAAGCAACATATTCATTTGAACCTTAGAAACAAAATAAATAAATACGTGCTCTATTTTGAACCCTCTACAAAAGGGTTAACAATGTGCTTTCACTATACTCTCTACAATTAGTCAAGAGTCTCTAGACTCAAGATAGTAAGAAAAAAACTAAATACATGTTTTACTTTAAACTCTCTACAGAAGGGTTAACAATGTGTTTTCACTATAATCTCTACAATTAGTCAAGAGTCTCAAATTCAAGATAGTAAAAAAACAAAATGTTCTCACTATATCCTCTGCCCTGCGCTTCTCTGGGGCTTTCCCAGTACTACTGCTTGCAAACATCCCCCCACCAAATCTCCCTAGGAGCATACCCTGGTTCACAGCAAAATCAGATCTCGGAATCTTTTAGAGAAAATACACCAGATACATATCAGTTCTAGAATTAACATAAGGAGATCGCGGGATGACATTAATATATGTATGGCCATAGACCAAATCTCTTTTGGTTTCGCACTAGGAGCTTATACATCAATTTGAGTGGTTTTTGCACGAGCCAGCTTAAAAAACAATGAGAAAAACAATCAATTACCTCCTGCAGATTTTTCTGATCTCTTTCCTTATATTTTTTCATGGTTACTCTTGCCACACTTAGCGGAATTTTTTTGTGAAAAGGTGAAGAGGTAGGTATTCGTGAAGAAAGGCAGAGAAGAAAGGCAGGAAGAGAAGAAAGGCAAAGAGAGGAAGAGAGGTGAAGAGGTGGGTCTAAAATTTTTTTATTTTTTTTGTGACAATTTTACCCCGGGCTATAGCCCGAGTGAGTCTACCTTTGGTTCCGCCCCTGCGTACAAGTGCGGTCTATAAGTAAGGCCCAATAGACATTTCATATATTTGGCCCAAAGGCGACAGTTACAGTGGGGCATAGGATCCATCAACCTTAGTACCCATTGGTAGGGGTCTTACCTGTATGGGACAAACGTCTATGGCTGCAGACGTTTGTCCTATATGGCGAAAACTAGATTGCATTCCAGAGTGTATGTGAGAGGAAACATTCCACGTCTGGTATTGGGAGATGATCCCTATTGGAAACATATAGATAGTATAGTACTCACCGTGTGTAAAGCAAATCTTAGCCCTTTGAAGATTACTGACAAGTAACAATTGTGTTCCTTCTTATCCATATGTAAAGCAAATCTTAGATTACATCTTCTTATCTTATATTTCTTTCTTACTCACTGTAAGTATAAATGCATATAAGAGATATGGAGCACATCATGTGCAGAGTGTAATAGTAGTAAGTAGTAAGTAGTGGAGAGTTGCAGAGGGAGATATGAAAACATCTCATCTACTACCATTGCTCTTTTTCTTGATTACTACTAGTAGCACTGTCGTTGAGATTTACAAACCAGGATGAACCCAAAGATGACATCAACAGAAGGAATCTACTTGCTAATGGACCCATCACACCTCCTATGGGGTATACTACTACTCTTATCTATCTATCTCTGGATATTAAGATAAGATAATATTTTAAGAATGTGAGAATTGTATGTGCATGGGTTTCAGGTGGAATAGCTGGAATCACTTCAGTCGCAATATTGATGAGAAAATGACCAGTTGTTAAAAGTTACAGCATCGCCCAATTCAATATGAAAAGATAAGGAAAAATCAATATCAACCACAACCACAACCGATCACCAAACACATACTGTTTGGTTCGTCGCTCGTCTAATGAGTAATTGGTGCAAGCTTGAATCACTCACAGAAACATCCTTATCAAACACCTGAGCTTCATCTGCTATTTCAAACAAATAATTAAAACCCTAATCAAACTTAACCTTAATTTTAAAGCTTGAAACACTAATTTGAGGGGGGGAGAGAGAGAGAGAGAGCACCTTCGAAGGAGAAGACCGTTAGATGATTTGAGTGAGGAGAGAGTGTTGAGTAAAGTTACAGCCATGGCTGATGATGTGTGAGTTTGGGAGAGAGACCTCGCCAAGGGAATTGTCGAGTGCTCTCTCTCTCTTTGACAACAAACCTCGAGATAGAATTGGGCCAGAAAATCGGAATTGGAGAGGCGGATTTTCGATGGTTAACCATAGACGATGAGAAATCTGAAATCTAAGATGGGTTTTTGGTTGCCATTCAACTTTGTTTGTTTGTTTTCAAGGATTGCCATTTAATTTGGCTTAATAGAGTAATATTAGCCCCTCAGATCGACTTGATAAATGAACGGCTGAGATGCATTTTTTTCGAAATCATTTTTTCGGCCAAATTCGCTTACAGAAACAGACCACTGAAACCATATAAACAAAACAAAAAAAACTATTCCTTTCTTATTATAGAAGAAATATAGATTATTGTGATTGTGATTGTGATTGTGATTGCTACATTAGGTTAAACGGATTTGTTCTTTACAATATTATTATTTAGTGGCGGTTGAATAATTAAGTAACCAACTTTCTGTATCAACAACAGCTAACCTGATTAAAACTCCCTTTGAAAATGGCTTCTATGAATCCTCCAGGTATCTTTCCGAGATTCAACTTAGCAAGTTTGATGTCATCAAACAAAAATATTCAATTCATATATATATATAACTTGTCATAATTGTCAAGTTTTCAGCTACCTTATTGTGCGTTTCGTTCTTCCAAATGTAATGAAACCGTAACCTGAATAAAATTTAGATATACAAGTATTGGATTAAAAACTTCTAATTGGTTGTAAGTTAGCGCATCTCGAACTACAAGGTACTTTACTTACAATTCACAAGTTTTTGGGTACATATTCCCATAACAAGTTGCTAATCAGAGGGACTTATTGATTTCCACTCGGGATTCCGAAGTCAGATAGGAAAGCTTGCAACTGTGCTCGATAAAGTAAATACAAAATTAACTCTTTATCATCGATTGTCTCGTGGGGAGGACATGTAATCTTGCTATTTTTCGCGTTGTCTATCCAGTTTTATAAGCTACAAAATATGCAAAAGTGACACTGATGGACCACCTACATCTTTTCTTTTGCACCTTTGTATGCGTAAATGGTAATCCTACAGTTATAATTAAATAATACAATTTAATCTTTTATTATTTAATAAAAGCCCTTGTCATTGATTTAGTTTTAAGGATTAATTCTTCAGTGAGCATAGACTGTACGGCAACCAACGCTGGAGCTTGTAAATCTTTAGTCTGATATTTGTTAGATACAAATCTGTATATTGATATTATAATTTAGTGGCGGTCGAATAATTAAGTAACCACCTATATGTATCAACAACAACTAACCTGATTAAAACTCTCTTTCAAAATGGCTTCCAATGAATCCTCCAAATATCTTTCAGAGATTCAACTCGACAAGTTTTGATGTCATCAAGCAAAAATATTAAAGAAATATATACATGTATATATACATCACTTGTTATCGTTGTCAGTTTTATTAATTAATGATTGGATATTAGTTTTTGGTTGTAAAATGAACTAGTAATGCAAATAATTGTATTTATGTTCTGACTTATTGTATTGGTGATGTGAGCTCAAGAATTTGGGAACCACAATGACAGGGAACATTTAATTTACGCTAACTCTGATGAAATATATAAACTTGGTCTAAGTATACAATTAGGACATACTAAATAACAATTTTGAGATCTCACATCACGTCTCTCACGTACAATATGCTCTCTCACGTACAAGATGCTCAATTTCCCGCCTAATTTTCCTTCTGTCATCCCTAATGTTAATAAGTTTATTGTCAAGCCAACGTGTAGAAGCGTGGTTTGAAAATGACAGAAAACGTCATCCTGCTTATACTTCAACGATACTAGCTTATATACAATTATGTTAATTATATGATGAGTTTCGATTATTATTTTGCATAAAGTTCAAGTAAGTAGAAGTTGTTGATCTTTGGTGTCTCCCCATAAGCAACATCATATGGAGCACGTCTTCTAATCTAGTTTTGAAGAAAGTAAGTCTTATGCAAGCATAGACTGTACGACATTTATGTATATGTATATTTTGATTTATAATCTAGTGAGAGTCGAATAATTAATTAAGTAACCTAGTTAAATCTCTCTTTCAAAATGGCTTCTGTGAATCCTTCAAGTATCTTTCAGAGATTCAACTTGGCAAGTTTGATGTAGACATCATACAAAATTATTCAAGATATCCATCACTTGTAATTGTTATCAAGTTTGTTTAATGAATTTCTATATTAGTTTTTGGTTTTAAAATATGAACTAGTCGTGCATATAATTGTACTTAACTTTGACTTATTACATTGCGAAGATAGTGTGTGGTTTAGGCACCATACGAAATCGGCTGTGGGATATAAACTTGGTTTAAAATACACAAGTAAGTGATATTCAATAGTTGTTTTGAGATCCTACAACAGGTTTATCTCATGCAGGACACTCTATTTTCCTGCCTAACTTTCTATCAATTATCAGCAATTCTAATAAGTATTCAATAACTTGTGTAGCACTTAAAGGCCAGGTTTGAAGATGACTTAAAACCGCATCCTGCTTAGATTTTGACAGATCTTGAGAGTAAGCCTACATTTATAATTATGTTTATTACATGATGTTAATTCATAATTATACAACATAATTTTTTTATTAATTGTATTGGGTTGAAGGTGTTGATCTTCGTTGTCTCCCCCATACACAACAATACAACATCAAATGGAGTTTGCCTTCTTAATATAGTATGAGATGCACATAATGGCTTATCATACAAGTTGAGAAAACCCAGCTTGCCTAGCAAAAATAAAGGAGTTTTCTGTCAATAAAGTGTTTTTGTGGTCTTCTATATTTACTCTGTGAATTATGAGCAAAGGTGAGAGCTTCAGTCTTTGGAAAACTCTCATGCAAACTCCCATTCAATCGCATATTTATCCTCCTCACTACCTCCATCTCCAAGCTCTTCAGCTCCTCATTAGGGCAGTAGGAGTTCGGGTGCCAAGCGAAACTCCAAACTGATGCCCTTTTATATATATGAATAAATTTTCCTAGCTGGTCATGCCCCAGCTTAATGTTAAAAACAAAACAAAACATTTTCCTTTTCTTGGGCTTTTATGCCTCTTTTTTAGTGGCATTTAGTTTCATATATGCGTCCAAAGCACTTTTCGAACACCCATTAGGACTATGCGGCCTTTCGCCTCCAATGAACTTGTTCCCTCTTTGAGGAGGTTGTTAGAGCTAATTTGTGTGTGTGTGTGTGTGTGTGTGTGTGTGTGCCCTGGGAGTACTGAGTCCAGGTGCCAGTAAATCAAACATCCTTTAGATGACTAGTCCGCCTTTTGCATCCAGTGTGAAACATGCCTTGTCTGCCGTGATAGATTCAACGGTCAAGATAATGACACGTGTTAGGATTCCCTGTAGAATCCTATAGAGAGATTATAGGATTGATAAGTCCAACTTAAACTTATCTTATCAAGTTGTTATCGATAGTTATATATCCCATCTTATGAGGGATCTCTAAATATGAAAAAGCTTATTTAAAGGCAAACAATTCTTAGAGAATAAACATCAAGATTTCTTTTCTTCAACCCTTACTTTCTCCTAGTACTTCTCATATCTAGAACTTTACATGGTATCAGAGCAATTCACCTTCAACTTCAGCCTCCATTACAAAACACCTTTAACCCATGGCTATAGACTCCAATAGCCCACTATATCTTCACCATTCAGATAACCCTGGCTTGGCACTTGTCTCTCAAGATCTTTCTGGTAAAAATTATGCGACTTGGAGTCGTGCTATAACCATTGCACTTAGTGCCAAGAATAAAATAGGCTTTGTTGATGGGATGATCGCCACTCCTACGTCAACTTCCACTGATCTTCATCATTGGAAAAGATGTGACAATATGGTCAAATCTTGGTTGCTCAATTCGGTGTCTAGTGACATATCTGACAGTGTCATTTATGCTTCTGCCTCTAAAGACATATGGATTGAGCTCAAAGAACGATATGCGCAGAACAACTCCCCACGTATCTATCAACTTCGACGCGATATTGCGTTGTGTACTCAAGATCATCTCTCAATTGATGGTTATTTCACCAAATTAAAAAGTTTATGGGATGAATTATCATCCTTAGTGGTAATCCCCACTTTCCCGTGTGGTAGCGCTAAGGAGATACAAAAATATGAACAACAATTCTACCTCACCGATTTTCTAATGGGGTTTCATGAATCCCATAATGCCTTTCGAGGGAAAATCCTCGCGATGGACCCGTTACCGTCAGTAAGTAAAACTTACTCCCTCCTTCTCCAAGAAGAGAAGCAACGCTCTCTTACAACTCTACCCCCGAGTTTAACAAAATCTGCAGCCTTGGCGACCTTCTCCAATAATTGAAATCAATACCGGTCATCTCATGATTCAGACAACTTTGCCAAACAGTGAGGAAATCGCTGACTCCGTCCAACCTATGACCACTGTGGTTGGGTAGGGACACATAAAAGAGAAATGTCATCTCATTCATGGCTACCCACCTGGCCACCGTTTACACCAAACTGGAGTAAACTCCAAGGGAAACAAATCAAAACCAGATGAGTCCTATCCGAACACTTCGATCACCACAGAACAATATCAACGATTAATGACCATGCTCGACGCTAACACACAACCTTGTGCAAATATCGCAGGTACATCCCTCATTTGCCTCTCTACCTTAGCGTTTCAAGAATCATGGATCGTCGGCTCAGGAGCGACCGATCACATAATCTTTGATCCTTCAATTTACCAAAATTTTCTCCCTAATATTTTAGTCCCACCTGTTCGACTTCCTGATGGAACTTTAGCACCAGTTACCCATATTGGAACTGTTTGCCTCATGTGCTCCAACATTTGGGTTTAATCGCATCTCAGTAGGCAAGATTACATTCATTAATCATTGTACTGCCCTCTTTTCTCACTACTCTTGTGTTTTCCAGGACCTCCACTCGAAGATGATGATTGAGGAAGCTAAACAACAAGATGGTCTCTACTTCTTCCATACTCCACTTGTTAGAAACAAATCCTTCCGAATAAATGTAGCCTCCATTAATGTTTGACATTGGCGCTTAGGTCATATCTCCGATAGCCGTTTAACATATTTGTCACGCAATAATGATGCAATTTCTAATGTATTATCTTGTCCTTGCAATGTATGTCCTCTAGCTAAATAAACCATATCATCATTTCCCTTGAGTCATATCAGTACTTTTATACATTTTGAAAAGTTACATTGTGATATCTGGGGTGGATACTCCACGCCTTCAGCCACCGGAGTTCGATACTTCTTAACCATAGTCGACGACTACTCACGCTCAACTTGGGTATTTTTAATACGCTACAAATCAGAAACAAAGTCATTACTTAAACAATTTATTACCTTTGTTCAAACCCAGTTTCATCAATAAATCAAAATCTTGCAATCAGATAATGGAAATGAATTTTGCACCTTAAAACATACCTTTTTGGAAAACAACATCATCCACCAAACTAATTGTGTCGAAACCTCGCAGCAAAATGGAGTGATTGAGAGAAAACATCAACACATACTTGAGGTTGCACGTGCCTTACGTTTTCAAGAAAACCTCCCAATAACTTTTTAGGGTGAATGTGTCTTAACTGCCATCTATCTCATCAATAGGTTACCCACACCAATGCTTGATAATAAAACACCATATGAGCGCCTTTTCCAGAAACTACCCTCATATAACCACCTTCGAGTCTTCGGTTGCTTATGTTATGTATCGACACTTTCTCGAAATCATGATAAATTCTCACCTCGAGCACGACCATGCATTTTTGTCGGTTACCCCCATGGCCAAAAAGGATATCGAGTGTTTGACCTCCAAACCAAGAAAATAATTACAAGCCGCGATGTAATTTTCCACGAATAAATTTTTCCATATACCGAATCTCCAACATCTCCCAAAAATCACAACTCAACATCTCATTTGCCATTACCAGTTGATGACACTAGCAACTCAAACACCTCTCCCATCCACCCTAATACAACACCACCCTCACCAACCCATGACCCTACCTCAATACCTAATCCTCAAATCCAAGAACCAACTCCTAACTTGGGCTCTGAGGTTATAATACCAAACTTGGCAAATAATCAACCCAACCTTCATAACCAGATTCCTACAGGTTCACCTCACAATAATGTGCTTAATACAAATCCTCTTCCATCCAAGAGAATTAGCAAACGACCCCCTTACCTAAGCGACTATGTTACTGAGATTCCAAAAGCATCACCTGAGTTGTTTATCAATCCTCCATCGTCTTCTTTGTGCACAGGTTAAACAAAAGGTACTCGCCATCCTTTAGCTAACTATATCTCATATGATAAGTTATCTCTCACCCATCGCAATTTTATTTAAGCTAAATCCTTGACTCTCGAACCTACCTCTTTTTCACAAGCTGTATAAGGTCCAAAATGGCAGGAAGCAATGGAATTCGAATTTCGAGCACTTGAAACCAATAAGACGTGGGTCTTAACCATCTTGCCAAAAGATAAAAAGGCAATAGATTGCAAATGGGTTTATAAAGTCAAGTATCGTTCCGATGGATCCATTGAACGATATAAAACTCGTTCAGTCGCTAAAGGGTACAATCAAAAAGAAGGCTTAGATTACCACGAGACCTTTGCCCCGGTGGTGAAACAAGTCACGGTTCGAACCCTTATCGCAGTTGCTTCAATTCGCAAATGGCCTCTACATCAGCTGGATGTACAAAATGCCTTCCTACACGGAGATTTACATGAAGAAGTTTACATGAAAATTCCACCTAGATTTTCTCGAAAGGGGGAGCATCGGGTGTGTCGCCTTAAAAAAATTGTTGTACGGTCTTAAACAAGCAAATAAACAATGGTTCACCAAAATCTCAACCAGTATCAAAGATGCTGGATTCCAACAATCTAAAGCCGACTACTCTCTGTTCACGAAACGGTCTTCTCGAGGGTTTACTTGCATTCTTATATATCTTGATGACATCATTATCAGTGGGGATAATGCTCAAGCTATAGCGGATCAAATCATTCCTCTAACAACGATTTCATATCAAAGATCTCGGCCCCTTGAAATATGTTTTGGGAATCGAAGTTGCCTGCTCCTCTGAAGGCATCTGCTTATCACAAAGAAAATATACGCTTGAGATATTACAAGATTCAAGTTTGATCGGAGCTAAACCAACCCCTTTTCCGATGGAACAAAACCATAAACTTAGCTCAAACGAGGGCGAGATTCTTTCTGACCCAGCAATGTATCGTCGACTGGTGGGATGCCTCATTTGCCTCATTATAACCATGCCTGATATTGTATTATCGGTGAACCTTCTTAGTCAATTCATGAGTCGACTAAGGAAACCACACCTTGAAGCAGCTATATGAGTACTTTGGTACCTTAAACACAATCCAGGCCAAGGTATTCTTTTATCTGCTCATAGTAGCTTATAACTTCAAGCTTACTGTGACTCCAATTGGGCTAATTGCCCGACAACATGACGCTCCACCACAGGCTATTGTATCTTTCTTGGTATTTTTCCCATTTCTTGGAAAAGCAAGAAACAAGTCACCGTCACCCGCTCTTTTGCTGAAGCTGAATATCGAGCAATGGCCTCAACATCGTGCAAAATTACTTGGCTTCGATACCTACTAAGGGATTTTGGCATCAATACACGTCAACCTGCAGTATTATATTGCGATAACCAAGCCGCACTCCGCATTGCTACTGACCCTGTGTTCCACGAACGCACGAAGCATATCGAGCTTGATTGCCATTTTGTTCAGGAAAAGTTGAATGACGGTACTCTCCGGACGTCATATGTTTCGACAACTCGGCAAATTGCCGATATTTTTACAAAACCATTGGGACACCGACAATTCCATTATCTCATGGGCAATTTAGGTGTTCTTGACATCCACACTCCAACTTGAGGGGGAGTATTAGGATTCCCTGTAGAATCCTATAGAGAGATTATAGGATTGATAAGTCCAACTTAAACTTATATTATCAAGTTGTTATAGATAGTTATATATCCCATCTTACGAGGGATCTCTAAATATGTAAAAACCTATTTAAAGGCAAGCAATTCTCAGAGAATAAACATCAAGTCTTTTCGAACACCCATTAGGACTATGTGGCCTTTTGCCTCCAGTGAACTTGTTCCCTCTTTTGAGGAGGCTGTTGGAGCTAATTTGTGTGCGTGTGTGTGTACCCTGGGAGTACTGAGTCCAGATGCCAGTAAATCAAACATCCTTTAGAGGATTAGTCCACCTTTTGCATCCAATGCGAACCATGCCTTGTCTGCCGCGATAGATTCAACGGTCTAGATAATGACACGTAGACTAAAATTAGAGTCACGCAACAAAATGGATTTTTTTTTATTCTCCGGTGCCCACTTTAAACTGTTGGGAGGATCACTTGATTTTTGTTGACACGTAGGTAGTTTTTTGATGAAGAGACTTAACCCTCTACTGGTTATGCTCCAAGAGTCCAACTAATTTAGCTAATTTTGGCGGTCGCCTCTCCCTACTTTAGAGCATATGCAGCAGTAAGGTCACTTTGAACATACTAAAATGCCTCAACAATAACTTGATTTTTACACAAGAGTTGAGGTGGACTGAAAACCACCCACCTATTTTTTTTAGATTTAAACCAATCATAAAAAGCTACATACCATGAGAGAGGCGAGAGAAAAAATAATAATGCCCTTATTTAAAAAAAGAGAAAATATTTCACGCATTGGGACCCGTTGAAACTTGTGACGTGTCTTAATCTGAGGCAGTTATTTTGCTACGCAATTCAGAGCTGAGTGACATGACTTTTTTAACAACCCACCTTGTGGGTCTCTGAAGCGACCCTCAGAATGGGTTCTTTTGTTGTTTTGGTTGTCACCCAAGCGAGACGACCTAACTGTTAGGTGGTCAATTTAAAAAAAAGTAGAGGCAACCCACCCTACTATTGCATAATATGCTCTTAGGGACGGCTAGCTTAAATGGAGAGGCAATTGAGGATACAGGTAGATATATAATGAGTGATAGATAGTTGGATACGGATAGAAGATAAATATTGGTCAGTTTTGTTGACTTCATCCTTTGAGGACCCTAATTATTATGGTTTTACATGCTGACCTGTTGTTGTGACTTGTGAGCTGCCTAGAATCTATTTAGAATCTGTTTTGTTGTTTTTAACTAGGTTAAATGTACTGTTTCTGAACCCTGTAAGAATCTTTTTGTCTGATTCTTCATTTTCTAGTTGCAAATTCATTCAACCCCACTATTTCAAACCAAACCACCTTTCTATTATTTATGCCATTTAATATATGATAATTTATATATTTCTCTATATACTAGTAGTACTAGTAGAGATTAAAAAAAACAAACCCAACTTCATCACAAACCAAGGAGAAATCTGATTCCCTCTCTCTATCAGTGGTTCTTCTAGTTGACTTTTCTGAGTGGAGACATGATTGGGAAACCCAAATAGGTGTTTAGAGCTTGTTTTGGAGGATATACTTTGTCCCCATTTTATTTCTTCTTGTGGAGGGGGTTTGTAGAGGGACAAGAACAACACATACCTACTCTTTGAGACTGAGGTTTTGGGTATTTGAGGAAATCCAGTGGAGATTCTTCTTATAGTAAAGTAAGATTCTTTTTTCTCTTGTTTTGTGTTTGTAGATTGAGATGGGTTCTTTTAAGTTTGGGTGTTGTATTAATTGTTATTTGAGAGATTTTAATTTTGATTGTTATATCTTATGATGATGAATATATAATATAACTTTTGTAGAAGTATGTTATTCAGGGAATATAACTTTATTATCATTTATGCTATAGAATTTAGATCTACAATCGTTTTGGATTTGATGGGATTTTCTTCTTTTTTGACTTGGGTGTTCATAGATTTGTTTAGGTAATTCTTAAAACTATTATTGAGAGTTAATTTCAATAAGAAAACCTAGTTTCATATAATATGTTACTAGTTTTGTTTTCTGAAAAAGAATTTAATCTGGGGGTAATGGGATTTTTGTATTCTCTGAAATGATTCTGTTATTGCAGTTACTCTAAAGATTTTTGTTGACGATGTTTCTTCGACTCGGACAGATTGGATATCTCAAGATTGGAGAAAGGAATCCATCCTGGAAGTTCCTCTTCTTGCTTTTCATATTTTGCATTCTCTTGTGTGTTGGATCCTGAAATTGGATGTCTTTGAACGTATTAGGGTCTGCACAATGGAGTTTTGAAGGAAAATCAATCATGGATGATGGCGTATTCCCACCCAATACTTTGTTGGATAACCTCTCAGATGACACCAATGATTTTGATCTCATGGACGAACTTTTATTCGATGGATGCTGGTTGGAGACGACCAACAGATCGAATTTCTTACAACCGAGTCCCTCATTCTTCAATTCTGCTTATTACTTCCCAGCTTCTGAGACTAACAATGGTTGTCCTAATCAGAATGAACCTGAAGCCAGCTGCAAAGATGGCACAGAAAAATCAGTTATCTCTGAAGATCCATCTAATATTGAACCCCCAGCTGAAAGCTCTTTATATTTAGCTGAAGAAAAGTCTGAGCTCAGTACAAAAAAGTGGTGGATTGGACCGATTTCGAGACCTAGTCATTTTTCTTCTGTGAAGGAGAGGCTGGTCATGGCACTTGGATACTTAAATGACTCCATAAAAAGTGGAGATTCACTTATTCAGATATGGGTACCTGTAAAGAGAGGAGAGGAGAGTGTTCTTACTACTAATGACCAGCCATTCTCATTCGATCCTAACTCTCAGCAACTTGCAAACTATCGAAGTATCTCTATGAATTACCAGTTTGCAGCTGATGAGGACTCACATGAATCAGCCGGGTTGCCGGGACGGGTATTCTTAGGAAAGGTGCCGGAGTGGACTCCAGATGTTCGCTTTTTCGGCCCCGATGAGTACCCAAGGATTAATGATGCTACACGTTATAATATGCAAGGAACAATTGCAGTTCCCATATTTGAACATGGCAGTCGGTCTTGCTTGGGTGTTGTGGAGGTTGTGATGACTACTCAAAAGATCAATTACCGTTCAGAGCTTGAAAATGTCTGCAAGGCCCTTGAGGTATATTTTCCCCTTTACTGACCTAGATACTTCATTTCATTTTCTGTTTCAATCAATGTTGACAAAAAAGATAAAAACGAAATCAAAGTGACAGTGCATTTCTTTTAATTTTCTGAAAAACGGATCTTATTTCATCACAGGCTGTTGACCTGAGAACTTCTGAAGTTCCAAGCACACCTCATGTCAGGGTAAATTAACTCTATACTGTCAACGGAAACAGAATTTAGATATCTAAATTTAGTATTTTTTTGTTCTTGAAATCATTGATAGGCTTCTTTTCAACCAGGGTTGCAACGAATACTTCCAAGCACTACCTGAGATTGTAGAGGTGTTAAGAGCAGTATGTGAGACTCATCACTTGCCTTTAGCACAGACGTGGGTCTCATGCATTAAACAAGGGAGGGAAGGATGCCGACACTCCGACGAGAACTACGCTTATTTTGTTTCTACTGTTGATTCTGCTTGCTATATAACTGATCCTCGTATTTTGGGATTTCACGAGGCTTGCTCGGAGCACCACCTCTTCAGAGGCCAAGGCATTGTTGGAAGAGCATTCACGACAAACCAGCCGTGCTTCTCAACTGACATAACTGCCTTTAGCAAAAAAGATTATCCTCTTTCTCACTATGCAAGAGTCTTTGGGTTACATGCAGCTGTTGCAATACGCCTGAGGAGTATCTACTCTGGATCGGATGACTATGTATTAGAGTTCTTCTTGCCTATGGATTGCCAAGAGCTTGAAGAGCAGAAGACGATGCTCAATTCTTTGTCCATCATTATACAACAGGTTTGTCAAAGTTTACGTGTCATTACAGATATGGAACTAGAAGAAGAAACCACATTTCCGGTTAAAGAAAATTCACCTATTGCTGAAGAACTGCAAAAGATAGCATCTCCTCAGGAAGAATCACAGAAGATTTCACATAAACTGAAAGGTAAAACAGTCCAAAAGGAGGAAGCCACAAAACGTTTTATGAAAACAAAAAAATGGGATGCCATATTAGAGCAGGGAGGAATCTTCTCTAACTTTCCACAGAATAGCCAGGACTCAGGCCCCAAACATAGTGTGGAGTGTAGCGGGGATTCTCCTTTAGGTGACCGTACTTCAAGTGTGGCTAAAACAGCAGAGAGAAGGCGTATGAAGACTGAGAAAACTATCAGCTTGCAAATTCTTAGGCAATATTTCGCTGGGAGCCTCAAAGATGCAGCAAAGAATATTGGTGGTAAGTGTTAAATAAATATTTTATTCTTGTTCTATTTGTATTTGGCTATGTTAAACCGTTGAAAGAATTGGAAGAGTGGATTGAATCTGTAGAAAATACTCAAAAAAATCTATAGAGAGTTTTGGATTGGGAGAATCTAGAACTTGGAACCATGAGAATGTTGAAAGGAAATTTTGATGGTAAATGTTTATGAGAAAAAAAAAAATCTAGAGATAACTTATAAACTCGTAAAATCTAGACAAAAAAGTTGTAATAAATGTATCTAAAGGGAAAATATAGGGAAAAAAATTGGATTAAGAAAAATATGGATGGAGAGAATAGGAAAATTATTGTAATTAATAGAATCTTGACAGGGGAAATTCCTATAGGAAATTTGGTTGTGCCATAATACAAAAAGGTGTCTCTTTTTCTTGTGACGAATTTCTTATTGTTGCAAATAAACACATTTTAGGTATTTCCTCTTCCAATAATATGAAGGAAAATAGATTGGTTGTAGTTTTCTATCATTATCACTGAAATGCTATTTCTTGCAAAAAGATTCCTTGTCATTCATTTTCCTTGACTCAATCACAACCTTATTGTTCTCAATTGAAGGAGAAGTGACTTAGGAAACTGATGCAGTATTGGATTGGATCAAGTAGTTTATGTAGTAGTGTCTAGTGAAAGAATGTTGGCTTGTACCTAGGGGTCAGAGGGAAGTGAATTGCCTTAGTGTGAAAATTCAAGATTCTTCGTAACTCATAGATGTCAACTTGTAGAGAAACTTATATTTCAAATATATAATGGTGTGCTTATCCATTAATTTCTACCTTGTATACCATTCACCAACAGCATACATGTTCTTAATTTTGCAGTGTGCCCAACTACTCTAAAAAGAATTTGCAGACAGCACGGGATAACCCGGTGGCCTTCTCGGAAGATCAAGAAAGTGGGTCATTCTTTAAGGAAACTCCAAGTTATTATTGACTCTGTCCAGGGTGCCCCCGAGGGTGCTTTCCAGATTGGTTCATTTTATGCCAACTTCCCTGAATTGAACTCGCCAAATTTATCAGGAAACACCCAGTTCTCCAAATCGAAGCCTGGTGATAATCTGAAGGCTGACAACCTGAAGCTGTTAAACACACAACCCGAGAGTGTGAAGTCTCCATCTTCTTCATACAGTCACAGTTCTAGTTCAAGCCTTTGTTGCTCCAGTGGGAAACAACATCATCTTAACCCCTGTTCTGCACATCCTGATGATGCTTCAATGGCAGAAAATCCTGGCGGTGAACTCAAGAGAGCGCGTAGTGATGCAGGGTTGCACTTTTCCAGTCAAGAAGAACAGAAGCCTCTAGCAAGATCTCAGAGTCATAAATTCCTTAGCGAAAATCCTATTCTAGAGACTTTACCTCCCTTGCCCAAGATCAATAGTGCTACTCGTACATTATCTCGCGATAAGCGTGCACTTAGAATTAAAGTCAGTTATGGAGAAGAGAAAGTACGGTTTAGCATGAAACCCCACTGGGTGTTTAAAGATCTCCAGCAGGAGATTGCAAAACGGTTCCGTATAGAGGATATGAGCAGAATCGATCTTAAGTACTTGGATGACGACTCTGAATGGGTTCTTCTGACATGTGATGCTGATCTTGAAGAGTGTGTAGACATATACAAATCATCACAGAACTACACAATTAAACTGTCAGTTCATCAAGCTGCTCACTTGAGCTTGGGAAGTTCGTGGGGTAGCAGCGGCATATCCTAACAGGTACAATCAGGCCCTTGTGTAGAATTTTTTTTTCTCCTGAAAACGCTCCCATTTTAAGGATTTTGGTTACTACAAAATGGAAAGTGAGATCTTGGGAAGAAGATTATGGTTTGGTTGATCAAATGGAAGCTTTAAAATGAATTGTTGTTAATGGATATGAAGTCTAGACGTGAAGATGTGGAAACCCCGAAGTTGTGACTCGCTGCCTTGATAACACGTTTCTGAAGTAATCAACCATTGATGATCTTGGATGAGGTCTTTGAGAACTGAAAAGTAAAAGATTTGCTTCGTGTTTCCAAAGCAAGATAGCAGTTAGGGGTTTAGTATTGATAGAAGTGTAAAAGAGAGATTTTGTCTGGTTGATAATCTACGGTCTTGGGATGCTATTACGAACACTTAGTGCCTGTGTTCAGAAGACCCCAAGCTCATTATGTAATATGTACAATAGAAATAATTTTGTAGAAAATGGCAATGATTGTTGCGGTGGATAGTTGAGATGATTTTTCAGTTTTATGAAACAAAGTCTCAAGTACTTAATTACTTACACATCTACAAATAGTGTTGCAATTCAGTAATGTGTTCCAGTCTGATTATTTTAGGTAACAACAACACAGGTCTTGGGGTTTGTAAATAATACATAAATAAGTCTGAATTTGATCTAATCGTGTTTTCGTAATAATTTCCTAAAGCCTCAAATCATATTTTGGTCACTGTTGAAGGGATGAACCCTAAACTTTATAAATAAGTTAAAATTAGGAATTGGGCAAGGGCCCCGCAAATGTGTACCCCCTCAGCAACAAAATGACGTAGAGTATCCCACTTGGAGATATCTAAGGAGAGCACCCCTCCTGGACTGCAATGGAGGTCACTCCCCTAGGCCATGGAACTAAGCTAATACTCTGTAAGAAGTCCAAATAATCAATTGAATCGAGAAAAGATATTGATGATAGAAACCTTCAGGTGGAGATCTGTTCAGATGTTTATAAACACTTAGTATGTCGGCATTGCAGTATAAACTTAGCTAAAACTGAGACTGCACAAAGTAGAGTGAAGGTCTAGAAAACTACAGCCCGACAATTAGGTCTTTTACATGCATAGCCTAGCAAACACCTCCAAGCAAACCATAGTTAGAAAGCTAACATGTGTATATAGATTTATGTTTTTAATAGAGCGGATAAGAACGATACCAAAATAAAGATATTCTTAAATATGTCACTGAGTGTTTGTAAGATTGGCATTCCATGGAAGACACATAGAACATTCATATTTTCTTGTTTTTCAAGATAACTGAACTTTTCCTTTTTCTTTTTTGTAATTGATATAGAACTAATTGTAAGAGATTACAATTTGGTAATCCGACTTTCTATTGATATTAAATATAACCTCATCGGATTCCATTATCTGATTACAGGTTACAGTTACTTTAAACTTGATCTTGACTGCACACAAAATCATATTTTCAGCCCCCCAACCCACAATGAAGAATATGTAATTGTCTTTATAGTAAAATTCAACTAAGTTGTGATGAAGAATCTGATGTTTGTTCCTCTTGCTTCTCGACAAGGGAGCATACTGAAAGAGGACCGCAAATGCTCAGTACCACCTACAAAACACGAGGGCCACTCCATGTAAACGGCATTTTCGCAAGAACAAGAGAAAACAATGTCTCTCCTCGCAAAACAAACAGAATAAATGAATGTACGTTATAGACAGCGATAACGAGAAAGACGTGGATATTAAACGGAGTATTTTGCTCTTTTTCTCAAAATTGCGCTTGAAGCATAACAACTGGTCTAGAAATATCACACGGAATGCCAAACAATAAACTCGTAGTACAATAATAAAATGTGAGAAAAAAAGTTCAACAACTTACAGGCAGAAAAACGAGCCCGTGCAAAAATCCGATAAGAACCAAAGCAAGGTACATTTGGAAGTAATAGACCTGCAAACAACAAAATTATCCATTTAGACTACGGAAACCTACTAGGCTATTAAGCATCGAACTAATGGTTCAGAGATAGACCACAAAAACTTCTGATTTCGCAAAGCGGAGAACAATCACTCCAACCAACTTTGTAAGTGTAATTCCACTGCAAACAAACAATAAACAGAAAAATTAATCTCACTACAACAGATCACATGATGACAAAAACACTCTAATTAGATATAGAACATGATGGTAGAAAACTCTAAAAGATAGATGAACAACAGGAATTTCCAGTTGATTATCTAATGCAGGCCTTATGATATCTACTGGGCACAAATTTGTACCTTCGATTTTTTTTTCCGTAAATAGTATTTTAGCAATTTTTGTTCCTCGAAATGATTGCTGGGATATTTTTGTGCACGGGACTTCGGTTTTGGTTTAGTTTTCTTCGAGAATAGCTATATCTGCCTTGACCAATAGCAAAGACGTCCGAGGTTTAGAGCAGCAGCAGATTGGTATTATTAGGACCAGTTTGGAGCAATTTGGGAGACTCTTGGGAATAAAGGAAACAATGGATGAGTTGTTGGAGCATCTCATTTATTAATTTATGGAGCATTTTCAAGTAAAGAAAATTCTCAATTCTAGTTGAATGAAAAATAGGAATATCTTAATTTTGAGAATTCAACAGATATTCTGCAACTCAAAAAGTAGAAAGATATGGCGAATATTAACAAGTTCAGAGGAAATTGAAGGATTTTGTAACTAAAGTTAAAATACAAGCTGAGTGGTAGTTACCTGAAGACAGAAGCACCCATAGTACTCAGAGCCTCCTTTACACGCTGCGCTCGACTCCCACTGCTTACCTGTGTTTATAGTAACCATAGTAAGAATGAAATCCATCTAAGAACTGCATCAATAGTGTTCACCCAGAAAAAAATATTTATTCTGAAAAAAATAGTATCAAAATCAAAAATGAAAATAAAGACGAGCACGAAAAGCCACGGCATCTTACTAACCGAAAAAGCATGTGTTATGTGGACACAGAACTCAACAGCTATCCCTATTGACATTACAAGGTTTACAACAGAAACTGCATTAAGCTGGATATTCAGAATTGCCATTATACCCTGCACAAATTCAACCTTGTTAATTTATCAGAAACGTGTGACAAATACAAACGAACAAGTAAGAGTAGAAAACTTTTCTTTTAAGATCACTGCAAGTTTTATGTCAGTATCAGTCAAAAAGGTATGTTTAGGCGAGTTAAGAAAATGAGACATCTCAGTCGAGGAAGGGAACCAGACAGTGCTTTTTTGAGTCTAACAAATATGGCTGCAATGAGAGGACAAGAAAATCAACATGTTCTGATCATGGCAGTATATTTTACAATAAAAACATTTATAAGGGTACACACGACTTACATTAGAATGTGTATATGATTAGAAAGCTGCAGTTCCACATACAAACACAAGGTTTTTATTATATTTGAGGGTACAGGGGACGGAGACCCAGGGTTTCTTTGCTGCCTATACAACTTCAGTGGTATTTGAGTAATTCAACCTAATGGTTTGTTAGATCCGGTATCAAGGTTCGGAGGTCCTTATATACATTCATTCTTTCCGGGGAAAGGACGAGAGTGGTGCAGACCTATTCTTGTTTTGATTTTTTTGATTAGAAAAAAAAAACCCTATTAAGTTACTAACCCATCAACCTCAAGTTCTTGAGGGTTTCCACACAAATCCTTGTGTTGTTATTTGTGATTGTTTATAATCTTTGTGGTTGTCTTAATCATTTATTACATTTGATCCTCGTGGATTACTTAGTTGAACAGAACAACAAAAATAAAAATAAAAATAAAGAAAAAAGACTTTCACTATCTAAGAGGGCGTACCATGAGATCCACAACAATCATTGCTAAGACAATTAAAATTATAGCTGAACTCCATAAACTGTATCCACCAATGCAAAGCAAAACAGAGACAAAAGAAACACGTGTTATTTTCTAAGTGAAATACAAGACCAAAACGTCTAAGGCACAATCTCAAATCAAGGAAAGAAAAATCATATACACCTGCATGTGATAACCAGGCATACAATAAATACTGCAGCTGTTGAATCCGGAAATTAAATTTAGTCAGTAATTACCGAGATAAAGCAAATAACAGTAAATGATGCATTGAAATTATTAATCAGATAAAAAATCTACGAGATTAATTTGTAATTTCTCAATAACAAAATCAGTAATTCCTCAATAACAGCATAATGGATCCATCATTTCATATGACCAAAGAGAAATGATTTATAGAGTCAATGAAATGAAGAAATCAGAACAAAACATCAGTCAATGACTTAGGTTTATATAGCTACAAACTGTGATTATCTAATAAATAACAAAAGTAAAGACTTCATATACGAAACAATCATAATCTACAGAATTGCATAATTCATTTAATTGTTGGCTAGTTAAGACTTACCAAGAGCTATAGCAATGTTGATTAAAGCTGTCCTCCATATTTCCAGATATTGCTCAAAATATATATAAAACATCGCATAAGGAAAGATTTCAATCTGCATCAGAAAGAATAGGTTAGTGTAGCAAATGTAATAGAGCTACAAAAGCTTAGAATTTAAATGCAAACTTGTGAACATACGTCAAATAGTTGCTGAGCTAAGCAAAGAGTACACATTGGTGTGACGGAGGGTCCGATACGTTTGAATACATATTCAAAAGGATGCAAAGGATATTTCATTGTGAAGTGATCATTTCTTCAACATTTTAATAGTAATTGTTTTATACTTTTTGTGCTAGTCTTCAAGTTAAAATTGAAGCTAATTAAGATCGTGAAAAGACAGTGAAATTCTGCTGATCACTAAACCCATATATTTTTTTTACAGTTTCTGAACCTATTCTTTTACCACTAAAACAATGTGATATACATATCTATATGTGGTGCTATGATTCATGAATGTAAGAACTTGAGGATGGCATAGTTCATCATTGCATCCCCAAGCAGTAGTTTTCCTGCTGTGTGAAAGTAAATTCATCTCATCTATACATGCGCCTTCTATTGGGAGTTACTTTACTAGTTTACTTCCTATACACTGTAACATATTAGAACTCTTGAGTTAGTATAAATAAAGGGACAGACCCTGTTTGTGGGTCGTCTAATTATTCTCCCAAATTCTCTTTTTTTTTTCTCTCTCTCTCTCTCTTCTATATTCTTCAAGGTATCAGAGCTACAAAATTAGGGTTTTGAGCCGTCTCATCTACTATCGCCGTCACTACCGCCTACCACCCCAACCATCCCTCATTAAATAGTTCGATAACAACAACTCCCAATACCCTCAACTGAAATTTAATGGCATAAGGACAAAAGAAAGAAAACTGGTCAATGCTTACTAGGCATGATGTTTATAATATAAATAACAAGTTTTTCGGCTAATGTAAGCTCTAACAGACTCACCTTCAATGAATTAGAAACCCTTGAACTGAAATCTCTTGCAGCTCGTAATGCATTCACAAAGTCGCTCTGCAACATGATCACAGAAAGGAAGGATACAAAATGAAAATCGGGTCAAGCCTTATTGTATTTTAAGTTTGCCTATTTAAAGATGCCATACTTGTTTGTTAAGCGGCGTATGATATGTACGGAACTCTGATGCTTGAACGGTTCCGCTGCCATAACCTGATAACCATAAGCAGTCAATTACAATCTTAGTCGACCCATCCAGAATTTACGAAGTTGTATTCCATGTAAAATACATTATACAGACCTTTGAGATCTACACTGTTAGTATAAGCCCCATGACCACCCTTAGCACAGTCGGCAGAGGGTAGTGACTCGAGGAACCATGGAAGTTTCTCTCTAAATTGTGCTGTTGATGGGCGATCATTATGCAAATCGGAGTGACGGAAGCACTGAAAAACCACAGAACTTATAGCTTTAAGAGGACAGTTTTTCGAAATTCATATTCTTTAGAAATAAACTATCGTCATTCACATGAAAGAAATTCTATCAGCAAGTTACATCTTCAGGAAGTAAGAACAAACCGTGGTACAGTCTTTGCATACTTCTCCTAGACCACAAGAGCCTTCATCAGGTGAACAGCAAGGAGGCTGCAGAGTTAATATATTCTTTTAGAAAATCTGATGGTACAACAGTCATAGAACTATTTTAGGCCGAATGATTGAGTAGTTGGTTGAGTATTTAGCAAAATGACCTGATCATTAGGGGGGCAGTAAGTCCCGTTTGTGAATTTCCTACAGCAGCCAAAAGCTTCCGGGGACATCCATACAAGAAAGTCATCAAGCCATGAAGCCGCTGGCTTAGCAATGTAACTTGATTCTGGTATTAGTGATGTCCTTGATATCTGCAAAATAAATAAGAATAGCTATTGAGCAGTAGCAAATGAAAATGCTGGAGAATTTATATTGAATTGCCAAAGGTTATTGTTCAAGAGGACGTCTGTTGAAAACCTACTTTTTTGGCTAAACTAAGGCCCAGTTATGCAAAACTAAAAATAAGTGCTAACTGTAATCTGTTTGTGTACTGAACCGAACCGGTTCAATTAGGCTTCATAACTATAAAATACCAACTTGAATAGGAGATGTTTAAGGTGTTTGCTCCTTTACTTATGGCTACACCTAAGAAAAATCATACTCCCTCGAAAGAAGGGGTACTTTATAAGCGGTTCATGTATCTGTTGTACTGGTTAAATCCTCTTCCGGGAGCAAAATTTATCCTAATATGAACTGCTTGTTAAATCCTCTTATGGGAGTAAAATTTATCCTAGAATAATTTGTAGTTTTGTCATATGAGGTATAACTCGAGTATTCAAAGTTAGTTTCGATGCAACAGAAAACAGACATATGAATAGTCCAAAAATGGCTTTTAAGCTGCCCAAAGTTTTAAAGACCGAGTAGTAGTATCAACTAACTACTGGCCTCTGTCTACAAAGATGGCTTTTGAAATGGTGTTTATCTATTAATTTAATTAATAAGAGTGTTTTTTACCAAATTAACTTACACCTGCTTTCGAAGACATTAAATTATTGTCAACAATGAGTTAAATATTACTGGAAGGATACATTTTGATACATGCATATGTTTGAGCTTCCCAAAGATGTCAAGTCTAAGGGTAATAAGATATTCAATTATTGCACGTGTGCGCGGCTGTGACCTTTAGAAGGTGCTATGACAGATTCCCCAATTTGGAGACGGTACACTCCTTTAAGTTTGAGACCATATTGATGTAATTATAATTGTTTTTTTCAATTAATCATGTTGAACAAAATCAAGAAGCACTATAGTGCAAAATACAGTACTATTTAGAAGTAAAGGCCTTCCAGATCTATGGTTTACCTCATTTAGAAGAGAATTTGAATCACATTGACTGATAGAACATAGTTGGTTTGTATGTTTTGAATCCGAGCTGAAAAGGCAATTCAATGAGACTCAGCATAAACATCATGAAACCCCACCCCCAACTAAGGTGTTGACTTGACATGCAAATCCACTAGTATATTTTTCACAAACACTAATGTAAGTTACATTGCATTTTAGGAAGTTATGTACGTCTACAAACAAATAGCCACTGTCAGTCAACTACTGATTTAGAAATCAATTAGAGCACTATAAATCTGGAAAATCCAAACAATATTTTTTTTTGATATTAATACCTATAGTTGTAGTTCTTCACGACGAAGTATACTGGTGGTCCGATTCTAAGATACTCAGAAACATTATTGAAATATCCCTGTGGAAACAGAATTAGCACTATAAAGTATCAAATAGAATAAAATAGACGAAAGACAATCCCACTACACAAAAGCGACATTTGGATTCAAAAGTAACCTGAAGATAAGAGTCCCGGGGAAGAACAATCTTTTGATCCAAACCGGGTTCAATTCTTGTACATAGTGCCTATAGAAAGTTGAAGAAAATAAAGTAATATAATAATCATATTAGCTCAGTAAAAGTAGACAAAAGTTCACATACATGGTGCTAATAACTGTAGACCTTGAGGAACTTACAATGCTTGCGAATGTGAAACCAATGAAGACTGCAATCACAACTATTTTAACTCCCCGAATACTAAGAATGGGTGCATGGATTTCCTACATGTAACAGATTAAGAAGTCATGTAAGAAAATAGTTAAGTAAATCACAGCATACCACTCAGCATGCCGTGCCTATGACAGCCAGCTTGTTTTGTTCTGATCTGGCCAGCTTCACTTCTTTAGACTTGGGTACTTTCTTTCTTTTTAAGCTTCATTTACATAAAGCAAGTCCCTCACTAGTTACCTTCATATAGCGAGCCAAATATCCAGGTTTATTTCCTACACTTCAAAATGAGATTTTATTAGAGGCTGACACATTATCTAAGGAAAAGCCCAAACAAACTACCGAGCTAAACTGTTTTGCCAACATAACAAATACAGAAGCATCTCAATGATTCTCCGGTGTGCTAAGAACTAACAAAACATAAACAATTAAAGGTGCATCTGCTCCCATGGTTTTCTTTCAGGAGGTAAAAACAAGCGTTAAACGGCAGAAAAGATAGATTTTTTGAGCTGGTACCATACAGAATGGTATCCGTCATTAGTAAAACTGTGGAGGAATGTGTTTTTCAATAAAAAAAGAAAAGGTTCATAAAAAGAACGTGTTGGACACTATTCCATATGGTGTCTGACGGAGCACATTCGTGGGCACGACCACGACTAGGTCGTCTCCCACGCCGTGCGCCTACTTCTCTATTTTAGTAGTTCCTATATTTCTTTTTTCTTTTCAATTCTTCTAATTAGAGGATAAATAGTAATGGGCTAGTTAATAGGAGAGAAAAGGAAACTCCTCTCCTTGTAAGGATGAGCTGAGTCTTAGGGTTTGTGAGATTGTTTTGGTGAGAATAAGAGAGATTGTGAGATCTAGAGAGAGAGAATTGTAGAGAGATTCTTGAGAGAGATCAATAAAAACGATTGAAATTATTTTCTTTTTGCTAAATTGCTTCACTAAATTAGTTTACATATCAGTGTCTGCCTTCGAGAACTTAATTTTACCACTTAGGATGGTGCTTGAGTTTCAATTTCTAATACATCAGATTATTCTAAATTTGTTGAATGTTTTTAAATTTTCATAAGCGAAGGGGCATTTTTCACATTTATAGAATTTTACAACACCATAGGAGATGCAGTAAGCAAAAAGAATTATATACCTTTATCCGATTCAGACGACGATACTGGAATCTTTATACATGGGAAACAGTCAATCCTGTTGTCCTCAGCCCGCAAGAAGTCAAAAACTATCAATGCTACAAAAGCAGTAACTTGCAAAAGGAAGTCCAGCAGAACCGCTAAAGCTGCAAAAGACAAACAGATCAAAGTTACCTAAAGAATGAATTAATTTAATCAAGACATATTGCACGTTAAAAAGAAATTTGTCTGACCTGCAAACATGGAAAATACACGGCAGGCCGGCATCGGAATGAAGCTTCCGACAGCGAATGCCAAAACCTCAGAGAGACTAGCCAGTGTTATAGAGGGTCCAACTTCGACCAGTGCGTTACTGATCCGTCCTTCTAAAGGCATATCCAAGGGTTGCCGTTTGACTGCATTTACTAGGATACACATATTATCCACTCCAACCTGGTACCAGAAGGGATAAGTTCAATAATGATTCACAAAAAAAACTGATAAATACGACATAATTGACAATCATAGTATGTAGATGGTTGTTAGACCATAACAGCCAGGGTGGGTAATTGCCATCAAGAGCAAGAGAGTGGGTGCTCGGATGCCGGCTACAGGTGTACCAATGCTCAGTGACTACAACGCTCAGTCAGGTTAAAGCTCAAAACAAAGGGATTATAGACAGGAGCCAGGACCTCCTAATGCCTAAGTGTTCGCATATTCTCTTATTTGGGTGAGTTTGTTCATGTCTTTAAGGAGTTCTTCTTATTAGAGAAATCTACGTAAGGCTTTCAATTAAGTTTTCGTATTAGGCAAGTCTCTTTAATCACAGATACATATATAATAAGCCCATTGATTGATAATTTAAAATAAATAAATTGAGATCTCTTTTGAGAAAACAACGATGCAAGTTCTTTCTGTAGTTAGAGTGGACTTGGCAACATTGTACGTCTGCATATGATTAATGCTTTTTAAGGAGCCAACCTTGTTGGGATGTTTGTTTTCATAGGGATGCTGCCCTTCCCCCCTTCTAACTTTTGCAATAAATTCCAAAGTTTTGCAACAACAAACGGCTATATCGTATCGTAGTAAGGCCAGGTAACTTATTTTGCAAGTTACACTAAGAGTATTCCTATATCTGTAAAAGTCTCGTTAATGCTACATACCTCGTGTAGATCCCATCTCCGCCATTCAATAGGACTTAGTGTCAGGGGCGGAGCTATCGTTTTCTAGAGTGTGTGTGGGCGCGTTGGGAACTGTAGATGAACTCACTAGAATCCATACTTTTCATTGTCTTTCTAGCTGTTCTTAGATTATTTAAGCAAGCCCATGGGGGATTACAATCTGTCTTCAGAACTTGAACTGCATAAGTGGAGTCAGACACTACACAAAGGTTCCTAAATCCCAGAAGACTTTTTTTTTTTTTTTTTTTTAAGCAGGGGCTGCGCGAACGCGTACCCCCTCCTCAGTAACAAATAATGACGTACACTCTCCCACTTGGGGAGATGTTAAGCCAGCACTCCTCCAAAGTGAAATGAGAGGACACTAGCCTAGGGCCTAGGCCATGGACCTTATTGATCGTCCAATACCCCCTCAGTAACAAATAATGACGTACACTCTCCCACTTGGGGAGATGTTAAGCGAGCATTCCTCCAAAGTGCAATGAGAGGACACTAGCCTAGGCCATGGACCTTATTGATTGTCCAAAGACCCCGTCCAGGTAAGTATCCCATCCCAGAAGACTAGTCCCTCACATATTGTTTTTACTTCAATAACTCCAGTCCCCAAATCACTATCACAAATCTTGTTAAATGCAAGAATTGGAAACCATTTGGTAATTTAAAAATTCCCCCCAATGACCTCATTTCATCATTCATACACCCATCCACATTGAGAATGATTTGATGCTTCTGCATTCACCTAATCCATTTGATTGTTTTTGGCTGTTTTAGAACTGGATTCAGACCCCCATTCTTTAAGGAATGAATGAGATGCTGGTTTGTGATGAAATGTAACCTTTGAACAATTGCATTTGGATGATACTTCATAGAAATTTTTTCTGAAGATGATATCGTCAGATGTATTGATCCCTTGAAAGTGCCTTGCTTTTCGTTCTGCCCATATGTGATAGATAGTAGAACAGAATGCAATTTTCAGTATCTTCCCTCTTTCCAGATCAAAAGATGTTTTTTTTAATCAACCAATTGAAATCAGATTCCCAACCATCAATTTCCTTTGAGAACCCCAGTTTACTTATCACAGCAGCCCACAGATTTTTTGAGTAAGGACATTGAGAAAACAAATGATCTATATTCTCTTCTAAAGCTCTACAGAGAGAGCAGTAAGCAGAATCCAGCTTTCCAATCTTTACCAAAAAATCTCTTGTTTTCAATCTATTCTTCATGGCTAACATGCTATGAAGGAGTGCCTAGGTATGTTATCTTTGTCCTAAATAATTTTGTGCCATCTAACAACAGGTTTTTTCTTTCTAATGGCATTCCAGGCAGATTTTGTTGTGAAATTTCCAGCAGTGGCTGGGTTGGGGCTAAGTTGGATTTAGAACAGTTAATATAACAGTACAATGGTATTTTACGATATACAATACGATTCAATTAGTTGATCCTCGAGTGATAGTGCTTGAAAAGTTAATCAAAAGTAATGAAAATTGATAAAGTACTTGTAAAGAGCTTACAGCCAGAACAAGGAAAGGAATGACTTCTATGATGATTAGTGTAGATTTTACTCCAACTGCGCTGAAAAATCCAACAGATCCAAGAACAGATAACATTACAACCAAGACTCCTGAGAGACCTAGCAACACCTGGAATCCAACCAATCAACTCAAAGCAATTAGTCATATGACAGATGAGTACATGTGATGTACCATGTTTCCACCTAGTACAACATATAAAGTTCCCATGGAACCAGAAACTACAAGAGATGGTAGTTATTGAAGAAAAAATAAATAAGTTTTTCTATGTATAACACTAACGAGAGATAGGGATCAAAGAAAAGGATATTCACACTCATAGTATGAGAAACAAAAATTAGACTATGTGAGTAACAAATTTCAAATCGCTCAATACATAAATTGCATTAGAAATTATTCCTAGCAGGAAATAAAATCAAACTAGGTATAAAACCATACCTTAGATGAAATATAGAATGATGAAAAATGAGGTTTTCCTCCCAAAGTCATAGATATGTACACAAACATCAAAATATAACTTATCTGCATTGAGAATAGAAAAACAAAAGAAGCCAGTTAAAAGGACTATAAGGAAAATGCACTTTCTATTGAAACTCTATATTCTATTATAACTATTTTGGGTAGTCTATGCAAATGTGATTCCACCATTCCCTTTTATTAATGCACTGCTTGTGTTACTCCATGCAAGTGCATTGCTTACGATTCACGAGTGTAATACATTTTTAAAGTCTAGGTCTTCTTCAATGTCCATATGTTTTCCTCTCTGCAGATACTTTCTTCATGGAGAAACTTTGGACACAAGATCTGTACTGGAGAAGATCTATATAGAAATCCGAAGAGAGAAAGAGAGAGAGTCTTAAGATAGAAAGCAAGTGCAGAGAGAAAATCTGGAAGAAAACCTAAAGATTTTAAAACTTTCTCACCAAAATGATTAGTATTAAAATTTTCTCACCATAATGGTTATCACATCAGCAGTGCTTTCTCTTTTCAGTTCTTCCTGAATAGAACTTTCAGAAGAAAATGAAAGTGTGAGATTTTTTGATTGCACCATTGGCAATAGCTCATCCTGTCAAATAAAATTGGACCTATCATTATATAAATTATGTAGAAGCAAATAAATAGAAGCTGATGAACTAAAATAAGATAATTGTCTTAATCCATAAGCAGACAATAGGTAATCCTTAATATTCAGTGTCCTTACATTATTGTTCCCCAAATTTCAGAATTAGTGAGATTTCTGAGAAATTCATTCAATGTTGTATTGATGTCAAGATCCCCACCGGGTTCCAATTATTAATTTTCAAGTTGAGCCTCTTATACTTTTCACAGTTACATATTGTTATGGACTCCAATATGACTATGGTTTAGCATTGAAATGCAGTGCTATAAATGTAATCCAACTAAAGAAAAATACAGTAAATTAGAGCAAGGAAAAAAATGAATCATACTATGAAAAATAAGAACAATCAAATAGGCGAGAAGCCAATAAACATACCTTTACTAAATGAATGAAAGCCTTTTCCCAAGCCACAGCTTTCCCATTTCCATCGCCCTCTTGGTCAATCTCATTATTTACTGGATAGGTTACTAGAAATGCAGATGCCTGTCATGAAATCATTGTCAATAGCTACTACTGCCCTCCAACACTTTCAGGGAGATAAATGTTAAAAGTTACCTCAGAATAGTTGTTTCCAGAAAATCCTCCTAATGCAGTGCTTGGATCGAGGGGGGCCTGAAATGCACTCAAACATGTCTCTGCAGAAGAGGAATGCTAATGCCAGCACACAAAGTAGATAAATGCACATGGTAATTAGTTCCTTCTATAATGAGGTCTTAATGATAAAGTAGGGAATAACTACATAAAGCTGAAGCACGGAGGAAAACAAATGTTAACCTGAAAGCAATATTCAGCATGTTCAACTCCTCCATACTCCTCATAGTTATCAGGGTCCATCTTGAAATACTGCAAAGGCAAAACAAATTTCCTTAACTTCTAGAAAAGACATAAAGATGACAATAACATAATTGAGATAGTAAGAAGACCTAGAATATTCCGATGGGGTGTGAAACTTTCTCTTCCTATGGATTTTCTGGGCTTAGAGGAGAGATGGAAGGTAAAGATAGCCGAAGGAAGGAGAAAAAAAGAAAAAGGGAATTCAGACAAAGAAATGCAGAGACATACTCCACGTACAGTTTTGCAAGTTTAAGGAAAAAACCTCCCAAGGCTGTTCGGTAAGAAATACGTAGCGAACTACCTAAATGATAGTCATACAGATCTTTCCAAGTTTTTATCTCAAAGTATATGGCGTATTTCATTCCAACATTTATTTACAAGGTAAATGTATATTGACACATCATGGGGGAGCTACAGTGCCTCCTTTTCCAGCCGTAAACTCAACTAAAATGAGCTGAACATGCGGGTTCGCATAAAAGAAAGAGGCAAGGAAATAAGCAACCTAGACATCCAAGACAGTTAGTTCTAGGTCATTGACAACAATTTAGCGGGCCTCATTTCTTATTAATTAGCTACAGTTCAGATAAGAGACACGAGGAGATAAGTCCAACGGCACACATAAAATTTCTCTCTCGAAGTTTCAATGCAGCGGATCCTACATTTGGTATCATAGCCTCCACAAGGTTTGAGTCTCCGTGTATGATTTTAATCACGTAGGGCTGAATTAATATTGGATGTGTGGGAGTAAACCCAGGGGCTCCTGAAATACGGGGAAAGCTGCAGAAACCCAACCAAAGACTTGTCGCTCAAAGAGTGATGGAATGTTAAGACCCTAAACATGGCAATTACTAATGCCTAGAGGCTTTTATGTGACGGATCATATCAGTTATGAGGATAATGCCTGATTATTTTTTCACATTATTAGATAAAGGTATAGGAAATAAAATTGCTTGAGTGGCGGGAGAATAGATTGAGAGAGAGAGAGTAAATTTAAAAATAACCAATGGAAGCAGACATCACACAAATCTGGTCTTTTTCTGAGCAACTTTGTTTTTTACATGTATATATATATTACTTTTTTGGGCAGGAAAGAAAACCTTTTGAATGGACGAGAGTATCGACTGCGAGATAACTGATTTTTAATGCAACAGAAAGATTCATATCTGTTCCTGAGGGCCTGTTTGAGAACCCCCCAAAATAGAGCAGGCTAGTTCTATATTTGCTAACCTATTCTCAACACATTCGAACTTGAACTGGTTTAGAAAAATATAGTGTTTGGCAAGGTAGTCTGATGCGAGTGTTGCGAGCGCAATTTCTACTGATGCTACACTTGGGGCGCAACGCAACACACTTCGCAACACCTTTGATATGTAGTAACACAATTACGACACAATTTACCGCAACACATCACAACATGTCGCAACACATGATGCATTGCGAAGGATGATGTGAAGGTTTGCGAGAAAACAAACTCAAAAGTCAACCAAGAGATTTGTCAAACCCCAAAACTTGATTACGAAATATATGCAAAACTAGTTTTTGATAAATAATATATATGTAAAACTATTACCTTGTTTATGATAGCTCATATGAGATAATTGCAAAATTCAAAACTCAATTAAGAAAACTCATACGAAAACCTATAACTCGAAATATTAAATCTCTAGGTAATGCAAAACCTAGATACCATAAATATAACACGAAAAGTACTAAGTCTTGATAAAACGTAAAATTCAAACCCAAACCCAAAAAATAGTATCTAGTTTTCTTGAATACGAAGCACAAAAGATATAATAGGTTAATAACTATAGATTTGGTGGGTGTATACATCAACATATGCAGTATTTCACGTAATGCATCGCAACATATCGCAATATGTCGCATTATGGTCGCAAGATTCATGTTGCATATTGTTAGCCTTGGATGCATTGATTACCTTGGTGTTTGGAAACAAGAGCATGTACATTTTACTTTTAGATTAATTTCACACACAAAATTAACCACATGTGGGTGGGCGTTTCATCACTGAAAAACAAAAGGTAAGGGATAGAAACCCATACTAAAAGTAACAGCCATTACTTTTTCAATCGACTGAAACCACACTTCTATAAGAGTCAAACTTCAAATCAGAGTTTAGATCTTCATATTCCAGAAGAAATTGTTGCTCCCCGATCTTTATTTTCAGAGATACAAACAACAATAAAATCTGAAATTGGGAGAGAGATGCTTCAGAAATTAGAAGTGACCAAAACTCCCAACTCTATGAATAGTAACTTGTTATCTTCTAATTAATCGAAAGGAGTGAGAGATTAGGTTCTTTGGTACAGAGGAAGTATTTCGGAAACTTTGGAGGAATTTATTTTCGTCGTTTATCGATCCGTGTTTTTCAGTGATTATTAAAACTAGTTTACATGCGAAACGTCTATTTATCGCTTCGAATGAGAACTGGGTTTTCAGCCTTTTTTGTGCAGACTTGTATAATAGTGAACCAGGTTTTGAGGGTTCCAATGTACCCAAACAACGTAAAAAGTTTTTGGTTCTAGTTCGAACCTAGCCAAACCAGTTTTTTAAGTCTTCCGAGACATTGTTTATTTCTCCATTTTGTCATTTATTTATTTGTAGAAGGCCCTCCTCTTTTTCATTGTTGTTGCCTCCTTTTTTTTTCTTAATAATTTTAAGGCCTTTCCCTATCATTAAAATTGAAGTTATAAATTTCATAAGAAGAATCGGTTGCAAGAATAATACCTGCAAAACACTTTGAGTGGCGCAATCCTTGCCAAGTGGCTTCAAGCATATATCTGTTAGAGACACCATTGATCCAGAATAATTTGCACGAATTCCATCAACCTTACACAATTAAGCAAAGAGAACATGTGATTTTTATAATGATAAAATGAATATAGATTAGACGTTAAACTTAACACATGGTTCATAATATTTATAGATACATCAATACATTAGATCGAGATACCATTAAGTCAGGGAGAAATATTATTTCTATAAATGATGTAGCGCACCATAAGATACAGTAGCCCAATAAACTGGATCATAGTCTAACTCTTTGAAACCCCAAAGACTAAGGGCAGCAAGTAACTCAAATATTCTTCATTTATTTAAGATAAATATTATCTTATTTATTTAAGGCAAATTGATGTGTCGGGTTGTCACCCACCCATGTCGTGTCCCACTCCACCTTTGTAGAAACCGAATCCCACTCTATTTAAGAGTATATTCATTTCTATTTATTTCCATATTAGTCAATTCCTATTTTGCACGCATGAGTGAATGAACTAGTTCCTACTTAGAGTTGAATTAGGATTTAAAAATTTGAAGACCCATTGTGTTCAATAAAAGGAGGCTTAGGTTTATTATTTACTTTAGTTTTTAGTTTTGAAGTTTAGCTTATGAGTAGTATAGTAGAATAATAGAATTTCATGTTTAATACAGAGAAATTTTATTAGATCTAGAGTATAATTTGTTAGGATTTTCAAAGTCAAACTTTGGTAGATCGTACCAAATTTCATATTAGAGCCGTAATAATTCTTTAGATTGATGAGTAGTAGATTTATTTTTCGAGTAATGGCCTATTACGAGTACAACAGTAGATGGGAAACAACCATCTCCAACAAGTGTGATAATTCCGCACATAAACATCATCGTGATGATACATTGCCACGCTACTACCGCATCTAGAAGCAACCTTGTGACAATACACACCACGTTATGACCATCTTCGTGACCATGAGTGTCACGGTTCGGGTAATCGGATACTGATGATCCCTCTGGATTACCTTGAGATGTAGCGGAAATAAGACTGCGGTGTACATGCATATGTGGCTGAGCACGTACAAGCCTTTATACTTGGATGCTAGGCACCATCCAGATTATCCTGGATACTCGAGAGGGTCATCGAATAGATATTCGGTAAGAAACACTGAAGGTTCTCTCATAATCCCTACAATGTAATCACTCGTACTATGCACAATTATGGATAACACACCCGTCCAGGTATCGGATTATGATAGCTCAATATGCCTTGTTCCAGATAGCTTGATATGCCACGAGCATGGACTAGTTAGATAGCTATGGACATCGAATAACTTAGTTTATTTAAAGGGACAATCCATCTCGGACAACTCATGGATATAACGCGGGGAATAGCGGCCATCCGTCTAGCCCTGTCTGGAAACTGGGCCCACATTCAACTAGAATATCCCAAGACATTCTCTATGCCCAAGGGAACTCATGAACATCCCTCGTGGATGATCTATGAGCCGGGGTCCTAGACGACTAAGCATTAAATTTTTCAAGTCATGGGAGGTCCGGACCATCTTCCTCTGCTACTAAGTAAATAACCAATTCCAGAAAGGAAACATCAAATATCGAGACGAAGCATATTGGGTCTTTTCGCCTCCTTAACCATTTTCGATTTCAACGAAACTTTAGGTGTAGCTATTTAAGGGTCTAGAGAACATGTATTCAAGGTCAAAACTCGAAACGTTTGGAACGATTTCTGAGGCATCCAAAAGGGGACTAACCTAGACGGCCATAATGGTCCACTAATGGCCAGACACACTAAGGCGTCACAGTGAGAGTACACTGCTCGTTATAGATGCCGTAACGATCAACCACGTGATGATACACCACCACTGTTATGGGCGCCATAACGATCAGCCACATGATGATACACTGTACAGCCATGGGAGCTGTTAAAATCAATACCGTGATGATATATCGCCCCATTGACAACACTCCATCATGCCATAACCAGCCTTATCCACGACTCTGATACACCCTCTTGATGTCCTCAAGAAGTTAACTATTCCGGACAACCCTTATCACTGGCAATACAACATGTACAATAATTGGCGGCTATCGCAACCCTAAACCCTTCATTATCAACGATAAAGGACGTTGAAAGATTCGGATCAGGTACACGATAGAGATAATGACGAACGTTGAATACAAAGAGTTTAAAAAACTCTATGGGACCGACAATATAAGTGGAATATGACCAATCGGTGAGGATGATTTCGGCGGCGTAGAGGAATAAATGAAGGGTGAGGAATAACACATTGCAACATCATTTAAATGTGTAGTCACCGAAAATCATGGAATAACTTCCATTGAAGTGGCTGAAAAGCCCCTATGAAAGGCCCTACCTTTATAAGGGGTGAATGTAAAAAAGGTAATTTCTTCTTTTTCGATGTTAATGGGGAGTTTTCATATAGTAAACTTCTTTCCAATATTTGGCAATGAGTTCGAGAATTATTCATCTGATATTTGTGAGGATTATCAGCAGTGCATTGATGATGGAGGTCAACCCCCAGTATTAGATAAGTATTTGAACAAGCACGTGTATAGCGCAACTTCTTTCGATTGGGACACGAAACGAGTTTATTACGAGTATTCCGTATCCGAGGTCATCCCACAGTCTTCAATCTTTCTAGATCCTCATTGGGAAGATTTCATGGCTCGTATTCACGAACATATTACTTGGTTGTTGTGGTGTTCAAAGACTTTTGGCATTGTTAAATGCATAGATGTCGGAAACGACATTGTACCCCCATTCATGAGTATAACCCCCACTAAAGGGTAATTCTGTGGGAGGATCCGAACGTTGAATTTGGCTACAATTCAAGAAAAAATTTACCAAATAATTTAAGATTGCACAACCCTCCATGGGGGGTTCGAGTATCTAAATTCGTAAAATAAATTTTTCTAAGGTATGGTTGATGTGTCGATTTAGCACCCCACCCATATCGCATCTCTCTCGATCCCGTTTTAGAAATCGAATCTCACTTTAATAGAAGTTTATTCTATATATTTATTTCCATTTTAGCTTATTCTTTTTTATTAATTTACATTTTAGTCTATTCTATTATATTTATTTTTATTTTGCATGCATGATTTAAGGAATTAATTTCCTATTTAAGATATAATTAGGGCTTCTAATTTGATGGCCCCTTGTGTTCTATAAAAGGAGGCTTAGTTTTGAAGTTTAGTTTATGAGTTTTAAAGTAGAATTTCCTACTAGATAGAGAGAGATTATTAGTTGAAGTACTAATTGTTAGGATTTTCAAAGTCAAAGCTTCCGCCGATTTGTCACATAAAAAATAGGAAAACCAAACAATAAAGGCTTGAATATGCTCTTTCTAAAGAGAGACCTGCCAATAAAACCACAAAACCCACAATCACACACGCAGAAAAACATCTAAAGCTTCCCTCGACCTAACCATGTATATAGACTGATATATTTTATTTAGGTCGGGATCCGAGGACAACTATTTTTGACAATATTTCTTACAACATTTTTCTAAAAACATGTTTATAGGTTGATTCAAGACTTGATTTTTCGTGAACATGATCTATTAAACATATAGATCATCTCCACCAAAAATCAAGTATTTTCGATTCTTCATACACATCTGAAAATGAAGTACAACTTTTACAAGATTATGAGCTGTCCATTATGTCAAATTATATTTGATGGTTTTAAAACATTCCGAAAACTTTGCGTTTTGGTAGGGATGATCTATATGTTAATGAGATTATGATCACAAAAAATCAAGCCTTGATTCAATCTGTAGATGTGGTTTTGAATATAGTTGTAAGAAATGTTGTCAAAAATAATTGTTCCCAGATCCCGATTCATTTTATAATATTGTTTTTTCTATAAAGGATAAATATCGAATATCGTAAAGCTGCGATGTATTCAAAATGATCAGCTCATAATTTGTATTTTTATTTGCTTAAACAGAATACATCTGCCGATATTCCAATATATCAAAGAGTATATTGAAAACGAACTGACCCATATATCTGCAAAAATATTGATATTTCGATTCTTGGTTGAGGGGTAACTAAATACATTCATTCACTACACAACTTAGATATTGATATGATACTAGAATGTAACACCAAGTACTTAACCTACCTTTTTCTGTATTTCAAAGAGCAACTGGATGTTGTCCTCTGTCACGATACTCGGTGACTTGCCGTGCTTTGAATCTGAGACAGTAGCTAGAATGAGCTGAAAAGAAACATCCCAGTTAGTGTCAAATCATTTACTCCATAAGAACTGGCAGGGTTAACTATTACAGAGAATGAATTATAAATTGGAAGAAATAAGTTATTGCAGACTAATACATTCTGAAAGTACATAGCAAGTAAGGCTAGACAGTTGCCAATTTTAGGTGTTAGCCTGGGATTTACAAGGGCGAATGGCCTCATGTTCCATAATTAAAGGCCTCTCATTTTAACACGACACGTAACAAAAAGGGTTCACATTTTCCAAATACTGTTTCTTAAGCCTCGTTAATGTTTACAAGATAATAAGAAACTCCCATTATTAAATCTTGTTAATGCTCAATTACGTATGAAATGGAAACTCTCTTTTTTCCGCCTCTTGTGTGCTATGTTAGCTTATACTGTGAAGAGTTGATTTCTTTGCTAATGTTTGGAAAATATGAAAGGTAGAAACCCTTTTTCCTAGGCTTTAGCGGGTCAAATTACCAATTCCAGACAGAAAAAATGAAATAGCAGGTGAACACTTGGTAGCTCAAATTGAGCTTGTTCAATTTAAGCTACACATGATCTTTTATAAGGCATTCACAGTTTTTACTATCTAATGATTTTGCACTTCAGAAGTCACAGATTTGAGCTTCAAAAAACCTTTATCGTCTCCTTTGAAGATTTCAATAGTATATACTATCATGAGATACAAATACATGACACAATTAATATAAAATAACTAAAGATAAAGGCCTCTGTTAGATCTTTTTCCCCTGGATCTCAACTTATTGTGAAATGACCCTCATCTACACAAAACTCGTTTTATTAACCAAACGTATTAAAGCTACTAAAGACCTTGATGATAGGAAAGCAAAACTTAAAAACAAGGACTATTACCTGTTCAATTCTGTAAAAAGGGGCTAGGTGGGTGTCAAAAAACTGTTTCTCCTCTGCAGCCTTACTCCCATGCCCTACCCATAACTGCATATTGCAAGGTTGATCAAAACTTTGATACTGAACTACTCTAAATATCAAGCACAGCAAATGACCAACATCGAAAATATCAGGTGTCTAAACAGAGAAGTGTAGGACTCCGTTGGACAAAAGCTTCACAAGAAGTTATAAATATGCCCAATGTCATTATACCTTATCAGGACGTGTTTCCACCTTGAAACGTATTAAACCTAAGCACAGAAGAGCAACCATGGCAAGTGACGAACACAACACGAGAGTTGGATTTCTGGCGACCCATAATCCATATCTCCTGGAGATGGTCAATAATTTAAGGTTATATCACATAAAAACCAATTCAGAATGTACCAATTGTACAAATGACTATTAGATTTAACAACAACCTATAAAAACTTGACATGTAGCCTTGCACAAGAGGAAGTTGAATCCCCTTCATAACTCGAGGAATCTCTTCAGGTATCTGAAAACAAGAACGTCAATTCTAGTAATAGATGAATATGTGAAATAGTTATATGTTAAATACTAATAAGAGAAATAAATAACTAACTCAAGTGATGCGAAGGGGAAAAAAGGAGGAGAAAAGAGAGCACATGCAAAATTGTAACACCCCGACTGAGCGGGTACCGGAGAGGCGCCTAGTCCAATAGCGGTGATGGTTGCACCAGGGGTTTAGTCCCACATCGCTTAAGATCCTGCTAGGTGTAAGGTCCTTAAGTTAAGATCTCACTCTACATGTCACCGAGACCTTTCCTTAGGAATGTAAATCACACACTGCTGGAGATCTGCAGTGGTTAAGTGGGGACAATTTCGGTGCGCGTAGAGTGGGGTCGTGAAAAAATGGTATCAGAGCCGGGGACGACTCGATCTTAAAGGTGGGAGGACTGTAACATCCTGGCTGAGCGGGTACTGGAGAGGCGCCTAGCCCAATAGCGGTGATGGTTGCACCAGTGGTTTAATCCCACATTGCTTAAGATTCTGCCAGGTGTATGATCCTTAAGTTAAGATCTCACTCTACATGTCACCAAGGCCTTTTCTTAGGAATGAAAATCCCACACTGCTGGAGATCCGCAGTGGTTAAGTGGGGACAATTTCGGTGTGCGTAGAGTAGGGTCGTGACAAAAATAGACGGACAAATGACATTATTGCAGGACAACATCCGGGATCCACTTAACAATTAAGTCACCAAATCTCATTCCTTGGAAGACACCCACCAATACCTTTTTTTGTATTGTGATGAAGTAAGAAGCCATTTAGATAAGAGTTCAGAATACACACCTGCATAGTGTAGCTCTGATCTTTCGGGTTCTTAACCGAATTTATTTTACTTTCACCAGCTAAATTGGGCAAAGGTGTCATTCTTGATACAGGGCTCTGTTTCTTTTGATGAAACACACCCCACCCAAAAAAGGCGATGACTAGAATACCATATAGGATTGCTAATGACAATTCAATACATTTAACCTGCATATATCAGGAGATGATAAGAAGTTATGAAAGAGTAACTGAAAGTTAAACACAAACAAAAAAATAGTATGACAAATATCTCTTTACCTTAAAAAATCAACCTTTAAGGCAATCTACATACTACAAAAGGTTACTAGATAGTATTATAGTAGTATTTTCCTGTAAATTTACTTGAATGATTAGGTGATTGTCCTTAAGGTAATCTTGTAACTTTAGCATTGTGATTTTGATATTAAAGGGAGGTAGGCAGGGCCAGCCCTGAGTTTTTTGGGGCCTAAGGTGAACTTTGGAAATGGGGCACTGTTTTGGACTTAACTATAAAGTGGATAGACAATCTTGAAGGTCCCCTTTTTTTGTGAAAATAGGGGACCCAAGGCGGCCACCTTGATCGCCTATGCCCTGTAGGTAGGTCAAAATATCCCTCCCTCCCTCCCTCTCTCCATTAATCTCAACTGATTGTACATGTCTAATAAGTAACAGAGTTAACAAATAGAAGATTTATCGTACTACTTCATTATATTTTACCTTAAGAGAACCAATTCTAACTGAACAGGAACCTTTTTTGTGTGGAGAAGGAAGTGATGAACCAGAACAAGTTAGAGAAGATGGACAATCGCCGCAAGAACATCCTAGAGAAGTGTCACCACATGAATAGCCAGATACATTCATGGGCTCCATTCCAGATAGTTCAGACATACTTGACCGGAAATTAATGGCATATGGTGAACCAGGAACACCAGGTTCTGCTCGCTGACCGATAAATGCAAACAATTCTGTCAACCCAATCAAATTTCAAAAACAATATTAGCACTTCAAGGATAAGTGGGTGTTGCAGAAGAAAATATTTTATAGTAAGTAGATCATGTTAAAGAGTGCGAGGTTGGGTGGTTTAGATCGTCAGGATGCACTGCACCATTGTGCATGTGATACACTGGATCATAAATTAGAATTTGTGTTAGTAGGACCTGTTTCTCGCTTTAGTAGAGTCAATCTTTAGTGGCTACTCTCTAGAAGTTAGTTGCCTACTAAGAGTCTAGTGGTTTTCTCCATACAAGTCTCTGTTCAGGGTGATTGTAAACATTATTCCTGTATCAATAAAGTGGTTTTAGTTCTCTAACTGTGTAAGTTTCAAAACATGGTGTTAACAATATGGATGCCATTATCCCCAAGGATGCTGGGTTGGTACAAATTTTGGTGAATTTATAAAATATCGCGATAATCAAAGTTTGGAAATAGCTCGAAATCTCAGCTATAAGAATGTTTTCTAGCTAGTGATTGTGTTTTCCATGGTTTATGGTACCAAAAACCTTGAAAACGGTAAGTATCTCAGAATACCAAGGTAACTCCACAGTTTTAATACAGTGTTTTCAAAACAACTTCATCTGTACAATGCAAAATATATCGCAAATGAGTATGTTTTTCTATACTACTCACCTTTAAAATTTGCAGCGCCTGCACCAATAAATTCCATGGCTCGAGTATTCATGGTCCCAAACTTTACTTCCTTGCACGAATTGTATAGCTCTTCACCAAAAGCATCAGTCACATAAAAGTCAATGCCACCCACCATCGAAGTGTTATTGACCTAACAGAAGAAAAATAAATGTATGATATTGTATATAAAACATAGTTCTCTATTTATCAGATAATCTTACCATGCAAACAACAAAAATTGCATTGATTTTCAATAAGATAAACGTGTAAGTAGAGAGACATGATGCATGTCATTGTTATATAACCACCTTCCACTTGTTTATCTAAGTATATCGCTTCCAAGAAAGAACACATGCATATACGCAAAAACAAGTCTTTTCCTTTACAAAAGTTATTATTTAAAGTAGTATGAGAGATAATGGATTATTTTTCAAGCCATGAAAACTATCGTCGTTACTGTTTCAAAATATCTTGAACTAGTCACGTCCCATCGTGTTACCACTTGCTTTAGAGGTGATATTAGTTTGAATGAACATTACACTTTCAGTTATTTAAGTATAAACCTGCATTGGTAACATTAACCATGATAATGAAGAATATATATGACGATTAATGCTAGTATCAGCTTATTTGTCACCAAAATAAAAATTTCAGCACTAGACATGGAGTTTCTATATACTAGTCAACCAGCACAAGCGCCATGTGTGTGCGACTCCCTTAAACACACCCTCTCTCTCTCATGGACTCTATGGGTATGAGATCCACATTCTGTATCTTGTTTGCTTTACTTATATATATGGGCACTTCAGTAATTAGATGTCTTATCAACCTGCGGGGCCCACCAGTTATGAGACAAATTTTAGTTAGCTTTTCTGCTTGTGGAGAGGTGGACAGCTGTCACTATACAGTTTTGGCAAAATCTTAGCGAGTTTACAGCTTCCCTTCCCCAGACGGCACTGTTGGTTGCGGTGGGCCGCGTTAAGGGATAGAAGATATGGTAACGTGCAAAGGGTTGCGGTTATAGAATAGGATGAAACTTGGTGAGGTGGCCTCCACCATGAGGAGATCATCCTCACCATTCTTAAATCTCTTTTTTTCCTTCTTCTTTTTTTTTTTTTTTTTTCCATATTTGGATTTCTCTTGGAAACAAAACAAGTTTTGGGCAAAATGGGAAAGAGTTTGGTTAGGTGGCCAAGAGAAGTTGTTTTCTTTGCTTTTTTTTTGTATACTTTGTAATGTGAAGAAGCTGCAACTCATAATGCACAAGTTCAAATTTGATATAACTGCTCCTTCTGGTGACAGCATAATATGGATCATATTTCAGAAAATGCGCTTAAATTACACGTGTGGACATGCATATGCAGGATTTCTTTGGGAAGTTGCTAAGTGGCTAATGCCTTTATTTATTTGAACAAAATGTGATTGCCCAGCAAGAAAAAAAGTTAACACCAGATACTTCTGCAGGCAAAAGGGAGTGACTAGTTTCCAAATATGTGTGAACATGTATATTTATATTTATGTCTGTGTGTGTGCCAAACAACAATAAGAAGGGCATACAAATGGGAAAGGAGCGCTAACATAAATCATGGCTCAATAAACGAACATTTGTATATCATATAATAGCAGTTGCTGACCTTGGAAACAGAAGTCACATTGATAAATTGGCTTTGATTTGGAGAGCAGGAGAGCTCACAGAAAAGGTTTAAGAAGTTCCTTAAGCATGCTGGGCAGCCTACAAGAAACGGAATTGCCTGCAAGAAAATTATATAAGTTTTCTGTAGTAATCTATAAGTAACATCAAAAATAAGTAAATGAAATCAAGAACAAAGTAATACACAAAAGAAATGGAAAAGAAAAACCTGAAGAAAAAAAAAACTCTCAGAACCAAGTTGGATTCAAGATAGATAACTTTCTTTATATCCCCATTTTCAATTCAATTCTTCAACATGTTCAAATATATCCATATATTTTGAATCCGAAACGAAATGAACATTGAAAAGTCTTTGGTACAAGAAAATAAGTTTTCTGAGCATTACCAAAAACCATAAGAGCACTATATTCAGATATGAATTATTCGAAACGGGGTCCAAAGGTAAATATCATGGATCATTGAGAAAAAAAGTATAATCGTCACCATATATCATAGATTATTTAGAAGAGAAGGGCCAGCTTATCATTATTCGAGCGAAGAATGGTAACTAGAATAAAATTGCCTAACATGGAATTGAAGAGTTCAATGAAAATCATTACTTGCTGGACTTGTGCTCTCAATGTGTCAAACTGAACCTCTGTACAACATACATTTCCACTGATTGTTGGACATAAGCTTTGAACCTTTGACGAAAGTAACTCATCCGGCTGCACAGACAAGAGTCGCATATCAATTTTCTCATAACAAACAGGATTAATCAAAACCACTGCTTTTCATAAGTGGGTCCAGACAGAAAAATACTAAAGCAAAAAACTCTTTATGAATAACCTCTGCTAATTCCTTTTTTTAAAAGTCATTTACGGTTTCTTATGCTTAATTTACCCATTTCAATTCATTACTTCATGATGCCCGAATTAGTTTTGAAGCTTAGAAATTGGAATGTTAAAGGACTACTTCATACCAAGAATATGTGTTAGCAAATACATTAACAATGAATGATAATTTTATTTTATTTTCTTCCTTGTTAAATACGGAAGCTGCTCGAGGAGAGCTATAACACATTTTTTTGCTAAAAACTCAATAGACTTACCAACTGAGTAAGCCCTAGCTAATAAACAGTGCTTTTTTTGTATAGCTGCCCTACAACAAAACATTTTTTTTAAGCACACCGTGTAAAACTCTTACTAGGAAGCGCTCATAATTAGATTATGCAAGGCAAAATGGGGCAGATTACCCAGTAACAGAAATATGTTTTGAACAAATGAAAATATCAGGTTACATAAGTAGAAAGTGAACCAAGCATAATATAAATGCTGTAAACCAATAAATGTAAAGCTGCTTATCGCTAAAAGTGCTTTACCAATTTATAAATAGAATGCTGTACATTGGTTTCAACCCCATAAACTGGAAACACATCAAACAATAAAATTTTGATAGAGTAATCTATATAAATACCTTCACAGACGGGGAACCAAAAGGACAGTTCAGAATTTTTCCATCACTGCGCTTTCCACAGATATCATACATTGCACAATATTCCGCTGAATGTCTTTCCCTAACCGGAACAAAAAATTGAAAAACAACAATCAACTACCATCAGAATTGAAAACTTGCAGAAGTAATAAATTCATGAAAGGATTGTAAGGTGAATGTGATGGGTACTTATTTTGAGTCCATTAGTTTTATAGGAAGAGCATCTACAAAAAGAAGCTGCACTTTCTAACACCTAGATAAGGCAATGCTGCAGGACTACTACTTGAGGGTATGTCATGTAACATTAAAATGCATTAATCTCTAATAACTAAGAGCTATTAGAATTAAAATCATGTTAGGGGTAACATATCTCATACTTTATAACATTCCCCTTGAAGTTGAAGGAGATTCACTGAATGCTACTATGGGTGATATGGAAATGAGACATGAATACTTGTCGTGATCTTAAATATATTAAGGACATTAGCATCCACTAAAAATGGTTCTTCCTACCTCCACATTTATTTTATTTTATTTTTTAAACAATAATAATAAATGTGAATGTCAGTTTATTAAGTTTGGAATATAATAAAACTCGGAGATAAGTAAAATTTTATTTTTTGATACCCAAAATAGAAACACGCATATCTACACATATACATGTAAATGAAAAGCAGAGCATTTTCCCATATGTTATCTTATAGTGCAATGAGACTAAAGTAAAATATGCTTAACCAACATAATATAATAAACAGATCTTGTAAATGTTCCATGTAGCTAAGATGCATAATCTACAAAGTGAAAGTAAACGTATAAGATAGACTTGATTCTCTTATAGGAAGTCATAAGTGAAATATGCATATGGATGAGTATTGCACTGCACCACACAATTACATCATCAATAGATCATTAAGAACAACTACACGAGCACACAACATAGACATAAAAAACAGACTGGATTACACATAAACCTCGCCGAAGTGACCGCATAGATGACTTCTACATAATAATTACTTTGCATTCCTGAAAAAAAAAAAATTACTTACCCTGATGTAGCATTGAAAGCCAAAACAGCACGTGTGCCAGACCCTTGCGCATTTACTACAGATATAACAACAATTGCCTGCATATATAAGACAGGTTAGATTATCATTGAAGATGTTATTCCAATCAACAACATCACATAAGTAACATAACTAACAACATGGCATGGGTCAAGAGCAAAGACATCATGAGATACATCTACAAAATTTAATAAGGATCCTTGCACAATTTATTATTGTTAAATTGTGGAATATTTTATGAATTGTGACACCACACCCGAGCGGGTGTATTGGAGAGGCATCTAACCTAATAGAGGTGACGGTTGCACCAGTGGTTTAGTTCAATATCGGTTAAAATCTTGTCAGGTGTAAGGTCCTTAAGTTAGGATCTAACTGTACTTGACACTTGGGCCTTTTAGGGTAAAACCTCACACCTCTTTAGCACTTTATGGGGTGATTAAGTGGGGACAAAAGAGGGGGGGGAGTGGACTGTGACACCCTGTCCAAGTGAGTTGGACAAAATAATTGATATTACATGAAATATTGGTGGACGTCGGGATCCAGAAAACATTTTTATTTCCATGAATATAGTACAAGTGATGGTTGCGGGAGTAGTTTAGTTCGACAACGGTTATGACCATCTCGGCAGTAAGATCCATAAGTTAGGACTTCACTCTACTTGAGATTGAGGAATTTGGATGTAAAACCCCACACTTCCTTAGGGTGTGGTTAAGTGGGAACAACCTATTTGTTTACAGAAAACAAATATCGACAAACAGACTTCCGCCGCGAAGTTCAATATATATGTATATATAGGGATCAACATCCACCAATATGAAAAATATTCGTTAATATCCGAAGCATCATATAAATTGTTGTCTATCCCTAATATATCGTCAGGTGTGAACATTTTGAACTGGTATAGTATGAAGAACATATTAAGAAGGACTAATGAGCTCAGCAATCAAATCTCTTCCTCGTGCTAGGAGCCAAGCTAAAAGGGAGTTGCAGCTAAAAGCAAGAAATCCAGGATTTCACACGTTGAGTTTGAGCTATAAGCGCGAAAGGTTTCACAACTATAAAACATGCCATCCTTAATAATCAAAAACTCTACTGCTTATCTACATTTGCAAACCACTTATTAGTAGCTCTAAGTTCCACCATACAATCTCTTACGACGAAAAATTGAATAAATAAAAAATATTACTACTCATCAGCTCACATTTCACAATAATATCCTTTTCTCAACCAAATTCACTCAAAAACTTCAACTAAACTAAACTACAGTGTTGCCTCAATTAAGTAGAAAAAATTACACTCTCGTATCCAAATAAGCTAAAACTTCCATTCTGGGAATCTAAATTCTACCTTAATATATCAAAATATAACCTCAATTCATGAAACTAGAGAAACCCCAACATCAAAAACATGAACACAAACATAAATTTACAATCTTTCACTAAAAAGAAGAAAAAAAATGAAATAAGAATCAGAGAGCAATGTAAGAAGTTGCCTGTAAGAGTGAGATTGTCATGAGTCTCTTCCTCCATAAGACCTCCATTGCTAATAGAGAGAAACAGAGAAAACAGAGGAAAGCAGTTGCAGAGCACAATAAAAGAGTCAAAACTAACAGCAAACAAATGGTCTCTGCCTTTCTAGAGAGAGAGAAACCGTTTTTAGTTGAGCAAATTTGAGAAAAACCCTCATATTTGTACACCGTTTGTAGGGGTGAATGCCAAAACAGGGTACAAATATGGGGAGTTTTCTCAAATTTACTCTTTTTAGTTTCTTCTAGAGGGAGAATCGCAGCCGTTGTCATTTTGCCCAAATCAAAAAGAATTAAGTGACGTCAACATTTGATTTTCTGTTTTTTTGTGATAGGTCATGACAAAAGTCTCATTGGAGCTCGGTAGGTAAAAACCATTTAAGTTTGTGTATGTTTGCACTTAAATGATTTATGTATTTTTATTCACAAAAATACGAACTTGTAGTTTAAAAAAAAAACTATCTTTTTCGAAGAATTGGTTGTATTTTGTATTTTTGTACAATTTGGGTGTTTTTCGAGCTTGAGCGGTGCGGCTATTTTGGAATCTGTCAGGCGAGTATTACACTATGCTCCCTTGGCGAGTGTTTCATACAAGTTAGCACCTCTTAAAGCTTAAACAAGTTATGGGTCTTCTCTGAAATTAGAAGAGATGCATAATACACGTATGTGTCAGGTTTCCCATCTTTTATTATTGTGATTTTTTTGTACTGGTCTGTAATCTCATTATTGAGATTGGGCTCAAACGACTAGACACAGCTAGAGTATTTGTGTTGGTGCTAGGGGAGAGATGCTCTAAGTTGCATGCATTTCTACGCACTCTTTTACCATGTTTATGCCTAAACTACATTCCATAGTTTATCCTTTAAAACGCATTTGGCAATGGAGATACCATCTCCCCAAACACTGTGAAAAGGTAAAGAATGTCAATGGAGTTAATGATTGTAGTTGTGATGGTTATGAGTGAGGACCCATGAGACTTTCGATAAATTAAAAGTGTTGTAGTAGTGTTGATCATCGTCATTAATGCATTCATATGTTCATGCCACGTTAAAGGAATTATCATGAGTAACCGTCCATATTCTGCTCAAAAACTGGGAGTTGGTGTAAGATTCAGGATAGCAAATAAATGGATACTCACCTACTCAGGATGGGTAAGTTCAAATGACTCATCAGATCTTAGTTGCACACTCACAAAATCCCACTACAGGGAGTTGGTGCATGATTCAGGATAGCGAACAAGGATTGGCAAATTCAAATGACTCATTAGATCTTCGTTGCACACTCACAGTCCCACTTACGAGTGGACAATATCATTATCATGGTGATAGCTAAGCGCTGTCAGAAGTGAAATTATGAAGCTCATTAATGTGTACAATGGTTTAACACAGCAGTGCTTGGCGCAGAGAAAGCTTACTTCGTCCCAACGCCAAACAACAACGTACATCTAGTAAAACTGTAGACAATCAGGTTGTTGTAAAACTTGTAATCCAAAACACTTTCCTGCAACGAACAGGCACATTCATTTCAGAACTGACCTGACTTAACAGAAGCGCAACCTCAGTTGTTCAATTGAAAGCAACCATATTCCAGGCCAGCCCAAACTATACAGTCTGAATCCACACCAATCAGCAACACCAGCAAATATTGATCCAGGAATTTAAATTAAAAGACTGGACTCTGGTTTCTCTTTATATATACAAGTTACAACTCCTATGCAAATGCTCCACCACTGTCCTTGCCTCTTCATACTGCAGGTGTGAATTGGCTCTATTTCCTACATGCACCAAGTGACCAAACTATAACCAGTCACAACCCTTACGGCGATACAATGCCTTCCTGTAACATTTGATCCAACACCTTTCTTGAAGCATCCATTAGACCATTACCCCACAGTCGGAGTATGTATCGAAAACGGCAGTTCCAATTTCAACTTCTGCCTCAAACCCGCTTCTGATTGCCAAATAATGAACCCACTTGTTTCTTCTTAGATCGGCAGAAACCAAGCAAGCTTCCAAATGTCTAAACATGGTAACAGTCTCTTGCTGTGAACAAGCCCATTGATGTATCTCTTGCAGAAGACATCGATTTATCCGGCTTGCCAGAGTGAGAAAATGCAGCAATCATGATGCTTTATTGAACTACATCCTTGCTCTGACTCATTTCAAACAATTTCCAAGCAAGTTCGACAAGACTGCACTTGGCACAAGCATCAACTAAAGTATTCTTCACCAACTCGTTACACTCAAACCCCTTTGTGATTACCCTAGAATGAATTGTCTTGCATAAATCAGGTTCTACAAGGTTCTTCCGTGATTGAAGAAGATACATCAATGGGCTTCTATTCCAGTTTCTCTGTTGATTCAAACAATGCCAGACTTTCAAATAGAACTTGTTATGTACAAATCCAGATAACATAAAATTCCATGAAACAATATTCCTTTGTGGCATCTCATTGATGACTTCAAGCGCAGAATCTACATTCACACTTGGGAGTACATACCTATTAGAGAGTTGCACAAAAACATATCCGAAGTGAAATTTGTAAGGACCACATAACCATGAAGCAACCGTCCTCGACTAATGTCCCTCGCAGTAGTGCAAGCTTTGAGAACACTTACCATTAGGCCATCATTAGGTTCAACTCCAACTCCAGAAAACATTTCTTTAGACATCCTTAAAGCAGCTTGACCCTCCTCGCATTGCACATAACCCCAATCCCAACGCTCCATGAAATCACATCTCTCCCCATCACTTCATCAAACAAAGAATCCGCCACCCCCATGTCAGCAAACTCCGCATAACAACTCAGCAAGGAGTTCTGGACTGAAACAACAGACAAAAACCCACTCCAGAGTATGATACCATGAATGCTTAGAACTCCATGATTAGCTCTAAGTTCCCAATACACCTGAAAAACAAGAGCCAAGGTGGAGATATTCGATTCAAAACCACCTGCAACCCTCAGTTGCGTAAAGAAACATAGTCCTTCCCTACAAGCACCTTGGTCAAGGTGCCCATGGATCACTATATTCCACGAAACAGTCTCTGCAAATCCCCACTGAAGCAAAAAACATCCAGCAGAATGGAATGGTGTAGAAATCTATAGTGAAATTCCCAATTGACGTAAATGTTTCCAAACAATGCATGATTATATGGGCATGAACAGAGGTTACATTGAAGTCACCAAGGTTCGTACAAGCTTTGAGAATGAGAGGGAACAACGTAGTTCTGGAAGCAGACCTTGTTTACTCATTTCATGACAGTGAGTTAGTACTTAATGCCACCCTTGAATGATAAATCTTTTAACCCCAGTTTCCAGCATTAGTTTTGAACTTGACAGATATGTGAAGAAAATGCATCACAAGAATCACTCATCATCATCTATAATGCTTCTCAAAACTAATAGCATACACACAGTGAACACTGGCATATACAAAGAGGGAGATATATCAAACCTTACCCTGGCTTGATGTGTGTGTGTGTGCGCGCGCGAGAGAGAGAGAGAGAGAGAGATATTTTCCAAAAAAAACTAACAAAAAAGAAACCTCTCAAAAAAAAGAACAGAAATTTACAATATGAATCTCTAACGTGGTAATGTAAGTGCAAAAATTGTTATTCACTAATGTTGCACAATTGAAGGTAAGGGTTATTAAACATTACATACTTTGACCAGTAGACCTTGTATTTGGAAACAGCCAAATCTAACCATGGTTTGTAGTTCCCATTGTAGTGAACGACGCCAGCATTCTCAATCTCAGTTTGATTAAGTGCGGGATCATATCCCAGTCCCAACACATGCCAGCCTCGGTCCAATGGATACGTCAGGTTGTAAAATGTGATCAGTCCAGGTGGCAGAGATCCGAGCTTCCAAAGAGTGCGGTCCTCATTCTACAAAAGGTAATGGAACTGGTTAGCATCTAGATGTTGCAAAATAATTAATCATCGCCTTGCAACTGGAAATACCTACAGATGGGGGAACTCCGGTCCAAATATTTAGCCAAAGCATAAATAAGTACTATGTGAAACTTTTACGTAAAAAAAAGAACGAAACTAATATACATAAAAGTAAGAAACTGACACTACAAGTATTATTTTTCGAAGTCAATCTTCTAAAAATGAATGTGAACAGAACCAATTAATCCATGCATTTAGCTTGTGCAATATAGCTAAGTAAAAATCTGCATTATTATACGGGGCCTTAAGAAATAAAAAACATAAACTTATATGGTTTCTGAAAGAAGAAAAAAGAGAAAAAAAAATTGATACATTAAATGTAAACTATACAAAAAATTGCTGAACTAGACCTGCCGTGGCTAATGTTGTATATGGTGCGTAGCTAACCTAGTTAATAGTTTAGTCTTAATAGGTTATTGGCATGATACAAATATGGAAGACGTAACCATGATCTAAGAGAAATATAAAAGCATGACAGAAATATAATGGAAGAGAATATTAGTAGTTTCCTCACCATATCTTGCCAATGGTGATATATCCCAGTAATATCGCGCTTCTTCCACTCTTTCAAGTCAAAAATATTCATCCCAAAAGCCCATCCACAAGCATTTGGGTCAAAATTTTGAGATATCTTCGGGTTTGAGAAGTTGAGATACTTATCAAACCGATGAAAGCTCTCTTTACAGGTCTCAACTGCGCCATTCACCATCCCTTGCATATCCACAGACCAAAGAGGCGTCAAATCCTTTTGAACTACAATATCATCGTCCAAAAACAGGATCTTGTCGAGCTTCGGGTACACTTCAGGAAGGTAAAATCTAAGATGGTTCAACATGGACAAGTACTTAGGGTTTCTATATTTAAGATTTTCGGACCCATCCGATAATGTAGACGGATGATTTGCCTTGAAATAGTATTCCTTTATCCGTGCAGACTCAAGTTGGCGAAGAACTGAACAATAAGAAGAATTGAGCCACTTAAAATCGTCAATGTTTTCAACTTGAATTGTCGCACCTGCAGAGGGGCTGACGAAAAACCACATTTTCATAGCTGCGAAATTCAGCCTATCTGTAACTATATGGAATACGTGCTTCTCAGGTTCTTTTGCATGGAGCACAGTGGAGTTTATAACTACTGACGTCGCAAGTACATTATCTGAGAATATGGCATAATGGTAGAGTGACATATCTTCGAGTTTTTCTACGTTTAAGATTTCCTCGCTTCCATGATCTCGCACGAAATAGCCTGTTGAAAGCTGAAGAGAGAGACAGTGCAACGGTTTGGGGACAGTTTTCGCAGCAAGCTGGATCAAAAATGCACTTTTCTTCTTCAGTGCATTAATATTTTCTTCCGTTAGTTGAAGCATGGCTCGTAATTTCCGTGCAACTACTAAACAGTCATATAGCTCACCCTTTGCCAATGATAGGATATGGCCCATTGCTTTTGCTCGATCAAGTGCTCTGCAACAGATATCACCAAGAATTTGAAATTTGACAACTAACCATTATGGTTCAAAATGTTGTATGATACACCAACATATCAAACAAAATACCGAAAACCAGGAGCAAATACTAACAGTTACTATACCAATATAGATTGTGATAAATCAATTGAAGTAACTACACCTGACCAATATATGTTTGATACTCTTTTCTTTAATAACATACTATTACTTCAATAAAAAAATATACCAATATATTGGACGGGTATATCGTGATATAATGGCTGTTATACAAATAGGTTAGTTTTCTTTTTCTTTTTCGGAAAGTACATAGATAGAATAGTTTTCATCTTCTTGAAGCAACACAGGATATCAGCCAATATATCAAAGATTATCAGAATTTGGCCTGACAAATAATTGGCAGATTTAAAATTTCCCATCCTTGTTAATCATCCAAAATTGTGTAACAATACCTCGGGTTTAACTCAGCATCTGAACTTGCTTCTCCAATAGCGTGCTGATTATCTTTGATGTGCTTCATTAGAGAATCGTAGAGCGAAACTTTATTCTTAGTTTTGGCTATACTCCCATACGCTTTAGCCATTATAATCTGATCTTGCATAAGTTTCAAAGCAGAATCGGCATTTGGGTTGTCATATTCTCTCTTCCATAAGCTGTATTTCCCCCTAACGGTGGTGTTGAGATTTTGTGAACGTTCAATGGCTTCTGCTTGCATCTGGTGTTCAGCTTCTTTGTCCTGTTGAATAAGCTCAGCAGTACGGCGCTCCTTTCTTTCCCGTCTCAGTTTCTGCGCGACTAGAAATGTCAGAAACCCACATCAATGGTTGCAAAATAGTTTGACGTCCCTAGCAACGCAAAAACACTAACTGAAAGCCCACGTATATTCCTGAGATACACAACTTAGAGATGTTATGTTTATCAAGAGGATACTCTACAATAATCATGCGTGAGACACGTGTTTTCACGTCTGCAGAGACGTGCAAATATCTTTCTCAATTGACCACCATCTACAGAAAGTAGATAAAAACAAAATGGCAAATCACCCGACGCATAAGCTTGACTGGATTGATGGGTTCTGGATCTTGGGTCAATTCCTCCACAGCAGAAAGGCCAGAGCTCTCATCTGCTCCGTTTAGCCCTTCTTCACTAGAATCTTTCTTTGCCTGAGATTCAGCATAATTGAAGTAGAAGAATCAGTCAGTGCATGTATTAAGGAGCAACCATCATACATCAAATGAAAACCTTCCAAGGATCAAAATGTCGAATTATGCTGCCATATTGGTACGCCAATATTATGATATTCCTTGATATAAAAAGGAAAGAAAAAAAAACTGCTATATCCACAACAAATTAATGTCAATATGTTTATTTTTTAAATTCCACAGGTGATATTTAAAAATAAAATTGTACCTGAATGTTGCTTAGCTGATCCTGGATCTTGTCATCAGGATTTTGCCAAACCCAGGAAGCTGACAAATACTTAGAGTTGACCGTATTAATTCGAACGGTACCAGAGGCATCCGCATATGTTGCAATTATGTCTATGTCCTGTATATAAACATATATGAATAACCTCATTATGGCAAATGGAAGCATTGAAAAATGACGAGGAAAACTAATTCTTTATTACCTCTTTCCATGGGAGGTTGTCAACTTGTCCATATGAAATCTCTTTATTTTCGTCCAACTCCTGAATTACCCACATTCAAATTATAAGGTGAATTAGAGAGACTGCGCCATGTCTGAGATGCATCTGATAATATATGAAATTGAACCTTAAGACTAACGGCCTGTTTCGAGGTCGAGGTTTTGGGATCATAAGCTGTACATGAAAACCTAGAGACCTCGTCGAAAATTTGTATTAAAGTCTAACAAGAAGCAGCAGAATATTTCAAAGGAAAAGCTAAACGTGAACCAAGGTAACAGCGACACTTAATAATTTTTTTTTAAAACGTGTCCGACACGTGTCCAACACTATTTACAAGGCATTTTTCCATTTTCTGCCATTTCCAACACCCCGTACCCGTGTCTGACACCCATATCCATGTCGTTGTTACCTATACGCTAACAAACTTAGAATATTCAGGGTTATTGATCTCACTAAACTCGAAGAGGGGAAACTATAGATCCAACAATAAACTAAAGGCCCCTTCTGGTGCACTTCACTTTCTTGGAAATGCATATAAAACGATACAGAAAAGTTACTAAGAGCCAATTACAAGCATGTTCTTGAATGTACAGGAAATTGCAACTAAAGTTTCGAGGAGAAGAATGAGATTGAAACCTTTTTGTTACGACATTGCTCACAATCATAAAGGAGCCGAGATCCTTTAAGATTTCTTCCACTGTAAAACAAAGAAAATAAGTAAGGTATCAGATTGTAAACCTATGTCTGTAATATACCTAAATATTACTTAACATGAATATTACCTGAATATTACTTACTTTGAGATTCCTTTTATTTGCGTACTTATACTTGAAACTTTCGTATGTTTTATAGACATTTCCATTTGGGACCTTTAGTTTGAGTAATACAAAGAATTATGGCCTATGACCAGAATATGGTGGAAATTTCCGGCTGTGCCTAATTCAAAAATAATTTTGTTCTAGGATATGATCTATAGTGGATAATATATAGAGAATAAAAGTTAGCTGAGTGCATAATATATGGTGTGATTCCCAAATATGACTAGAATGTAGATACTACGCCGAAAGAAAACGCGGAAAGACTCTAATTTCTCAAAATATAAATTAGAGATCAGGATATGGGTATCATAGTGTATAGGATCGTTGAATCACTTTCTTCAGAACATCCCATTACTTAGCTATCCAGGAGATTTATATGCGATACTTTGGACGCATTATAAGAATTTTCCTTCAAGAAAGAATTTAAGTTGTGAGTGACCTTACATAAGTGGAATATCAGACATGTCTGCTCTCACGAGGACGACTAGGAACATGACCTGCACGCGGGAATTACAAAGTATAAGACAATAGTTTCATTGGGAGAACAAGATGTTTTGCATAGCAACCATCGCAGATAGCATATACAAAAGTAGAAACTCACCAATCAAACTGATAAAGCCTTCAACCATGTACTAAATGTGGGCAAGTACAATATTCTATTATTGTAAATCTTCTTCATGGCTAATAGCGGAATATGAATGTAAAAATGTCGATAATAGTGATTACCATCTTGAAATTCAAGATGTGTACTATATGATATCAGACATGACATGATATCATCCAGAGAAGAGAATTCATGAATAAGGCCTCAAGCTCTATCTGTTGAACTGGGCCACATTACCCACGAAAGAATCAATGATGTAGCAGGACATAATGCACTACTAAATATACCTGTAAAATAAGCTTAAACCCATCGCTGTTGCATATTTAAACATGAATTTACTGTTTTCAGCTGATATTCAGGTTCTTTTTCCATAAAGTGTTCGTCTTATTTAATTTCAATTTATTATAGACCTAGTGGTAGAGAATCCAAGAAAGAACACTACTGACATGACTTGACTAGAGATGATTCGCAATTTTACAAGGTTAATAGACTGCTTCAAACTAGTAACAATGTACAATGGGATGAGCGGGAAGTGATTATTTATATGCAGTAACACTAGAGGCTCTCATGCTATTATAAAAGCCAATGATTTTGCAAACACTTGAACTAGCATAACAGGAAAGTCCAGACTTTGTTCAAGAATAACTATAGCTTGACGAACGATTGTAGGGATTTCATCTCTCTCCTTCCCTCCCTCATAAGCCCTAAAATAATAATATCCGTCCACCACAAGAAGAGAAGTACTTTTAATACCATCAGTGCATACAAATCCAAACGAAAGGGCCACCTTCTACTTACTTACCTTAAGCTATTGGTTTCCTAACAGGGCAAAACTCAACAAAAGCATAGATTTCAAATGTTTAATGACCCAATGACAAACTTTCAGTCGTCCTCACTTTCGTAACACATCTCTAGGTCTAACAACACTAAAATTTGATTTATTACTCCTAAAAAAAACATAAAAAATACTCCCAACATTCATATTCCACTAAAGCTAAATCAATCAACTTAACCAAGGCGTCATTTTCCCCTGCAAGTACCACGCTAAGAATAAACCCCAGTTCCATATAAACCCAGTCCAACCCCAAAAATGAAGGTTTGCTAATCAACAATTAAGCATCAATCCTCGCATTAAGTCGCTAAACCCAGAAAACACCACCAACCACACTTAACCTCTAAATGCAATTACACGCAACGATTAGCTGACTCGATGAGTCCTCACCGCAACATTTCTACAGTAACACTCAATCATCAAGCTTCTAACAATAATGATTCACAGTAGTTGCACCTAAATCCCTAATTTATAAAATCAAGAACTGAATTACTCAATTCTACTCTAAATCACGCCAAAAAACAAACCTAATTTCATCTCAATACTAAATTACATGAAAGAAGAATTAAACAACAATTAGGAACCAAACAAATCATCGAAATCGAAAATTTTAAAAACTCTGAAAGATTGAGAGATGAGATGAGATCGATTTCGTACCTGTATGATGGAGAAGATCAAGAGAAAGATAGAGGTCGGCATTGATCTTGAGCAAGCTTTCATGGCTAAAATGCGCGAGTTTTCGCCATTTTTTTTCTTCTTCGAAGAACTACTATTGGACTACACTAAAATGCGCGGGTAATTGCAGATCTCAGCTAAAAAGCGCATCTTGTTATGTTTTGTAAAAAAGGCCCAACAGAAAAGTCCTCTCTGTAAATATCCAATTTCTCTCCAGTGGTAAATTTTGGCCCCTCCCAGAGACAGTAAATATCTACAGCTCGGAAAAAATAATAGGCGAGTTACCGTAAGTTGCGGTAATAAGTTTTATTGCCGCTCGGTATTGTACACCGGAAATGTTAGTGGCTGCGGTGTTTTGGACATGCTAACCTTTGGAAAGCTTAGCTGATGCACAAATATTTTCAATCATAAGCATTGCCTATATGGAGTGTAATATACAACGTATCTTAACCATATATGGTGAGAAATGTTTCTAGAGGTGTGGAGATGAGCGTTTGGGTTGGGGTTTTGAGTTCGATGAGAAAATAGAATGTACACTCAATTTTTTCTTCTATTTCTGCACTAAAATGTCTAAGATGATCATTGAACTTACAACAGTAATGTATATTTGATATATGTTATGCACTAGTACTAAGATCCTTTTAATCATATTGACATCGTAATATGGTATAGATGGTAATAATTCGATCGGATCACAACCAAGAGTACAAGATCATGGCGTGAATCGGATTAAACCCCATTGACCAATAGACAATCCGTACTATGTTCATCGGTTCTCCACAATAAATATAGAGGATTCAGCTTGAAGCTCATAGATGGAATTCAAAGACAAATGGAACATATATTGGAATCAGATTGTGCCATTAACTTGAATCAAACATCACATATATATCGAAAACTCACAAGATGTAATTTATGCATCAGTTGTCCTTCAATCCATCTTCAACAAGTCCTCATTTCAGAGCAAATGAAAACAAGTCAGATCACCATTTATCCAAAACTGCGTACAAGGTACAAGGTCAAGATCGCTTCTTTCTTTTCTCTAGGTAAGGATAAACTCTCTGGTAGTTTATGATTCCCCATACCAAGTGCCTCAAAGAAATCTCTGGCCAAAGAGCGTTTGGAGAATACAACTGGCAGAATGTAGTCTGCCAGAGAAGAAAATTGCTCAGACGAGTCTCACCAGACGTACGAACAAGGATGTCGGGATCGGGGCCCACAGCCATATACATATGCTTCTCAAGATCAGCCAACTTTATTGGGAACTCCTCGTCTATCTCATGATGTCGAATATCATCCTTTTTCTCGTTGTAGGATTCTTGAACAGCGTGCACAATCTCATCAGTGGAAGTATATGCCACACAGATCATAAGCACAGCCTTATCATTTTTTGCAGTTGCAGCCATTGCCCTCTCAGCTGCTAACCTGACACGTTCATTCAAGAGCTTCAAATTTCCCAAAAAATATACCCTAATTCCGTAGCTATTGATTATACTCTCTTCCTCGAGCAACCCTTCGATCTTTTCTTGCATAAGATCCATCACATATTGAACTTCGTTGGGCCGGCGATTGAAATTGTCAATGCTAAAAGCGTAAATTGTTACATACTTTATTCCCAATTCGTAGCAGTACTTGAGCATGGACATAAGAGCAAGAAAACCAACTTTGTGCCCCTCCCCTTCTTGCATATTCCAATTCCGAGCATACCTTCGGTTCCCGTCGAGGATGAATGCAATGTGATTTGGAATAGGACCCACAGATAAAACACTGAATACAAACTTCCGCATGATACTTAACAAAGTCTCGGCTTTGAAACAGTTCGGTAACAAATTTCGGAGTCCCCACATTTGAAACCAATGAATAGAAACTACACTACAGCATCAAAGTGACCTGTTATGAAAAGAAGAGACATTATATAACATCACAAATCACAGAATATAAATCTAAATAAAAGAAAAGTCAATCCAACTCATTGTAATTGCCTAAAGAAAATAGTAACACAATGAAGGTGTAAAAGCTAAACTAGATAAACTCACAATTAGTAGTTTCTGGCTGTGTGGATATTACCTTGGCCCCAAATGAATATCTAGCAATGAATTCAATTAGTTTGGGTACAATAATTGTAGATGAACTCACGATTATCACTTTGTAATTTGAATGGGGTTCTGAAAATTGGAACGAAACTTCGAAAAGAAGCTTGTAGGCCTCTTTTGGGGTAAAGGGTACGTACAACTTTACCTATGGTTTTACTTAAGAAGATTGTTTCGAAATCGAGCTGAGCTCGCGGAGCTCATAGAGGCGAAATAAGGCATACTATGTGAAGATATGATATAGCATGATCATCACTAAATATATGTTTGGACATCTGAAGGTGTTTCTTTTGTCCTAGTAAGGTGGGAAGCCAAAAAGTTATGACTCCCAAAGCAGTAATTCAGTGTTCTCCTCTCTTAGTCTCGTGTTTTATAGATAATCACATAATCCTCGAGACATTACTAATAACCCCTAATACCTGTCATTAACTCCAATATAATAAAGCAATTACAAGATTTACCCTGAACATGCACTCAACATTCATAGTAGTAAACATAACAAAATATGAAATGGTGATTGAACTCTGTCACGCACTGGAAATGAAAAAAATTAGGTTGTATGGAAATCATACAACCTAATTAGACAAGGCCTTTTGGTCTAGTAAGAAAAAACGTTTTTTGGTATGTCTTTCTCTACGTCACTACGTTTTGCTCTATATTAGGCCCCATTGGACAATTCAAGAAAATCCTCTTTAGGGACTACTACTTCCTTTTCTTCACCATATACACTTCAGTCTGTAATCTCTCCTGCGAAATCAGATAGGTTGAGTTGTTTGCACAATCTTATCACATCTTCCCCCTTTTCGTTAACTTCCTTAGATTACCTCCTTACAAATCTAAAAATACCACAAATTAGAGGGCCCACTCCCCATCATTATGATCTGTCATACTAGCCTCGAAAGAAGTATTTAAGGACCAATCCTTTCCCTTCCCTTCCCTTCCCTTTTCTATATACTTAAGTCTAAGCATCTCTCTTATAAATGCGTTAGGAAACATTAGATCAAAGGGTCCTATCTTCCTCGCTATTCTCTGCTATATAGCCTCCCCTATCAAACCCATGTAACAAGCATGATTAATCTTACGAATACAGGTCTTGCCTTGGTATGAAAGTATATATACCTGGAACAGAATCCTATAAGTATATACTAAAATAATATTTACGACTTCACTACTAACTAGCACAAAAATAGTTTAGAGAAAGAGCCAAGGACCGACTTACTCATTCTGTAATATTCCCAAATAAGGATAGCCTAAGACTGGCATCTTGTTACTCTTTTAGTCTAAAGCCAATTTACTATACACTAAACTATACACATTAATAAGAAGGATGACCAAAGAATACCATCAGAAAAAAAAAAAAAAAAGTATGATACTCTAAAGTTATTCTTAAAACTGGAGAATTATTCTGGGAAAAGCAACTGAGTATAAAAATCATAATAGAGGGCAAAGAAGAGGAGGAATAAGAAAAGATACACCTTGATAGAGAAAAGAGACAAGTGGCAAAGAGCATAACTGCAGACGACAAGTTAGCAGATAGAAAAAGTGAGGATATTGGACAAGGCATAAAGACCATAGACACCAAAGTCATTTACCTATATGGTAGTATTGAACTTGAAAACACGGACACTAAAAAAACTGACACAAAAGATAACCAACTTAATTGTATTACACTCCCATCGGCAGTCGCTGACACTTGAGTTCTTCACTTCTCCCTAAAATACATACCCCAATATAATTTTTTCCGCGAATTTATTCCTTAGGTTATTTTCTTAGCATAATTACATATTCTGGTGTCCGTGTTAATCCTTGATAGTATGACAACTTCAGGCATTTTATTGTCCATGCCAAACCACTCAATTATACATCATAATCCTATCCAATCCTAGATACCAGAAATCCTCGATAGCAAGATGACTTGAGGCCTTTTATTATCCTTGCCAAACTACCCCGCACGCATCAAAATACTATCCAATCATCGAAACCAGACATTTCAATAAATTCAAATACCCAAAATCCAGAAATGTAATTTATCCTCAATCTCGACTCCAATCATTACTACCCTCTTGCATACAAACAGAACACCACTATATCAACACTTCATATAAACTCTAATACCCTAAATAATCAAACAATGAAACTGATGCGCCAACATTCTATCTTCATCAAATATTCATAATACTCTAAATGATGCACCCAAACATCAAATTCAACTCGATAAACAACGTCCCATCGACATGAAATGAAGCATTACGCTCAATCAATATCAACTAATGAACTCACGCATTTCAGTTAAGTAGAGTATGATAATTATTAGTAGCATCAGGAACATTTTCGTCTATCTTACAATCATCAACCAGTGATAACATCATATAAACATAACTTTAGTATAAATTGATAACGCAGAAGCCAAATAATTACAAAGATCAGTAGTACATTCAATTGGGGAAGAAATTAGGTTCTTGAAGAACCCGAACCCTAATTTTACTTTATTAGAACTTTTTAATACACAAAAACTAACTACTGAAGAACAAATAACCTAGTCATTCCCTTTTATAGAACACAAGGGGGATTAGAATTAGCAACCTTGATTTTAATCTAAATAGAATTCTACTTAAATTGAGAAAACTTTCTCTTTAACATTGTGTTGGTTAAACAAGCAAGTCCCTAAAATCTACTTATCATCTCCAGCAATGGAGATGCTTGAATCAAAATAACATAAATAAAGATAATGCGTCGACGGTGAGAACGACTATTAGATGACGATTCATATCAAATCCCTCTCTCTGCGGAAGAATTCGACCACGAAATCAACCGGTCGGTGTAATCGGAAAATAAACCCAGATCCCTCTGTTAAAAATATGCCTCCAACATCATGAATTTTCTAAATCAGACTTGCCCAACCAATACACTTTGTACATATGATAGACACCTCTCTTGGGCGTCTCATTTGTACTCCTCTCTAAAATAGTGTCAATACGGTCAAACTCGTGTTGATGTGGAAGAGGAAACAGTAAAGTAATAGGCGGCACGTGATTGCCAACAAAAGGAGAAAGGAAACTCACATTAAGAATGTGAGAGCGTAGCATATGTCGTGGGAAGTCAAACTCGTAAGCGTTCTCCCCAATACGTGGGATAATATGAAAAGAACCCGTTCGTCGAAGGGATAATTTGGAACCCACTCCGGAACGACGATCCTTCTCAATTTACAGCATAACCAAATCGTCTGGCTGAAAACTGACCTGTCGACGATGTGTATTTGCTTGGGCCTTATGGGAAGCATATGTCTCTGCCAAACGTGTGCATATACTCTCATGGATATGCTGTATCGAAATAGCAAATTCTGCAGCAGAGGACGAAACTGGGACCGTCGGGGATATAGGTGCCAAATACAGAATTGTATCCGGCAATCGCCCCTGGACAATCATAAATGGAGACAATCCCGTCAATCTGTTGACAGAATTCTTCAAAGCGAACTCTGCTTGAGTAAACTGGGCTATCCCCAATTGTGGCTCGTAATAGGTTACCCAAACTTCTGTTAACGACCTCCGTCTGTTCATCGGTCTGAGGATGAAATGTTGTGGAAAACTGTAACTTGCAACGTAGATAGCCCCACAAGGACTGCCAGAAACGACCTGTGAAACGGACGTCCCTATCCGACGTGATTGACCGTGGAATGCCATGTAAACGAACAATCTCCCGAAAGTACAGGTAAGCAATATGAGAGGCGTTATTTGTCTGAGAACAGGGAATGAAATGTGCCATCTTGGAGAACCTATCAACGACAACGAAAACTGAATCAAGGCCATCCACTGTCACTGGTAACCCTGTTACGAAATCCATAGAGACACAAATATAACACCTCTAAATGAACTGGTTGACATCACGCCGCATGTTAGGCCAAAAATATCTCTCTCGCATAGACGACATCGTCTTGGCCACTCAAAAATAACAGCCAAGCCCCCGCTATGTATCTCAGCTATGACCAAATCTCGAACTGACGACGTAGGGATGCATAGGGTAAACTCACGGAATAAATACCCATCCTGTATAGAGTATTCACCACTCCTCACTCCATCCTGTGCGAGACAATCGCCAAAAACAGGACTGAAGAACTTATCTGTAGCATATAGATCACGTAATGTTTCAAACCCAAATATTGAATCTCGGAGAGTAACCAGAACCTCCTTGCGTCTACTCAAACCATCTGCGACTGTGTTCTCCTTTCCCTTGACATGCTGAGTGTTGAACGTATAGTCTTGGAGAAAGTTGAACCACTTCGCCTGTCTATCAGAAGTGACCCGCTGCTGACTGTGCATGACGTAACGCATCATGGTATGTGTGGAGAATAAACTCCCTGTATACCAAATAGTGCCTCCAATGAGTTAGTGAGCGGATAACTGCAAGAAGCTCAATGTCATAAGTGGAATAACGCAATTGTGGACCGAATAGCTTCTGAGAGAAATACGCAACTGGCTTTCCCCCTTGAGAAAGAACTGCTCCAATACTAGTTTTGCACGCATCTGTGTACATGGAACAATTGTGTAAAGTCCAGGTAGCAAGAACAGGAGCTGACATCAACCTATCCTTAATCATTGCAAAAGTCGCAGCTGTCTCTGGCCCAGACGAATGTGACGTTTCTCATCAAATCAGTCAGGGGTGTCATGATCGTACTAAAACCCTGAATAAATCTCCTGTGAAACGTAAACTCCAAATCTGTGAAGTCGATGTAGGAACCGGCCAATCCCTAATAGCTTGAACCTTGCTGTCGTCAACCCGTATGCCATCAGCTGACACCACAAACCCCAAAAACTGTACTGAGTCAACCATAAAAGAACATTTCTTCTTCAGCTGAAGAAATAGCTTGCTGCCCCGTAGGACTCCAAGAATAGTGGCGATGTGCTCTAAGTGTTCTTCAGTTTTACTGTAGCTCAGATTATCATCAAAGTATACGACAACAAACTTGTTGATGTACTTGCGCAATGCCTCATTCATCAATCTCATAAACGTCGACGGGGCATTAGATAGGCCAAAAGGTATGACCATCCACTCGAATAGACCATCCTTTGTTTTGAATGTTGTCTTCCACTCATCACCTGGCCTCATACGCCTCATACGAATCTGGTGGTACCCACTGCAAAGGTCAAGTTTGGAGAACACTCGGGCTCCGTGCAAGCTGTCAATCATATCCTCTAACCATAGAACCGGGAAATGGTACTTAACCGTTATCTTGTTGATAGCTCACACATACGCTAGCTGCCATCCTTCTTAGGAGTCAAAAGGGCTGGTACTGCACATGGTGACATATTTTCTCTAACTAGGCCCTTGTTACATAACTCAGAGACTTGTTTCTGTAACTCTGCATGCTCTGCGGGTGTCATCCGGTAGTGAAGTAAGTTTGGGAGTGGGACCCCGAAACAAAATCAATAGTATGTTTTATATCACGTAGGGGAGGTAATGCATTATCCGTGTTTTCCTCGCAAGCATCACTGAACTCTGCAATAATGGATTGTAAACAAGAAGGGACAGGTGTATGGGGAAGAATACGTACTAACAAGGGCATATGCCCTACCGTAAGATCGAACATCGGCGATAAAATTGGCATGCTCCCGTCGTACGGCAACAATAAATGTTGGAGGCATCGACTCTCGGACGACTTTCCCCTTTCCCCATAAGAAACTAAAGGTATTTGTCACTACATCATAACGGATTTTCCTGTCAAACATCGAAGGCCTACTAAGTAGGATATGGCAAATATCCATATCAACTACCGAGGCGTGGATGATATCCTCATAAGTGTCACCCATCGTGAATGTCAAAACGCACTCGTCTTCGAAACACTTTCCTTGTCATAGAGAGAGCCAAGTGAGATCAAACGGTTTAGTACTTGAGAAAGTCTCTGACTTTAGCTTCTCCACTAACTCCGCGGCCAATAAATTCTCTGTATACCCACAATCAAGGATTACTTCACAGAGTCTTCCCTTTGCGATGCACAGTGTACGGAATATGTTGTTACGGAGCCAAGAATTTGGGTTTGACGGGTCAAATTTTAATGACATGTTTACCAAAGCGCATAGGTAAGCTGTGGACGGCGTTGCGGAAGTCGGGGTTTTGTTTGACGTGATCGTTGAGCTCAACTTGCTGTTGTGGCGTTGGTTGGGATTGTGGTAGCGGTGGCACCGGTGTCGGCGGTGTGGTAACCCGTGACACGGAAAGGGGCAGGCTCGGTGTCGGAAAGGGGCTCTCTTTTGTGTTGATGGGAAGCGTCTGGGTCGGGATGTGTATGGTTTGGGGAGGGGGTAATGGTGGGCCTCCTTTGATTTGAAAACTTTAAATTTTGTTTTCGGTAGTTGGAACAGTGGGTTGAGTTTGGGCCCGAGTTCGGGTGTGGATTGGTTGAAGTGTTGTTGTGTGCTTGGGCCTGGGCACTTGATCCTGGACCGGGTGGTTGCGGTTGGGTTTTGAACCTGACCCATGCGGGTCAAAAGGAATCCACTCACAGCTCGTCTCTCTCACGAATTGTTTCGCGGTAGGCACAACTAATTTCGAGGTTTCCACCTCCGTTTTGGCAGCTGGGACCTCATCCTTTCTGATAGCTGACTCGGGCTTCCTGGGGGGGTCAACCAAACCATACATCGCCGGTAACTTGCTCGGATTTCAAACTGTTGTGGTCATAACGTGCTCACGGGGTTCGCGTCGATCCATAACTTTAGGGACGCCGAAAAATTCCTCGACGACGTGGGGTGAATGGGGTAGACCGTACCAATCTTTATCTCCGCAAGTTCGTATGATTGTTTGGAACAACTCGGATTGAGCGCTCACGAGTTCTAAGAATAACTCGTATCTCGCATCCATCTCATCGAATCGAAGGATTGAAAGATCGCTATGATACCACTTTAGTGTAAACTGATTACCCGGAAGCCAAATAATCACGAAGAATACTAGTACATTCAATTGAGGAAGAAATTAGGTTCTTGAGGAACCCTAATTTTACTTTATTAGAAGTTTTTTAATATACAAAAACTAACTAAAGAACAAATAACCTAGACCTTCCCTTTTTCTTTTATAGAACACAAGGGGGATTAAAATTAGCAACCCTAATTCTAATCTAAATAGAATTCTACTTAAATTGGGAAAACTTCTTTTTTAACCTTGTGTTGGTTAAACAAGCAAGTCCCTAAAATCTACTTAGCATCTCCAGCAAAGATAATGTTTGAATCAAAATGACATATATAAAGATAATACATCGAATGTGAGAACGACTATTAGATGACGATTCATATCAATAACTTTAAATAAACATTTTCGTGTAAACCATGGTTTTAAATAACCATTATAATGGTAACGCCTTGAGCCCGTTCCATTCTAAAAAATAACACCCGTTATTTGTTATTACAGACCGTTATTTTATGCTATAACGGCTGCTGTTACCATTATAACAATACGTTATTTTTAATATTTGTCTTCACTTTTAACGAACGTTATACACCGTTATATGTCGTTATAACACCATTATACACCATTATATGTAGTTATATGATTATTGAGGAAAATCATTTCTTGTGATATGAAAGAACCACTAAGGTGATATGAAAGAACTACTAAAGTGGTAAACTACTGCTATTGTGATATGAAAGAACGACTAAGTGGTAGACCACTACCATTGTGATATGAAAAAACAACTAAAGTGGCAAACCACTAACATTGTGATAAGAAAAAAAAACTAAAGAATAAGTGACACAACAAAATAATGAAAAGCAACCGAAAGTGGTAGTTATGATTGAAGAAGATGGGTACAAATGAGAAGCAACCGAAAGCGGAAGCTATGATTGAAGAATATGGGTAAAAATGAAAAGTAACCGAAAGTGGTAGCTATGATTGAGGAAGATGGGTAAAAATGAGAAGCAACAAAAACTGGTAACTATGATTGAAGAAGATAAGTAAAAATGGTAGACCACTACAATTGTGATACGAATGTGATATGAAAGAACAACTAAAGTGGCAAACCAATAGCATTGTGATATGAAAGAAGCGAAGACAGACGTCGACATTATCGTGCAGACCCCATATGTATCTGCTATTTTATTAGAAAATCCATTATGTAAATGGATTGCTGGAGATGAGGATGAGCCTTTGTTACCAACATATGAATAATGGCCAGAAGAGCTTGAAAGAGAATTATCAGCTGAAGACCCGAAGGTCAATGAGCAAAGGAGGTACTCTACTTCTGTTATTGACATAGATCTCCCAGAAAATTGGCCACAAGCACTTATGTATCAAACACCAATGAAGCCGTTTCCTGAGGCGTATTTTGATTTCAATTTCAGCCAAATCAATTTGGAGCATGGCCAACCTTCAAACTACTCTGAATTTGATACCAATCAATTCGACTCCGTTTACCATTGAATGCAATGTCGCATTTCAGAAAAATCATTTTTCGTTTGATGTTATGTGATTTTTAATGCTTTGGTGTAATGTTTAATTTGTCGGTGTGGTGTGTTGTTTTAATGTTGTAATAAGTAATAACTTCAATAATAAGTACTTTGGTTTTTTCTTTATTATCCTTTGAAATATAGAAAATAACGTCTCTAACGGTATTATAACGGTATTATTTGTAAAATAACGTCTATAACGGTTGTTATAGTTGAAAATTAATATTTATATAAAGAGAAAACAAAAACACAACTGTTATTTTAATATAACACCATTACAGTACAAATAACGGTTGTTATAACGGGGTTTTTTTTTTGTCATTTAGCCAAAAATAATGTAACACCGTTATAACGGGCAAAGGCCGTTACCGTTATAACATACCCTTTTAAACCTTGGTCTAAACTACAGATGCTTAAATTACTGCAAAAACAATATAAAAAAAAAAAAAAAAACTTATATACACAAATTAAAATAATAACAATAAGCTTAAGTAATAACTCAAATTAGAACTCAATTGAGAACTAAGAATGACCTAATTGGGAAAATATAGGAAATTGGAACTTACAGAGATGAGATGATAAATCGTGGTTTACAAGTGATTTCGCTAACAATGCGTTGTTGATTAAAAAATGACTTAAGAGTTGTTTTGATGGATGATTCAGTGGGAGAGTAGCTTACAGTTGACTTAGTTCAGTATAAATTTTGATTATGCTCTTAATCATTTGATGATCCTAGTGATACTATTGTAATTTAATGCATTTCTTCTGGAAAATGCCAAACGTTATGGCAATCTTTCTTTTTTCTTTTTATTTGACTTAAAATACCAGGTTAAGGCACTTGTGTTTGAATAATGTGCTCAGTTGTAGATTGTAAAAAGAACGAATAATTGTTATTACTAGTACTACCCGTGGCTCGCCACGTTGAATACGTCGACGCACCTTCGGTACTAAAACTCGTAAATATTTCACATATTAAATATTCACACAAATAAATATTATAGAGAACACTATGGAAAATATCCATTCGAATGGGTTAACAACTTAGCATACAACATAGTCTTTCCGCGTACTACTCGTAACCAAGTCACGGTGAACATGTCAATGCACCGCGAGATCGATACATCGTATGATATACTTAAATGTGCATTAATGTGACTTTGGCACTACAAATATATGCTTGGGGGATATGGAAAAATAGCATAACTCAGTTGCTCCTCATCACTAATAAGACTCACAAAATTAACCAACTCACAATAGCACACATAAAACTCAAAGGATGTTATGAAAAACAACTCACACGAACTAAAGCCTATTCTTGCTATTGGGCTTGGCAGCAAGCACAAGAAACCCCAAATATGACATGAAATTCTTCATTTATTTATAATATGAGTACTTCTAATGGATTTATTTATGTGAAATTTTGCGTACTTTGTTGTTATCTGCTTACAATCAATCATTTTTTGTTCTACCGTTTGGAATTTATTTATTCAAATTTTGTAATTTAGTTTAGGTTGCAAAGTTGGGGTTTGAGTCTCAAAGTGTTAAAAGTGATAACACATACATACCATTGAGTTGTTTCTCCTAATCAGTTGGCTTTGGAATTGGAGTCTCTTACTACACCAATTTAAAGAGACCTTGAAAGCGGACACCTTTCTCTTCTCCATAAGACCCAGGAAATGATTCTAGGCAACCATTTCTTGCTACATATATACTCCCTGATAATGTTTGTAGTTTAAGATCATTATACAATTTCTAGCACTTAACCTTTTGGCTTTGGAATGTGCAAGAAAAACTAATTTATAGAGCGGGTTCTTAAGATTCAAGGGCACACACGTGTGAGACGAGGACCATAAGTATTTGCTTGCTTGTACTGGTGGTGGGATGATGGATTTGTGGGCCGAATTAGAGCTTAAAAGCTTATTTGTTCAATAAACAGTATACCATTCTTATTAGTTGGTGATTTTATTGGGCAACTGTCGAAATAAGAGTAGGGAGGAGACTTTGAATGGTTTTAATGATTTTCTACATAAGAATGCTGTAATGGGAAGTCTGAGAAGATGATTAACTTGCACTTGGTGTAATAATCAAAAGGGCAGCAATTAGATTCTTTGCTTACTGGGCAGATTTTGTATAACAAGTTGTGGAGTGAAATGGTCCATGTGTGGAATTATAGAGTGTGCCTGGGGAAAACTTTGATCATTGTCCTTTAATTTTGTTTCTGTTGCTATGCCTTAATTGGTTAAAACTCTAGTAGAGTAACTTCGGCACAAGGAGGTGAGTGGCCAACACCATTTTATGCCGCAATACAGACGTTAAAATATATGAAGGTTGCTTGAATCGAACTTAAGAAAGAGGAAAAAACTTCTTCTGCCATCTCTCTTAGAGGGCGTTTAGAAAACTTAGCTGGTCTGACTTGGAAGACGGAAATTTTTTACCTTCATATCTTTGGTTTTCTGGGTTAAAAAAGTCTAGAAATACATGGTTGAGAGAAACTGATTTGTTTTAGAGAACAAAAGCATATAAAGGAACACATTATGGTGTTGACACCACAATGTAACATAAAAGTATTCCGGGATGTGATATTAAAGCTAAAAGCTATTTACTGTATGTTATGATCTTTCAATTGATTAATTTTCTTGTCAAAAAAGATCAAAAGCATCATTGAAGGCCCACTATATTTTCTTAGAGATACAATGAATTTCTCAGATACCCTAACAAATAAGATTTTGAATATCATTGATCCGATCACCACACTATCCGTGCTTGGAACCCCAATTTGGTTGCCCTGTCTCTAGCATACGCTAATATGAGTATCGAGGATCTGTAATAGAACGAATCATAGTTGACAATGGATGCCATCTCCCAGGTATTATGACTCGAGGAGTAGTATTGCAAAAGGAAGTTGATAGGATACTCTTCTTGCAGTTTTATATTCTCTTGCAAACTTGTCTTTAGATGTATACTTCCTTATGTTACTTTATTGCTTACCTTCGAATAACTTAGCAAATTCAATAATAAAGTTAAAAAATAAATAAAATAACTCTTGCTCTTAATGAAATGATGTCTTATTGGGAAAAACCTTGAGTTGTTTTAATTTGATTTGAATGAATTTCTGTGTAGTTTTTCCTTTAGTCCCATGGGGGGAAGATAGAAGTTTTGACTTTACTGTATACGTTTTTTTTTCTTGAAGAAACTGGTGTTGATGAAGGGCCTTTTTCATTTGAAAGTATAGAATTGACAGCCTAGGAGGATATGCAAGATCAGCTTACAAATTTGGGAAGATACGAGGAAAAATATTATCTGTAGTAGGAATTTAAGATAGAGATGCAATAAAATATGCTGCTTTGTGGCATTTTCTTCTTCTTATTATCCCATAGAGAAGTCATTGGAGGTTAGCAGTGTCTGTAAGTCTTGAACCAGGTGAAAGCCTTCCTTGGTGGTTAACAGTCAGGTTCAACTTCAACTAGCCGACATTCAGGTTCGGGAGTACCTTAGGGTTAAGGCGACATTAAATATTGTGAATGCTGCCAAGGTGCTGGGTTCATCAGATTGAAATTACGCAATGGTGTCAGTAGTGATCAAGACTCTGACGAAGGGAATGGTTTAGCAATCTCCCTTGGAGATAAATTTTACTAAAATGCCAAAGCCCTTGGCTGATATTTACAGGCATGGTGACTTTAGATCTGACCAAATGTTGGTATTCCTGGAAGCTGTGCAAGCTGGTGGCATTGGTAGACCTGATGGGCTGATACTTGTATACTCAAATAACTGCTTATTTGATGAGTGTAACCTAGCTATTAACTAGATTTTCCTTGTTCTTTGACGAGTGCAGGTTTATTCTAAGAATTGAAACTTGAGGTTTTTATATGCTACTGTTGCTCTCTTAAAGCTTATCATGAGAGGTAGTTAACAACCACAACTTCCTGGTCAAGACAGTGTAACCTAGCTTGGAGAATCTTCAACAATGCAGTCCCCACTGATGACAGAATTCAAAGATACCAGATTCAACTTGCTTCAAGATGCTACTTATGACAGTCATACTCAAAAAACCCCAATCACCTGTTCCTTCTTTGCCCATTTGCTTCATCTGTGTGGTGCTGGGCTCTAAATCTTTTTGATCTTACAATGGCAAGATGGACTTTCAAAAACTTGTTTAATGAAGCTTCTCAGTGTAGTACCTATGTGTAGGACTTGTGGATAAATATGGTGCTCTCCATTCTAAATTATATTGGGAATTCTAGAAATAAATCTGTTCATGAAGAGCATTGACTATTTTCTTATGCCAAGATAAATATTCAGAGGCAAGTTAGAGCCATTGCAATAAACTCAAAGGATGTTATGAAAAACAACTCACAGGAACTAAAGCCTATTCTTGCAATTGGGGTTGGCTGCAAGCAGAAGAAACCCCCAGACGTAAGAACCTGTTATTGGCACCACAAATTATGTTTTATGACCTAATAAACATTTAATTGGCACAATACGTATTCGATGACCTTAATTACAATAATGTTGCCCACAATAGTCATGCTCGACTCCCATCGGCCATCACCATAACAAATCCCATTATCGGAATCAGTTCGAGAGTAATGGACCTACCTCAAAGTTGCAAAAAACGAACACAAAATAAAGCATTTACAAACATAGTAAAGTTGCAAAAACATATTCACTTATGGAAGCGGCAATATGTTTTTAATCAATGTATGCAACTTTACTTCTTGCTTTCCTTTCAAGAGAAAGGTTGGCTTGCGCATCATTTTCCAGCGAAACATAGCTTTTGTAGGATTTCAACTCATTATGTATTTCCTTCTTTCAGTAAAATGCTTGAAGCAATAGCCTATTGGATCATTGATCAAAACTTTGCCTCTGGTGCCCGTACTTACAAAATTAGGCAAAAATACAACTGGCAGATTTATATTTGTCAAATCCAAAGCTAACCAATACTTGAATTTAAAGCCACAAATTCCAAAATATGAGTCAAACTTATACCTACATCCATCCGTTGGTGTATGCTCCCAATATCTCTAGTCACCACTTCTACGTTATCCACAAACTTTCGGATGAACTCAGACATACATCGATATTCTTCTCTAACAATACCTCCTGCCAAACCCCATTAACAAAACCACAACATCAACCAACCCTTAATGGATAAAAAATCAAAAAACCCAAAAGTAATGAGAAGAAGACTGGACGGTGAGAAAGTTGTAGAAGAAGACTGGACGGAGAGATGCAAGAGACGGCTTGGGAGAAACTAGAGAGATAGACGTAATGAGAAGAGAGAGTCGGGATAAGAGGGTGGTTTAGATAGTGAATACTAAGACTAAAGTACATTTAGGCTATGTAATGTCTAAACAACCCTTGTGTTACCAAGATTTAAAGAGATCTCGGCCGTCTATCTTGCTCTTTCCAACAAATCTTAAAGAAATAATATTAAATCTCAGCCCCTCTTTGTCTTTGTGACAATGGCAAACTTGTCTATTTAAAAAACACCGTGTTCTCTAATGTAGACCTAGTGCAGAGATAAAAGGTTTTGTTTACTACATAAGTAATTAAGTACCCACATTGTCGCTTAGAAGGCTTCATGTGACTTGGTCATGAAAGAGTGTGCCTATTCTTCAAGTCCATTGCATCAAATGATATGTAAATCATTTTGATTATGACTCAGATTTTCTTGAGCAGGAAAGATCCATATTGTTATCCTAGTTGCAGTTTTTTTTTTACCGCATCATATAAATTCATATGCTTAAACTTTAATATAAGGTATTCCACAAAAGGCATATACAGACCAAATAATCAGGTTTTTGTATCTCTATTTGTAGTAAAATACTGAAGCATAGAACATAGGTCGCCCATCTACATTGTTGATATTATTGTTTAGTTTGTGCATCTTAGTTTTTACTACCAACCGAATTTAGAAAATGCATTCATAAAGTCGAATTAAGAAATGGAAAACATTAGTCTTATAAATAAATAAATAATGATAAAAGGATGCATTGACAATCTAACTAAAGAAAATGGCTAAGCTAACATAATTAAGGATACCTGGAATTTGCAGCAAGCATGGAAGAGACGTCGGATTCTTTCGCTAGGGAGATTTCATGCGATAGAGAAATTGGAAAAATATAACATCAGGCAAAACTTTAGTAAATTTTATTTTGGGAAATAAAAAATAATTCAGATATCAAATATTACCTGATGAAGATTACCGATTAAAATATGTATCATTTCAATTTTTTCATATTAAATTTACATGTAAATTCAGAGATAAAATTAAGTTGACGTAATTGAAATGAACATACCTTGCTTGCTGAACATACCCAATTTGATCAAATTAAGTAGAGCACCTTTAATTTAATGATGATTCAAACAAAGATCAAATATCAGATTCCAAAGCTTCAATGAGATTAAGAGAGAGAGAGAAATCGCAAAGGGTTTTCCAAAGAGAAAGCAGGTAAGAAAGTTTGAAGTCGTGGGGAGAGAAGATTTTTTTAATTTATAGTTTTTTGGCTTTTAGGCATAAAACTTGAAGTACCAAAAGAGCCCCTTCGTATGTCATAACTCGAAGCACTCAGAACCCAACCTCTATGTCCGTAGACATAAGGCAGACTTGTCCCTGTATTAATAAAGGGATTATTGATCAGTAGTACCAAACTATACAGTTTATGACATATTTATAATTATTGGGTTGAAAAATGTGAAAATATCGTTTCGATTTAGAAAGAAACATTAACAAGTTCATATGGTAATACTTTAGCAAATGATTTGGGGGTTCTTGGCTTTTTTATGCTTGGTATTTTTCTTTTCTTTTTTGTCCTAGTAGATATTAACCATATCGGTTTTTTCATTTGAGAAAACTTGAGTGTAATGTGAAAGTATTTCACATGCTTCGTTCTTTTCCTTAAGTACATTCAGAGAAGCATTTAACATCCTTGGTCGGGCAAGAGCTCTGCCTCTGAAATCCTCTAGTCCTAAAAATATGAACATACAGGGATATGAAGTAATGGATCTACGCCTTTTTATCAGCCCAGATGGTTCTAAATTTTTCTAGCCAACGAAAAGCAGAACACAACTTCCAAAGCCTGAGCCTAGGTTAAACATGGCAAACAACGTAAATACAAGTAATGAATCACCTTGATTACGAGGAATAATCACATAGAACAACAATTACAATCTTACAGTCCTATCACGTACTTGATAAAGTTTATGTATCTCACATCTACAGAAAAAACAAATCACATTTTGAAACTATTATCACACAACAACTTAAAAAATAAAAAATAAGGTGATTGTGGTCGGATCATCTTCTAATAATAAACGTTGAGAGTTGATTTGCTTTTCCCGATAACTACCAACAATTCGTTGATATAATTAATAAGCACGAGCACCTGTACCATACTGCCGATGAATTGGGGATCGTTGGTGCCCCTTCTGTCTGCCCGGTTGATTATTGCCTGTACGAGTTTCCTTTGGTCTGTCCTTCATAGCTGCAACCTCCTCCAATATTTCCAGGACTTCTTGCATAGATGGACGCTTTCGTGGATCAGCTTCGAGGCATCTCAGAACAAGCTGAGCAGCTTGTAATGCACCCTTTTCAGAGAAGACACCTTCTAGCTTTGGGTCCATTATGGCTGTCAACTTTCTTCGACTGGAGAGTAATGGTTTTGTCCATTCCATCAAATTATGTTGCCCTGCGGGACGGTTTGTGTCAATTGCTTTTAGGCCTGTTAGCATCTCTAGCAACACAACTCCAAAGCCGTATACATCACTCTTTATGTATAAATGACCCGTAGACACATATTCTGGAGCTGCGTAACCGTATGTTCCCATTACCCTTGTTGTCACATGTGAATCGCCATCCAATGGGCCGTTTTTCGCTAACCCAAAATCAGATATTTTTGCATTATAATCCTACACAAGGAGAAGGGAAAAAACGTGGATAAGAACCTTGATGACTGATCAGAATTCATAAAGAGGTCATTCAAAAACTAGGTAAGAAAAGATAATTAGGCACTTTAAAGTTGCCATTTTAAGCTCTTTCTGTCTTTTATATTTCCAGGGTAATCCCGTATCATAAATAATCACTCTCTAGACACTGTTAAGGCCAATTTGAAAAGTCTAATAAGCTTACCCCATCCAGGAGGATGTTGGCGGCCTTGAAGTCTCTATATATCACTTGTTTTTCCGATGTGTGCAAGAAAGCAAGGCCTCGAGCTGCACCTATTGCTATCTTGATTCGAATGTCCCATGAAAGTGGTTGAGCTGAACCCCCTATAGAATACAAATAATTTGGTTAGTAAACAAACATATATTATGTTTAATGAGATGGATGTAATGATTTAAAAATTCGTACTTCTGAAAAGGTGGTTTTCCAAGCTTCTTCTTTGTACAAACTCATAAACAAGTAAGAACTCCTTATCCTCACAGCAGTAGCCCAAGAGCCTGACAAGGTTTGGATGAGAAAGCCTTCCAAGAAAGTTCACTTCAGACTGCATCACAACAAACTTAACATTTCAGAAAAAATGCATTTAAAGTTAAAAAAATAAATAAATAAAATCCTACTTTTCCAGACTCCCCAGTTTTACTTTTAACCATGGCCGTATCAATAAAAGTCGCGGCCTTAGACGACGAATCAATATGGGACCTTTATAATTAAGTCGAAAGCCCAAAGAGGGGCATGTGTCTTTAAGTAAACATGCATGACCTACTTAATGACCTCATTCATCGGGTCCACTATCGAAGGTTCCTACGGCATTTGAAATCGCAAGTTCTGTTTTTAGTGAAAATAATATCCTTATAATGAATATTTATCATATTCAAACATCAAAAAGAAAGAAAAACTCTAATCCGGCCAAACTTAGCCTCAAAGTTGGAAAATCCATCGCACCAAACGCAATAAAATATTTTATATAATTAATATTCCAAAAGTATCAAGGACTTGATAAGTCAAACTAGGAAAAATTTCGAAGCGAGTACCCCATACCAACTCTAATGGTTGAAAAAATTGAAACCCAGCCTTTTATGCACCTTGTAATACCTTAAATAGACACAAGCCACACTAAGAATCACAACAGATGGAGTTCTTAATATTGTAAGATATGCTATTGCTATGCAAGTATGTAACTTAATGTGCAATAAAGGGTGCTATTTGGGTTGCTTGAAGTTGGCAAAACCCGAATAATATACTAGTCAATTTCGGGGTAACTCCAGAAGTCGGGTTCATCATAAAGATCAACGTCGTATTACTAGACTAATCAGATAAAATACTAGTCAATATTACTAAGAGTATATCTTAAAGATACCAAAACTAATTATTTTGTAAGTTTTTCCTATAACATAGTTGAATTTGATTACCTGCCACTCTTTCACCCCTTGCAAACTCTCAGCATCCAATCTCTTAACAGCGACGACCATTCCGCTACTAGGCCTTGAAGGTCCATAATTCTTCTCATCAATCCAACCTTTGAAAACCCTCCCAAAACCTCCCTCACCCAACACTGTATCAGGCCTGAAATTCCTTGTTGCACTCTTCAATTCTAAATAAGTAAACTCCTTAAGATTTGGTGATTCCAAAATCTTCCCATTAGAATTCACCTCTTCAATTCCTAACTTGTTGGCGAAAAATTGACTGGTTTTAGCATTACTACTGTTATGGCTAGATAGTCCAACTTCTCTACTGGGGTTCCCTGATGTCCCTATATAATTGAACACAAAAACACATATTAACTCATGAAAAAGATTGAATCTTTACAATGATTTAAGCTTGATAAACAATGGGGTTTATGTAAAACTCATGAAACATGACTGAGAACCTCTCAAAGTGAGATCAACTCATGAAAAGATAAGTTTCTTACAATGATTTAAGCTTAATAAACAATGGGGTCTATGTAAAACTCATGAAACATGATTGAGAATCAAGGGATTGAAGATACCTGGGCTACCAATCTCAACTTTAGCTCCCAAAAAACAACAACAGTTACCCATATCCAATCAGCTCTTGTTCTTGTTTTAGAAACTTAAGCTGAAACACAGAACATGGTCTTTCTTGTTCTGTCTGGTTATAATGAGAGAATGAGAGAGAGAGAGAGAGAAGAAAGAGGGAGAGAGGAGCAAAAGAGTTTGAATTTAATGGCTTTATGGAGGAGGTGTTTGAGTTTGAAGTATGAACTATTCTACTTTGCATGATAGTTCCAGAACAAAAAATACTGTTTTCAGATCATCTAAGATATGGAGTTATGGATGGATCACTTGACTTGAGCCATGTTTCTTTATATTGTAAAACTTCACTGAGATTCATGAAATTTCTAAGTGTTTTGAGTAATGCAACGATATTGTCTCGCGGATTTAATGCACTTAAAATGTGTAAGTTTCGATGAAACTCCGATGGGATTTTGTGTGTTGTGTAAGCAGTCACAAGTACTCCATACATTTTGAGTACATTTCAACGAACCTTCCGTAGAATAATCTGAACTTAAAGTTTCCACTTTCCAACACGTTATTTCGAGAAAATGGCCAGAAAAATACGCTACGAAAATGACATAAACACAAGCAAATTTCTGGTGTTTGGGAGCAGGATTTTATACACTGTGGTTATCAACTTGGTATTATTGTGATAGCAAAAAGTCACGATTAATAGTCAATGATGCATTTCCGACATGGGTACGTATTTTATATTTCAAAGGGGCCTATATATATATTTTTTCTAATTATACATTGATTTAATCTTCTCAAGTCAAGCTGAAATGCAAATGGATCATGAACGAGTCATTAAGGGTCCCATTAATCTATAATCGATGGTTGCAATTAGCAAGTGCAAAGTAAATTTTAGTTGTTTTATAAGTATCGTTTAAATTCGTTTATCTACTCTAAGGGCCTGTTTCGAATCTCGAGCTTAAGCTCTAGCTTCGACCAACATACATTTACTCGACCTCATCAACATACATTTAACGTGGCATATTATAAGTCAGTTACAAAGAATAAAAGTCATTCATACCGTTACACAACCGTTACGAAGACTCATCAAAGTTGTTTTGTAACATTTATCATGGAGATAATGGTAATTAAAACGGACTTACAAATAGGACCAAAGAATAACAGATTAGGAATAGATTTTCTTACTTAGAAACTCTAAGCAATTCCACCCAAAATATTCTCTGTTATAAGTAGTCACTCAATCAATAACATTATCGTTTTTAAAATCCTCAAGAGAGGTTGTGGTTTTTACCTATTTAGATATTTCTACGTTAATTCTCATGCATTAATGATTATTTGTTATTGTTACTGTTCTGCTCATATCTGGTATGAGGTACTAAGTTTAAGTCCTGAATTTAGGCTCTTACATCTACCAAACTATATTAATCGTAGTCCATATGCACAATCGTAATTTTCATGTGAGGGCAATTTTAACAGATCGTGTTCAAAGGTGAAGTTAGAGGTGATTGACTCGTGTTGAGATGTGTTTTGGAGGGCAAAACTGAATATTTGACAAAAGTGAGAGTCAAGTGCTAATATTTAGGTCTCTGTGTGTGGGAAAAACTATCAAAATTTCTTAAATGACAATAAAAATACAGCGACTGTATGTCATGGTGTAGGTCATGAACGAAGGTTAACTAGTATTCGGACTATTTCTACGAAACGTGTTTAGTATATAAAGTCTTTGTATACTGAGACTTTAAAGGAAAGATATCAATAAAAAAATTATTTTTGAGATCTTTTTTGGTTGGAGTTGCTTGACTTTACTTTTATGTATATGAAGAAGGAAGGGAACCTATTTTCTCTCTACTAGAAGAAGTTTGACTTAAGCCACCCAAAACAAACCCAATAATTTGAGGTGACATAATTTGGTGCTATAATCTTTTGAGAAATTTGGACTTGCCCTAAAATTAGTCTTTAAACACCAAATTTCCCACATATTCATTTATGGACTCCAGATTGCTTTGACTGCAAGTTATATCTAGTTGAGCCAATTGTTTGCACTTGTTTCCCTCTTTTGCCCCTTACGTGTATCACAAGATTGGGTCAACTCAAGTTGACTTGTAGGCAAAGGCAATTTGGGATCCAAAAATGAATATACGACGAAGTCAGTTTGTGCTGTGTGTGTGTGTGTGTGTGTGGGGGGGGGGGGGGGGTTGGTTATAAAGATGGATGTCCTTGGGGTTTCTTGTTTTGGTTGTGTTAATAAAAGATGGATGAAGAAATGGTACATGTAATTGGATAAACATACACCCTTTACACTGGAAAAGCCGAAAGGAGATTCAACTGTCTGGTTAAGAAAATGATTTGTTCTCCAGGTTTTAGTACAAAGTTTGAGCAAGATAAAAGTTCGGTGGGGCCTTTCGAGACACGCCTAATTCATGCTTAGAATCTCATATGGGACGGTGACTTTACGGGTCCCTCGTGTTTCCATCAGGCCTGGTCCGATAGTAGACGGTATGGTGTGGTCTGAACCCTAACCTTACTCTCAGATGCAAGGCTTTTAAGGCCTGGAAGGCTGAAACCCTGTTGTCCCTCAGGATAGGAAACATTTTTTCAGTGTTGAGGTCTAACAGAGTAAGGAGGGGGCGGGTTACAGGGAGTTTCGTAAGTGCTAGAGCCCTAATTCTTCAGAGCAAGTCAGGCAATGTACGAGTTGAACTTACTAATGACAACCAGCCAAGATTCACACACCTAACTCAGATAAAGGGGCATATTCAAAAAAAATTGCAACTCTACAATAGCCTATATTCATCTCTTCGTCTTTAAGGATCACTAGCAAAGTTCTAATGGTTTCGTTTCTGAAGATATTACCGCGATAACAACTCCGATATAGACAATTAAGACAAAATAGTAATACATTTTATAGAATAAAAACGTATTACATAGGTGTTCCCGCTAGGAATTTACTCATTTACATTTTTTTACCTTTCTTTGCAGCACAAAATTGTTTCATGGATAGATAGAAGCAGCTGCAGCACTGAATAACCCTTGCTTTCCCACACTTCTATCAGAACTCCAACTCTAGCAAATTTCAAACCTATTTGAGTTCTTCAACATCTAAAATGAAGCATGAACCTTCCTACCATCTAGATCGCCAATTGGATTGTCCACCCATTGTGAAGGAGCTGAAGGCGGTGGAGTACGCAAGGCACGCAAAACGGTTTCGGGGGTGTATGGTTGAGAAGCCAAGTATTCGAGTGCTACGACAACATCACTTATCAGTGGTCTAAAAGTTGGCTGCTCTTGAAGACACATTGCTGTGATTGCAATTGCATGGTGCAAGGAGCGTACAGGGAAACGACCTAGTAGCAAGGGGTCAGCCAGATGAATAAACATCCTTCTGTCCTTGAAGAATGGGCGAGCCTGAAACAAAAAAGAAAAATGGGAGGTAAGATGCATTTAATTGTTCCAGAGCAACTAGAAAGAGATTCTTTAACAAGGAAAAAATCAGTTCAGATGTTAGTTACAACAAATAAGTTGGAAAAAAGTTTAATCTATATCGTATTCCAATCTCCACCAGTCTCTTCATGCTCTTGTACATTACTGGATCTCAAACCTATTTGGGTAAATAAAAACAACGCCCACCGCAGGGGCTCCCTATATCCTAACTCAGATTTTAGAGATAACTACTATTTTTCGATGATTATTAGAAGATAAATATAGAAATTCATACTTAAGAAATAATTAGAAAATAATACAGTGAAGGTGTTAAAACGGAAACTTAGAGTTATCTTATTTAAAGAAGAGAAAACAATAGTATAAATATTAATCACTCTGTTAAAAACAAGGTGAGAGGGTGGCAAAGTAAGAACTGATAGAGGAAGTGACTACTCAGTATAGCCAGGAGTGTTTTATCTTGAAACTATACTCTAATTTAAGAAAGAATATGCATCAGATTATAGAGAGGCCCCCAATAACATTTTCTCGCCATTTCTACGCTAAATGTCCACAACGGAACATTTTTAGTAAGATGCTCTAAGTTGGACAGTGATAATATAAACTGCGAATGCAAAAAAAAAAAAAAAAAAAAAAAATATATGAAAGGAGAATGATGGAAAACTTGCCCAAGAAATTAAATTCTGCTCTCCGGGTCTCTTAGTATTGTCAATGGCCTTCCGTCCAGAGATCAACTCCAACAACACTACACCGAAGCTATATATATCTGATTTGAGCGTCAGTTTGCCGCTCATGGCATATTCTGGAGCACAATACCCGTACGTACCCATCACCCTTGTTGAAACATGTGTTTTGTCACCAACAGGGCCCAATTTAGCAAGTCCAAAATCAGAGAGCTTAGGATGGAAGTCATTGTCCAATAATATGTTAGCAGATTTCAAGTCACGGTAAATAACTGGTGGGTTAGCTTTGCAATGCAAATATTCGAGTCCCCGAGCAGCACCAACGGCAATCTTTATCCGTGTATTCCAATCAAGTCCATCTTTGTCAGACTCCGGATCTGAAAATAAAGCCAAAATCAAAGGTTGCTTATGAGATTTTATAGCTTGACCTGATACTCAACCACATCTTCAGCTGACATTTAATTTATACATTTTACAAAAGACTTTTTGAAAATGAATGAGTTACTACTACGATCCACACTATAAGATGGCAAATTTTGCTTTGAAACCAAAATTCACAACCCAAGTAACTTTCGTTTGATAGGGAAACAGTGTTAAATGCCAATGATGACAAAGTCGCACAGTTTATTATGCAGTTGGGGTCCCCATAAAAATACATAATACAGGAAGTTAGATGAAAGGAAGTAGACAACTCATATTGATATTTCTCTAGCATCTTTACTCTGTTTGGTTGTTATCAAAAAGTAAATAAATGAGTCCCTCATGGGATATTTTTATGCTTTATAATTAGAAACAACCGGAATGAGTGAGTCGGTTCCTCTAGTTATGACTGTCATTTCTCACACTAATTACCCAGGGCCAGTATTTAGTGTCCACTGTCTACTTACAATTTGTGTAGACTACCATTTTCATATTACTTGATACAACAGTCTAAATGAGAGGGAAATCGTAGTTTTCTCTCCTACCAGAAACCAATAGCATATCTAAACTAATTTCTCCATAATTATATGTTAAGAAACAAAATTTCCAAAACATAATTTTGCAGAAAGCCAAGCTCCAGTTTATATATTAAGCACTGAATGTAATTGTAAACTTTGTATCTGAAATCCCTAAATTTACAAGTAAATCATCGTGTTAATTTGAAAGAAAATGATGTCTTTGATCATCAAGGGCACATCAAGATTTTCGTGAATTTAGTTAAGGTTGATGGTAATAAGAGAAATAAGTTTACTATAGTTGTATGTTAGAGCTCGTTTGTTTCTTCATTTCAAGATTGTTGGGATTATTTCACTTAGTAGTAGTTGTTTTATGAGAATATACCCATTAATATATATTCATTACCGAAATTTACAACGTTCGAGGATGAGAATGAAATAATGAATTCGATAAGCTAAACTTACAAAAAAGATGATCTTCCAAGCTTCCCATTGGCATGTACTCATAAACCAAAAGTCTCTGATCTCCATCAGTGCAGTATCCAATCAAGTTGACAAGATTAGAATGGTGTAGAAGACTTAACATTAGAACCTCCACAATAAATTCCTGGTTTCCCTGAAGACTGTTCTGATCAAGTTGTTTTACTGCAACAAGCTGCTCATGAAGCCCAAATCACAAAATGAGTACGAGCGAAATTCAGATGTTGTCAATCTTTGAGTTAAGCTAAGGAAACAAAGACGGGGAATTTTTTTTTTGCTACAAAGGAATCATTTAAGACCCTAAAACTTAACTTATGCCAAATTGGCTCACTATATCTATAACAGGAACCCGTTAGCTTTTCCGACACCCTTTAAAGAGAAATTCGATTAATGTTACCCCTTTCAAAGGGCATGGATCTCTTTAGCCAACAGTAAATTTTGAACCAAATGCACTATTGCCGAAAATGAGATTAAGGGAAAAAAATAACTTCATTCCATAATAATTATCAGAAACCCAAGATAAAAACTTGCCTGTCCTGTTTCAATTCGCCCTTTATAAACCCTTCCAAATCCCCCTTCTCCAATCAAATTAACCGGCTTAAAATTTCTCGTTGCAGTCGCAAGTTCACGAAATGTGAAGCTCCTTGCTGCATTTGCTTTTTTTGCATTATTGCTACAGTTAATGTTACCATTGGATGCCGATTTCCTATTTCCACTTTCTGCACCAATGCAATAAGAGAACATCTCAAAAATGCACCCCAAACACAAACTCTCTACAACTAAGAGCTTAAGATCAAAGTTTCGCTATCTTACCACTATTCTCAAACGATTTTTTTCCTCTCCCACTTCCTGCAAATATATGCAAAATGAAACCTTTAACAATACAATTCAAATGTACCACCCCCAAACCCAAATTCTCTACCACTAAGAGCTTAATATCAAAGTTTTCACCATCTTACCATTATTCTCAAATGATTTCTTTCCTCTCCCACTTCCTGCAAATAGACACAAAAATCAAAATTTTAACAATCAGAAATGTTGCAACTTTTAGAGACAAACACTGAGTTAGAGAGAAATATACCTGAAGAATCCACAGAGCGAGCAATAGATGGAATCCGACCGCTATCTTCGATCTTACTAACGTCCTTTGGATGACCACTCATACAAGAAAAACAACTCATTTGCACCATAGACCTCCCAAAAAATGGAACTCCAATCCTTAACTCAGAAACCTCAAACCAAATAACAATCCCAAACTTCAAAACACATGAAACACCAATACAACAGACCCCAAATCACAAATCTCTAAACCTAATAAACCAATACCCATTTTCAAACTTCATCTTCCAAACAACCCCACAACGGGAAACTCAAAACCCAGACTCAAATCACCTGTTTGAATCCAAATTTGGAAGCAAAATAAAAAAAGTTGATTATTTTGAAGAACAAATAAATTACCAGAAAAACAGGAAATTATTGGAAGTGAGGGGAGCTGTGAAATGTGTGGCTTTAAGTGAGAGAGTCACGTTGGAGAGAGCAATAAAAATGGAGTCTCCCGCTATTTTTAGAAAAACACTTCTGTTCCTTCACCATTTTTAGCGCTAATTGTGTCGGTGTGCTTGCAATTACAATCTCTCTCTCTCTCTCTCTCTACAATGGTCACCTCTTCCTTGTGGGGCTTTTGCTGTAATAACTGTTGATGATTGTAGTTGTTGTTGTTGCTGTTGTTGCAATCTCTCTATCTCTATCTCTGTGTTTCTCTCTCTTTCTCTATCAGACCTCTCTGGCTTCTCTAATCTCTTAAACTATGTAATTTAAACATTTTATGTGGAATGACGTATTTGGCCTTTATCTAATAAGTGGTCCTTTTTGAGTTTTTTCTTTCATAAAAGGGTGGCTTGGTTGGTGACATTCTATGGGGGGTTTCATTGGACTAACCATTTGAGGTAGTTGTGTGTGCCTTTTTCGGAGGACTTTGAAGGCGGGGAAGGAAAAAAATCGATGTATTTAAGCGATTTTGGTAGCGGGTTAGTGTAGTGGTCTAGGACCATGCGTCAAGATGCAGAGGACTAAGCAACCGACAACAAAGGTTGTTTGCCAGGATTTATCCTGACTTACTAGGGGATGTCACGTGTTGTAGGGATTAGTCAGACAAATGGTGATAAATTATAAACCTAAGTCCCAAACCACCCTAGTCTAGAAAAGAAAAAGAAGGAAGGATTCGAGAGTGACGTCATTCCCACTATATTACAAAGTTTTATGCAACTTTGATTTGAATTATGTTCTGCTTAGGCAAAATGGATTGAAATTTGGATTTTGAAAGTATGGGGGGCCAATGCTAAATTAAAAATGGGTGGGCTGGTGATGATTAATGCCCCATGAACCCTAATGATGTGACAATGTCCACAAAATTTGGACCCCTATGGGGCCTTTTAACAATTTGGGTGGTCTTTCTTTTTGGTACCAACCTTTTCATATGGGGTCAAGATTACATAAGAGTCGTCAGACCATTTCCTAATTTATTTGTTTTTGTCCCTGAAATCCCCCAATAATTTGAGAGATATTCTGCTCCCGTTGTACCAGTAATTCGCTTGGCGCGATAAACTTTGAATCCCAATCAACGAATAGGCCTACTGTTGCCACATTGTTCGCCTGATACTTTGCAGTAACTAAGGAGAATGTTTGCCTTATGCCCCTGTTAAGGCTGTTAAAAATGTTTGGATGCATGATGATGTGCGAGGACACTGGCCTTGTAGCTTGTTGGATAGTTAGAAGGATAGTCTTTGCATGCCAAATATCTGAAGAATGTGGCATTTGAAAAAAAATACACTATTGGATATAGTTATTCTTGATGAATATGATGATTTGCTGGACGTCATGGACGCTCGAAATCATAGTTGGTAAAGGAGAAGAAACTATGAGTCTCTCAAAGGTAACTCTTTACTAACTTCATAGTTTTTATTTTTACCTTTTTTTACTATAGTAACCAGGTTATAACAGTAAAGAGACTTGGGTTTAAGGTCATCTTAATACCTGTTTCTACTTCTTTTCCCAAAGGGTCTAAACTACCATGTAAGGAAATGCAAACAATCACAAAATAAAAGCTTAATGCTACGTTTTTCAACTTTTTTTTGGGGTAAAATTCACCCTCAAAAATACATGCACGGCTTGTGTTTTTTGTAACTAAGTTTTGTGCCTCCAAGATACAAATCCAAACTTAAGCCCAGAAAATATGCCGCAACATTCTGATCAGTACCCAAACTCAAATCTGGGGTATTGACTATTTCCTATGTATCTTCATGTTTGAAATGTAATATTATTCTCCTTGTCATTTCATTTTGGTACAGCCTCTTTAGACAATCATGTTTCATCAACTTCGACTTCTTGCATCATTGCGCTAGTCATTTGCATTAGGATATTGGATAGTTTTCTTTTTGTTTTAAGGAAGCAATATTGTTTTCTGCAAGTTGTCAGGCTATTGTGTTTCATTTCGGTTGACTTCTGGCATTGTTCTCCTCCTAATTTGCCCTGGGTAAAGACTAAAGATTTTGAGAAGGGTGTTTGATCACAATGGCTGAAGCAGCTGCAATCCGATTTGCTTTAGCGATGTTCACAAGCGATGTGACTTTTCTTAGAGCACCCACAACAGCTAGGTGCACCCTGACGTGGCAGGGTGAATTCCAAATTCACCATCTTTTTCACCCAATTCGTCTACCAGCAGCTAGGTGAATACCTGACGTGGCATCTCACAAATTCATCCCAAGGGTGGATTTGGGTGGATTTTCCACCCTGAGGGTGGATTGAGGGTGAATTCACGCCGCACGGTTCTGAAGTGCGCGTAGCCATAGCACGCGGTTCAAAAGTGCGCGGCAACACTTCTCCCTCTAAGATGATAACACGTGTCCTCCCATCAATGGTTCCTATTAAGCGCAGTTCTGAAGTGCGCATAACTTCAACGTCTAGGATTGAACCACTTGGACGTCTGAGATTTAAAGATTTCTAAACGGCTAGTTTTTGCCGCGCGGTTCAGAAGTGCGCGGCATAAGCCTGCATAAAAAATATCTTTGGTTCCCAATTATTTCACCTGAGTTTTTTCTTGATCAAACTTCTTCAACAAGATGCTCAACGGCTAGTTTTTCTCTCTATTTATAGCCCCCATTCATCTCCTACTATCTTCTACAATCAACTCATTCATCTTATATCTCAAAACTCAACCTTCTTCATTTCTTATCAATTGCGCCGAATCATGTCTAACGAAAATATTGCTGACCTGCTCAGGCCTGAGACATCACTCTAATCTTCGGAGTCATCTTCTTCGTCATCGTCCAGTGACGAAGAACTATTCCGACGTCAAGTTGAGTTGTTGCACGAGTAAGGCAAGATGATGATTGAGATGGGACAAGCAGAAGAAAAAGAGCAATGCGACATCATCACGGAGGCGGGGATGTAGTAAAAGGGGACGGATTGACAAACGGAAAAGCCGTGAACATAAATTGGGGGAGGATAGCCTTAACCGGGATTACTTCGGTGACAACCCAAGATTCAAAGGTATCTCATTTCGTCGTCGATTCCGTATGAACGAAGGTGTGTATCAACGTATTTATCATCAAATACTTTCTTCGAACCCCTATTTTATTCAAAGAGAAAATACCGCCAAGACTATGGGCTTATCCTCGCACCAAAAGATAACGTGTGCACTTCGCATGTTATGTTACGGTACGAGCGCAGAGGCTCAAGAAGAATACCTTCGGATTGGGGAGTCTACGGCTATTTTGTGTTTGAATTTTTTTGTAAAACTATTATAACACAATTCAAAGCTCAATACCTTAGATCTCCCAATAAAGATAATACATTGCACTTGTTAGAAGTGAATGGATCGTGAGGCTTCCCTGGGATGTTAGGTAGTTTAGATTGTATGCATTGAAAATGGAAGAATTGTCCTACCGGGTGGGCAGGTCAATATACCGGGTATAAGAAAATCTCGACGGTAATTTTAGAAGTGGTTGCATCCCAAGATGTTTGGATATGACACGCATTCTTTGGGGTGCCTGGTTCTAATAACGACGTGAACGTCTTGCATCAAGGGTGGCTTTTCAATAACTTGTCTAATGGAGTTGCGCCGCCATGCAATTATAATATAGGCACGGTACCGCACACTATAGGGTATTACTTAGCGGATGGAGTCTATCCAAGATGGCAAACACTTGTTCAAACCATAAGAAATCCGTCCAACGATGCCGAAAGACATTTTTTAAAGATGCAAGAATCATGCCGGAAAGACGTAGAGCGTGCTTTTGGGGTATTACAAGCTAGGTTTCAAATATTGGCAAACGGTGCGCGATTTTGGAAACCTAGTGATCTAGGTAATGTTATGTATGCATGTATAATTTTGCACAATATGATCGTGGAAGATGAACGTCATACTTACATCCGGCAAATGGATATTGATCCCGAGTTTAGAAAAGCCGTGGATAATTGGAAGGATGAATTAAATCCAAGACACGCGATCAACACTATGGCAGAGTACATCCAGAAGGTTCGTGAAATTAGAAATGAATGAGCTCATTTCTAATTACGAGATGAACTTGTCGCGCATTTGTAATGTCGAAAAGAGGCAGAGTAATTGTAATCTTCATCATTGTTTGTTTATTTTCTAAAGTAATGTATTTTCTTTTCAAGTTTAATGTTGAAGTTGTAATGTTTTTTGTTTCCAAGTCTTCATCACTGTAACACTTTAATGAAACATAGTTTATTACTTTAGCTTTTTGATTTTGTATCAATTTTATGGATTATGAACCATTAATAACAATTTTATTGAAATAATGAAATTACATAGATCTTAATAACTACTAATAATGCTAAGGATTACATCATTCTTCATCACTAGAAACGTCGTCATCACTTGGACACTGCTCCTTCAACTTCTTCAAATATTCTTTAATCTGCTTCTTCATCCAACGTCTTTGTACCGGTTGTAGGTTACCAAGGTCCGTTGTCATCACCTTTAACATATGCGAGTCGTCGAAGTTTTTTTTTCGAGTTAGCTCTGCTTCATACCTCCTTTGAAACTCAGCCTCTTTCATCAACTTTAGTTCCTCTCGACCTCTAGCTTTAGCTTCTTTTTCCTCTTTCTTCTGCTCGTCTCTCAGATTCCATGACTTCATCATATTGGACGTTGTCTCAAGCATTTTTCTTCCCCCAAAAAACTGAACTTAACTTTGCCGCTTTTTTTGCCTTGTATTTTTTTTGGCCGTCCGGTCGTACATCCTCACAAGAATATAGTGGTGCATCCACGTCGATAGTATCATCCGGAATTGCGATATTTGGAGTGCTGGATGTAGGTGTTTCAGGATCGGTATTGGTGGAGTTACTCGGGTTATCGTTAAAATTTGACTTCCTAGCAAAATTGCGGGCGGGATGGCCGATGTGATGAATTTGTGACCATTTTGGGTAAGTTTCCAAAACTTTGTACGCTTCCCTAAGTTTAAATGGTTTGCCTTGGGTTTGATAAAATGTATCGTTTTCCATACGTTCCTAGAAATCAAGTTAGAAAATATTTTAGAGTATGATTCACCTTTGAACATTAATGAAATGATAAAAATAAATGAAATACTTACGAAGTCATCCGTTCCAATACCGGTATGATGTCGGCTCTCAAGGTCTTGAATGATACCTCTAAAAATTGAACATTCCTTATTGAGCCGTCCCTTATACGCACAATTGACACCGTTGTAAGATCACCACATCGATTGGTCAACATAGAAGGAGTTGAATTGATCACGCACCTTGAACCAAAATATAGCGGCTTTTTGGTTGTTCCTGGTAGCGAGGTTTTGAGATACTTGGGACCAAGCGCATGCAAGATTCACAAAGTCATCGGACGACCAATTCTTGGAGTTGGAGTATTGTTCTTTGTCATCATGAATATCCTCTAAAGCCTCAAGTACATCCTCAACTATTATAGGTGCCGATGCAATCTTTCTTTTAGACTTTGCCTTCCCGCGCCTATTACTTCTCGTGAGAACCGGATTGAGTTCCTCAGCCTGAGCTACATCATCAACTATAATAGGTGTCGATGTCATTTTTCTTGTAGACTTTTCCTTCCCATGAGTCCACGTATTACTTCTCGTAAGAACCGGATTAAGTTCCTTGGAGATGACCAGAGATGCAACCGACGATATATTAAAATTTAAATAATTTAAACCCATGCACCTTGCATCAGCGTGGTACTCAAACTTCCACCGGCGAAACAAGTTTGAGATGAATAATATGAATTTCCTGGTTGAGGGTACGAGCCCGTATACCTATCAAATTAAGGGTAATATCCTTGCTTTGGGTAATAAGGGTAATATCCATGGGTTTGAGATTGAGATTGATTGTCGGGTGACGGGAATAGTTGGCGAACATGGTGATTCTGACCTTGGGAGGTGTTAGGCATTTGTGACAGATCAAATGTGTCGATTTGATAAGGAAAGATGTTTTCTTGTTGGTTCGTATTGAAGGATTAAGAGTGGCTTTGCGAATTAGATTGGGAACTTGAGGAAGGCATAGTGGTTTTGAAGAGATGGGTAAGGAGGGAGAATAGTGTAGAAGATTAGAAGGGAGGAGAGTGTAGGAGATGAATGACATTTATAGATATTAAAAACTGGCTGTTAATATAGCCGTTAACAAGTGTCAAAAAAAAATATAGCCGTTATTATAGCCGTTGAGTAACTTGAACAACAAGTTTTCATTCTTCGAATATAGTCGTTAATATGGTCGTTGAGTAACTTGTACAATAAGTTTCCAAGACAAAAAATATAGCCGTTATTATAGCCGTTGAGTAAATTGTACAACAAGTTTCAAAAAAAAATATAGCCGTTGAGTAACTTGTACAACAAGTTTCCAAGACAAAAAATATAGCAGTTAATATATCTGCTGAGTAACTTGTACAACAAGTTTCCGAAAATATAATTTTTAAAAAAATAATAATATTAATACTCCGAATAAAACATAGTTTAAACAATATTAATACACAACATAGTTTAAACAAAACATAAATTAAAGTTCTAAATAAAATATAGCCTAATTGGGATGACCTCTTTTCGTTTGGCGGGCGCGTCTGCCACGTGCGGAACTCTCGTCATAGGTAAATTGCACAACCAACTCTGTCTGGTAGGAAATGGACATCTCAGTTAGTCTATCGAATGTCTCTCGGATGACCTCTTGTGCCTGGCTTAGCTCCCTCCTCAACTCAGTATTGCTGTCAGTTAGTTGCCTCGAGTCTTCATATGCCGCATACCGTAATCCTTGGTTTTAATGCCACAACTCATCCGTACTATACGTAGGTGGACACGGGTATGGTACCTGCATCACCGGGATCGGTATCCGTCTACGTTGATCTTTCGGTCCTGCCACATCCATGAACCATCCCATATCACGTAGATCGCCGGACACCTGAACACCATAGTATTGCACCTGTGAAGACATAGCTAAACTCGACGTAGGTGGCAAGATTACATCGGGCCTCACTAGATCACACCCGACCGACCAAATATTTCCCGTCCTCTTTACTAAACTGCAACCGATCTTGGGATTTGGATGAACGAGACGCCAATATGTCATGTAATCTACATCGAGAACAAGATAATCGCGACCATCATAGAAGTCCACATCCTTCAGACTCTAATATAACTCTTGATCGTACCTTGGGAATTCCATAATCTTATGAGGGGGGTCATAGGGCACACTATTAAGCCCGGTCATCTGACGCATACACCGGTCTCCTAAATACCAAAGTGTACCATGGCCGTATGGGACTGACACCAATGGAACCCTCTGGGTGTTCAGCGTTGAAGCAACTCTTACCTCTAGACGTCTCAATTTCGTAGACCTGTGCTATGGTTGCCAATCTATGTTGGTTATGTCCTTCCATTCTATCATATCTCTGATCACAACAAAAAAGTAATGGATTTCAGCCCCGTTACTCGCCCTTTCATGTCTCTACCCAGAAATACGAGGATAAATATGGTTAAAGTTTGGTACCTTAACTAGATACATTCTAACCCGACCATACTCAAAGAACCAATACTCCAACACTGCATAGAATCCGGTGATCGATTTCCTCACCTTCCCGGGCCTCAGAACTGAGACTTCATCAAGCCCCCGATACAAAGCCGCCATAATCGGCGCCAGTCAAAACCCGACTAACCAAGAATATCGTAGTCTGTCAAGGCTGCCAGATAACCCGCCCGAAGGGATGTGACACCATTTGAGAAGAAGAGATTACCCATCATATAAGCAATAAATGCCCGTGCATACACGATATCCATTTCTGAGTCGTAATTGTGGAGATTTGGATTCAAAGGCTCTTGCCACTTTTTTAAATAGGTGAGAGTGATGTTACCGTACCTTATGTCAGAGCTTGTGATTCCCGGGAATATATTTTCTGCTTTCTCTAACTTGGAGTACCTCTCGTCGTACGGGAGTTCGCAACCCCTCCTAAAAGATATGCCCGTTAGCATGACGAAGTCTAACGGTGTGAAACCCAGTTCCCCGCAAGGGAAGTGAAAGGTATGGGTGGAAGGCCACCACCGCTCCACGAGAGCATGAATGAGACGGTTATCCGAGTTTCCCGCATTAATTGAGCAAAAGTCCGTAAAACCCATACCGTCGACCAACTTCTTCAACGTCGGGCACACGGCAATCCATCAGTACCACTTCAGTACCTTATCCAATGATCCTCTACACTGTAATTCATCTCGGTTCTGACAAAAAAAATATATTAGCACGTCAGAAGTTCATTCGGGCATTTCATCGAACACATTGCAATATACGTTAATAACACATGAAATTTACATAAAACTTACCGCTATTTCCTCCGATCCAGCATAAATATGGACCCAGCCGTCCGGGAGGATATCTACTCGGTTCAGCTCATCGTACGATGGGGTGGGATCGTTGTCTGACGTCAATTGTAACGGCCAATTATTTGTGATGTCGGCGTTCCCCTTTCGTTTTACTTTCGCGTTAGAGTTACGTGTAGTTTTGGAAGTATTTTTCCTTGGTTGCGAACTAGAAGAACCCGACATTTTGAAGTGATTAACGGAGGAAATGGGTTGGAAAACTTGTGGAGTAAGGTTGGGTATGCCAAGTTAATGCCTTGGATATGCTAATATGTTGGATATGCCTTAATGCCAATGCCAAGAATAAGCCTAAAAAACTTGAAACCAAAATAAGCCTAAAAACCTCAGGGTGATGCCGCGCGGTTCTGAACCGCACGGCTAATTTTTTATTATTATTTTAAAATGTGACATTTTCCTATTGGTTTAACTCTACGGGTGGTTTAGAACTACGCTGGGAATTGATGGCTAAGATTGTAAGATGTGGGTGGATCTGGGAAGTCCATTTCATATGTGCGGCTTAGAGGTGCGCGGGGTAAATTCACCTTTGGGGTGGATTGAGATGGATTGGATTTACCTTCAAATTCATCCAATCCACCCTCTTTGACTGCTATGGATGCTCTTAAGGGGGTAAGAGATGAAGTGGAATGGATCAAGGCAGAGCTGACTCGAATTCAATATTTCTTAAAAGACGTGGACGAAAAGCGAAAAAGAAACTCAAACGTGAGGACTTGGCTGATGGACATCACAGATGTTGCTTACGATGCGGAGGATCTCATGGAGGCTATCACACTAAAGAAATTTAAAAGAAGCCGATTAGGATTGGTTAAGAGGTATGGTTTTATCATCAATTACTTTATATTCCTTGATGAAGTTGGCACCAAGATTACACAAATCAAGGCTAGAATCAAATCTATCGCGGAGCGCAGAGCCAGCTACAACATTGAGAATATTTCAGATCAAGAGTCAAGTTTCGCACGTCAAAACTTACAGGAGCAAAGGAGATCTTCTGCACATATAGGTGAAAATGGCTATTGTAGGTCTGGAAGAAGACGTAAAGAAGCTGGAAGAGATACTGATTGGTGAGGACCGGGAACTACGTGTTATTTCGATTGTGGGTATGGGGGGCTTAGGTAAGACCACTATTGCTAAACTAGTTTACAACGGTGATATCAAGCGTCGTTTTCAAGTTTGTGCTTGGGTTTATGTATCTGAATTGAAGCCTTTAACATTGAGGAGATTATGGGTGAAATAGAGAAACAGGTTAACATTTCTAGCGAGAGAAAGGCAGAGATGGCGATGGAAGGAAGTGTGTACGAAAGGGTATACGAGTTTCTTAGTAAATACAGTTACTTGATCGTGATGGATGACATATGGACGCGTGAGGTTTGGACTAGGTTACAACTTTATTTTCCAAACACCAAATCTAGGAGTAGGATAATTTTCACTACTCGCTATCAGGAGGTAGTTTTACATGTTTACCCCAGAAGTCATCCCTATCAGCTATTGCCGCTACATGCTGGTGCCAGTTGGAACTTGTTTCTAAGCAGGGCGTTCACCAAAGACGGTTTGGAGGAATTTACAGACAAAGGATTTGACTGTTGATGCGTGGTCAAGAGTGCTTGATAGTTTAAACTGGCATCTGGATCAAGATGGAACATGCCAAGCAATTTTAGCTTTGAGCTATTACGACTTACCCTTTTACTTGAAATCTTGTTTTCTTTATCTTGGTCTCTTCCCTGAAGGCTATAAGATCCCCGTGAGGAGATTAATCCGACTATGGATTGCAGAGGGATTTGTGCAAAAGAGAGGTGAAGAATGTCTGGAGGATGTTGGAAAGGATTACATAGAAGAACTAGTTGGTAGAAATATTATTCAAGTAGCCAACCGTTGTTGTCTTTCGATATACACCCCTAAAGAAATTGAAGAAAAAAATAGAGGGGCTGAAGTAGAAGGGAAAAGTGAAATCGAAACCTCTTCTGTAGGAAGGGAACAAGTAGCAGATGGCGGGAATCTGAGCCAGGAATGTCTAACATGTCATGTGCACGACCTTGTGCGAGAGCTCTCTTTATCCATAGCCAAAGAACATCAATTTCTTCATGTGCACAAGACAAACTGCAATAATACGTCATCGGATGGAGGAAGGGCTCGCCGGCTTGTTGTACATCAAGACTTTGGCTCCTCATCTTCCTCACAAGCTTCTATTCAACATCTTCGATCATATCTACACTTTGATCTTTGTGAAAGTGAAATGTCACAAAAAATGGGAGACATTTTTCGGACTAAACAAGGATATAAATGGCTTAGGGTGCTCGATTTGGAGGGTACATATAAACCTCTTCTCCCAAAGGCATTAGGAAAACTAGTTCATCTAAGGTACCTTGGGTTAAGACGTACTTGGTTGGATTCGCTTCCGTCGTCATTTGGTGATCTTTTCAATCTCCAAACTCTTGATCTTAAATGGACTTCGATCAAATCTCTCCCTAGCTCAATTTCGAGAATGGAAAATCTTAGACACTTATATTTCAATTGGGGAAAATGTAGTACTGATTTATTGCACCAACCAAATCATATTTCCTTAAATAATCTTCAAACTTTATGGGGAGTACTTGTACCACAGGGGACCTCTGCGACTTTCTTGGATCAATGCATTAACCTTGGGAAATTGGGGATGGAAGGAGAATTGATGTCGCATGGCGAGGAATTAGCATGGTGGCTAGGTTCACTTGATCGCCTTCAAAGCTTGAAGTTATGCTCAGCAGCATTACCCGCATTAATGCTTTTGCGAAAGGTGCATCTTGTGAAGCTTCACTTGGAAGGAAGATTGGAAAAACTTTAAATCTTACCACGCTGACCTTGGTAGGCTCCCGACTAGAAGGTGATTCAATCACCGTGCTCGGAAGTTTGCGCAATCTAAAGACTCTTAAGCTATAGTACAATTCATACATGGGTAACTTAATGGTAATTTTGCCTAATCTAGGTGGGTTTCCTAAACTTGAAGTCTTAGAACTTTTTTGGCTAAGAATCAAGATATTGGAGATAAACAAATGTGAAGATTTGAGAGAGCTTCCATCTGGGCTGCAGTTCTTGAATCACCTCAAGGAATTGAGATTACCAGACATGTCAGTTATAGTAGTTAGTTATTTGGGATGGTGTTACTTTGGTGTTCTGAAACAACATCCTCACTGAGTCAATTACATTTGTTCATTAAGAATGAAATTCTGGTCTTTATAAATCAGACATAACAATAATTGGAGAAGCTCTTAGACTTGATTACACAATGAGACCGCAGACGACAAAGAGCTTATGTTTTCCGCAGATAGCATGTGAGGATTGTGCCAACAAAAAGTGAATGTCATAATCTCCATAGTTTTAAAATTGGCCTTGGGAGAGCCTGTAAAATTGTAACAAACACGCAAGTTCACTCCAGGTAAGGAAATATCCCAAGAGATGTACCAATTCAAAGACTTTGGGCTATAGCCCCAACAAATTTCTAATGGGGTTTTTTGGTTTATTTCGAGCGAGTTTTTTGCTTTATCACATCTTACACTTTCATACCAGAATCAAAAGCACACGAACAGTGATTCTATACCAATGACTGCCTATAGAAAAACATAATCCAATAGCAATAAAATGATAAAACTAAAGTTTGGGACAAATTAGTTCAACCCCCCCCCCCCCCCAACTCTTCATTGGTTTGTTGTCATCTCTCCCCCGAACCAAATAGGTTGAGTTGTAGACCACTTTTCATCAACTTCTTTAGACTACCTACTTGTATGTCAAAAAGGAACCCGCTGATTAGAGAGTGCTTGTATCTCATTGAACCAAACCATATACAGAGGTAGTCTAACTAGCACAACAATAGCTTAGAGAATGCACAAGGTATCGGATTACTCAATGATTATGTTTATGTGATATACCATAACAAAGCCAGTCTAGGACAGCACTTTTGTTACTCTTTTGTAATAGAGCCTATTACTTTACATCAGATCAGAGTCTACACATAAATAAAAAGGATGAGCAAAGACAACAGAGATCTATCAGAAAAATGAAATGTATGATACACTAACGTTATTCTTAGAACTGGAGAATTGTGTGTAAAAAGCAAGGGAGATCTTTATTCCACATGAAATCACATTCCGCCCCCCCGCACTGTTGGTCTAAATTTGAGGATGGACCCCAAAACAGGTAACTGGTCTTATTTAGGTAAAGTTTCAACTTTGCCATCGCTTGCCTTGCACGTGAGACAACATCCTAGGACTCTCTCAGCGGGAACTCCAATTTCTTTCCCTCTTTCATTACAACCCCTCTCTTTCTCTTTCTCATTACAACTCTCTCTTTCATTACAGCCCCTCTCTCTCTCATTAATTTTTGTCCGTAAATTTCTCCATTAATATCTCAATCTCTCTCCCTCTTTCTCTATGCTCGAGTGCAATATCACACTCACCTTGTGCTTCTGTAATGTGAGTATTATATCTCACTCTCTCTATCTTTATTTTGCACATGATTAGAGGTATTGATTTTATTTGAAACCCTAATTGTCTTTTTATATTTTACTGTTTGGGGATTGGGGGTTTCAAAAAATTATGTTTATTGAATTAATTAAAGTTTTTTTTTAAACTTTTTCATTCTCCAATCTACATGGTTTTTATTTAATTTGTATTGTGGTGTTTGTTTATGAGATGAGATTATGAAACCCAAATATTCATTTTGGTTGTATGTGAAATTAGGGGCAGTTTTGAATGTGAATGTGTTTATATATGTTGTTTTGTTACAGGGATGACAATGTGAAAAATGTGGGTAATTGGACAGAACCTAGAGGTGGTTTAGGGTTCACACATGACTTGTATGTTGGAAGAAATATAGAGAAATTTAACACATTGGATGGGGATAGGTTCTCTTACAAATGTTTGACAGACTATATTTTTTCTACCATGACTGATTTGAACTCTTCTATACCCCCTGGGACTGTGTTTGACTTGAGTACAATATATCATGGTAAAATTATTGATGTCAAGGGTGATTCAGATCTATTGTATTTGTGGAGGTATAGTGATGTAGAGGTGGTGGGGGACATACACTTCTACTTAAATAACAATGGACCTGCACAACCTTTAACTCAATCCTATGTTAACTTAGGATCAGGTGAGTCTAGTCAATAATACCCTGAGGTAATAACAATTGAAGATGGGCATACTCCACCAACTCAACCTGAGTGTACCACACCTATTTTTGATTATACTCCTGCACCTATTTTTGATATTCAATTTGGTGAGAATGTTAACAATATTTAGCCTACTGGTAGACCCAAAGTTGCTACGCCTATGAGGAGCGCAAATAAGACTACCCCTGCACCAAAGAAGCCTACTCCTATACCAAAGAAAAAAGCATAAGTGAAACCCAAGGAAAAAACTCAAACAAAACCTAAGAGAAATGGTAGTTCAAGTGGTGCATTAAAAAGAAAAAGAGCTACAAAAAGTGAATTACCAGAGGAAACTCTAGATGATACACTTATGTTGTATGATAGTGAGGATGATGCCATAATGCTGGATGACGATGTGGGTGAGAATGCAGGTGTGAATGATGGAGTTGGTGTTGATGTTGGTGGTGGAGGTTGGAACAATCAAATAGGTGTGAATAACTGGGCTGAAATTGACCCTAATAACTTAAATGCTGAAGAGGGCTATTACTCTACTTATACCTCATTGGATGGTGATGAAGGACCTATTCAAGAAGATATAAACAAGGTTGATGTGGAGTTTACAAATTTTGCACAAGAAACTGAAAATATTTTTGCAAATGAAGAAAATGATATGAATATTGGGAATTCACATCAATTGGTTAAAGATTTGGTACCTGAGATGGAGTGGCCTACAGTGCATGCTGCAAGGGCCTATATTAGGAGGTGGTCTATATTGAATAAGGTTGAGTACCATCAAATAAAGAATGAGGGTTATAGGCTTAGATTCATTTGTATTGAGCCAAAAACATGTAATTGGCTATTTTATGCCATAATTACCCCTGATGGTCACACATTCAAGCTTAGAAAAAGTAGTGTTTTAAAGTATATTTGTAAAAGAAAGGGTAAGACATCAAACAAGTTGGCTCATGTTGGTTGGGTAACAAATGAAGCTGAACACACAATGAAAATAATTAGGTTCACCAGACCCGTTGATGTGATAGAACTGATACTTCTAAAATTTGGGTTAGACATCTCATACTATACAACATGGAATGCATGGACTATTTGCATGGAAAAAATTGTAGGTTCATTTGATGATGGGTATGTGGTGCAGCCTGAGTTATGTAGACAGATATTGAGTGCAAACCTTGGAGGTTTAGCTAGGACTAGCAAGGATGTTAAAACCAATATGTGGATGGGAACTTGTGTTGCTTACAAGGCCCCTTTTGATGGGTTTGTGAATGGTTGCAAACCAATCCTTGATCTGGATGGTTGTTTTTCGAAGGGGAAGTTGGTGGAGTGTGCCTATATATAATTTGATTAGATGCTAATAATGGATTATTCCCAATAGCAGTGTACCTATGTAGATTTGAATGTTATGAGACATGGTCTAATTTTTTGCAAAAGGTAGAACCTTATCTGAATCAACATAAAAACAAGTTAACATTTATCAGTGATAGGTAGAAGGGTCTTATAAGTACTGTTGCAGAAGTATTCCCTAATGCAAACCATAGATTTTGTTTTGGACATATGTACAAGAATATGTAAAAATACTACAGAGGGACACATTTGGAGGGCCTAGTATGGGGGGCAGCAAAGGCTTGGAAGCAAACTGAAAAACAAGAGAAACTGGACAAACTTAAAGTTGACAACCCTGAAGCACATGATTGGTTGGTGAAGGAACCATTTGAACACTGGGCAAGGTCACATTTTGACTTCACTGCCAAATGTGAGCACATAACAAATAACTTCTTAGAATCATTCAATAACTGGATATTGAAGATCAGAGATAAGCTACTACATAGAGCCTTAGAGAAATTAAATTTGATGATGATAAAGCTGATGTATGACAGAAGAAATAAGGCTGCTGAGTGGAACCAAGATGGTATGATCTTGACAACTTGTCATATATGTTTTTTTTAATGCTTTTAGTATATATATTTTAAAATGTGTATGGATGTTGTACATTTTATTAGGTTTAGTGCCTAGAGCTGAGGAACACATTGCCAAAATGGAGACATTCTATGGACAATATCATCTAGAAGGTGTTGGTGATGGTTGTCATGTTGGAATTGGGGCAATGGTAAAAGGTGGAGAGTTAACATAAAAAAACATGAATGTGATTGTCATCAGTGGCAAGTGATTGGTCTACCATGTGTGCATGCAGTGAGTATTTTGATGAAATTCAGAGTATCTTGGATTGAGTAAGTACTTGATGCATTTACTAATTAGTTTTTTTTAACTTCTAAATCTTGGCTTGAGTATATTGATGGTCTATCATGATTTTTTTTATAGGTATTGTAGTCCTTATCACAGAGTTTCATCATATGTTGAAACATACAAAAATACCATTTATCCAATAGTTGATTCATCTGAATGGGGCAAAGTAAATGTTCATTGTTCTCTTGTTATATTTGATGATAATGTACTTGACTCTAAAAATGCCATTTATCCAATATTTTCTAGCCTATTGATGACTTCTTGCCCCCACCATTGGTGAGGGGATCTGGCAGACCAAGGAAAGTAAGGATACCAAATCCAGATGAAGCATTTGGTCCACAAAAGAAATGTGGTAAGTGTGGGGGATTTGGGCACAACAAAAAAACTTGCAAAGGTGATCCTGCTCCACCAAAGCCAAAGATCACAAGATAGAGACAAAGGGTTGATACACACTCAAGTAAAGCTGAGCACAGGAGGAACACCAATCAACCACTTGCAACACCAAATGTGGGAGGTAGAGGTGGGACCAGAGGGAGGGGTAGATCAAGCAACACAAGGGGTGGGAGAAGTCGAGGTATATTTACTCATATGAACAACTTTGAGAGGCAAGAGTAAATTTTCTCATAAGAAAATATACAACATTAATAGAGAAGATGAGTAGCAAAGACCTGAGCTGTAGACAGGGAGGATGTTGGACAAGGGAGAGTGACCATAGATGCAGAAAGACAGTCATTTACCCATATGGCAGTATTAAACTGGAAAATACGCTTGAAAAAATTGACAGACACTATATATACAACCACATTGTAGAACAGGCACATACTGGTGCTTTTAAATTGCTTCCCCTAATTCATCCTAATCTTTCATTTCCGTGGTGCATCCACCTTCCGGGCAAAACCTACCATGATAAACTGGTGTCCATATCAATCCTCAATAGGCATTTTATTATCCATGCCAAACCAATCCGCATACTTTGTCATATTATTTAATCCTCGATACCAGAAATTTCAACAAATTCAAATACCCAAAATTACAAAGCTTAATGCAACTTTGATTTGAATTATGTTCCGCTTACGCAAAATGGATTGAAATTTTGATTTTGAGGGTATGGGGGGCCAATACTAATTAAAAATGGGTGGGCTGGTGATGATTAATGCCCCATGAACCCTAATGGTGTGACAATGTCCATAAAATTTGGGCCCCTATGGGTCTTTTAACAATTTGGGTGGTTTTTCTTTTTGGTACCAACCTTTTCATATGGGGTCAAGATTACATAAGAGTCATCAGACCATTTCCTAATTTATTTGTTTTTGTCCCTGAAATTCCCCAATAATTTGAGAGATATTCTGCTCCCGTTGTACCAGTAATTCGCTTGGCGCGATAAACTTTGAATCCCAGTCAACGGATAGGCCTACTGTTGCCACATTGCTCGCCTGATACTTTGCAGTAACTAAGGAGAATGTTCGCCTTATGCCCTGTTAAGGCTGTTAAAATGTGCGAGGACACTGGCCTTGTAGCTTGTTGGATAGTTACGAGGAATATGATGATCTGGACGTCATGGACGTTCGAAATCATAGTTGGTAAAGGAGAAGACACTATGAGTCTCTCAAAGGTAACTCTTTACTAACTTCATAGTTTTTATTTTTACCTTTTTTTACTATAGTAACCAGGAAGCTCCATTTTATAACAGTAAAGAAACTTGGGTTTAAGGTCATCTTAAAACCTGCTTCTACTTCTTTTTCCTAAAGGCCTAAACTACAATGTATGCAAATACAAACATACACAAGATATAAGCTTAAGGCGACGTTTCAATTTTTGTTTTGGTAAAATTCACTCAGAAATACATGCACGGCTCGTGTTTTTTGAGTCGACGTGTAAATAAGCCGCAACATTCTGATCAGTACCCAAACTCAAATCTGGGATATTGACAATTTCCTATCTATCTTCATGTTTGAAATGTAATATTATTCTCCTTGTCATTTCATTTTGGTACAGCCTGTTTAGACAATCATGTTTCATCAACTTCGACTTCTTGCATCATTGCGCTAGTCATTTGCGTTAGGATATTGGATAGTTTTCTTTTTCTTCGATGAAGCAATATTGTTTTCTGCAAGTTGTCAGGCTATTGTGTTTCATTTCGGTTGGCTTCTAGCATTGTTCTCCTCCTAATTTTCCCTGGGTAGAGACTAGAGATGTTGGGAAGGGTGTTTGATCACAATGGCTGAAAGCAGCTGCAATAAAATCTGCTTTAGCGATAATCACAAGCGAAGTGACTTTTCTTTTGGGAGTTAGAGATGAAGTGGAATGGATCAAGGCAGAGCTGACTCGAATGCAAGATTTCTTAGAAGATGCGGACGAAAAGCGAGAAAGAAACTCAAACGTGAGGACTTGGCTGATGGACATCGCAGACGTTGCTTACGATGTGGAGGATCTCATGAAGGCTATCACACTAAAGAATTTTAAAAGAAACCGATTAGGATTGTTAAAGAGGTATGGTTTTATCATCAATCACTTGATATACCTTCATAAACTTGGCACCAAGATCGCACAAATCAAGGTTAGAATCCAGTCTATCTCGGAGCGCAGAGTCAACTACAACATTGAGAATATTTTAGATCAAGAGTCAAGTTTCACGCGTCAAAACTTGCGGGATCAAAGGCGATCTTCTGCACATATAGGTGAAATGGCTATTGTAGGTCTGGAAGAAGACGTAAAGAAGCTGAAAGGGATACTGATTGGTGAGGATCCGGAACTACGTGTTATTTCCATTGTGGGTATGGGGGGATTAGGTAAGACCACTCTTGCTAAACTAGTTTACAACAGCGATGATATCAAGCGTCATTTTCAAGTTTGTGCTTGGGTTTATGTATCTGAAGTCTTTAACATTGAGGAGATTATGGGTGAAATAGAGAAACAGGTTAACATTTCTAGCGGGAGAAAGGCAGAGATGGCGATGGAAGGAAGTGTGTACGAAAGGGTATACTGTAGCGCCCCTCTTTTTGTTATAACTAGTTGTGTAGTAGTTGTGGTTTAAACTCGTTGCACCCGGTAGTATGTGATCTTAACTCTAGTTCCCCTAACCCATTCAACCCACCACCGAAATAACTCCTTGCTTCTCTCCTTCTTCTCCTCCATCAACCTTCTCCAATCTCTCTCTAGAATCTCATCGGAAAACAACATTATGCCGGTTGGATTCCGACCTATAACCTCCCACTTCTCCTTTCAATCTCAAACCCATCTTGGTTAAATCTAATTTTGTTGAATTTGAAGATGTTTTGGCAAGGTTGATGATTGAAGTAAGATGCAGTAAATTTCTTCTCCGTCCATTTACCCAAGGCAAGTGCATCTATCAAATCTCATTTGCTTTGATTGATATGAGTAAATCATAGTATTCTTGTATGTTCTAATCTTCCCTATGCAAAACATGTTCTAGATATTAATATGTCATTGGTTTATTACCCTCTTAGTTGTCGTTTTAATCGTCGCATCAATTTAAATTAGACATCTCAGTATTGTGTATGCAGTCATGTATCCCCTAGTGGTTTATTTCATCATATTTATTTAGGTATACAACTATTGATCTTTATGAGTTAGGCTTTGGTTCTTAATAGGTTAATATCCTAATATTCTTATAGTCTGATGGTAATTTTGGTTAGAGAATCACTTGGGCATTGAAAGTGTAAAGAAACTACTTCAGATTGTATTCTAGGTAGACAAACTAGATATTATGGGAAGTTGGTATTTGTGATAATCTTGATTTGTTCTGTTTTAGGTCATTCTTTGGACATCGCATATTCTTGATTCATTTGTATTCAACCTGATTAGGCTTACCCTTAGGTTAACTCACGAAGGCGTAATTGCTTAGAAAGATGTATGTATATGGTGTTCTTGTCAGGTGTTTATATCGAGGGTTGGTTATCTTATAGAAATTCATAAAGTAATCTACTCTTAGAGTGATCTGGACACATTTTGGTATAGTTGATATTATTCTTAAATTATATGGGATGGAGTGTTTGGACTAAACTTTACCTTAAGATGGTATAGTTCATTAAGTAGCTTATCGATACTTGTTTGGTTTGAGGCAATTTTCCATATATATATTGATTGCATGTTATGGCGAATGACATAGGTTGTGAAGCATACAAGTACCTTATATGGTCTACGGGAGTAGTTCTCTAGGTGTTTTCTTGCTAGATATTACATTAGTAATAATAAGAATTCTCGAGACATCGATTATGTCTATTATGGACAAGGCGGCCTAGTGTTGTACATAGTACTCATTGTAAGATTGGTATTCTAAGGCACGAGTTGAGTAAGAGAGTTCTTTATCTCAAATGGACATTTGGATGAGTCTGTGATTCTAGAACAACTTAGATGATTCTTCGGTATGTCTTTTGTGACAGTTGATCCTAACATGAATTTTCCATGATTCAGTAGTACGCGACTTAGATTCGCTTTGATGCTCAGAGTTTCTTTTTGATATAGTCACACTTATTGGGCATGCTACGACAGATAGTATTGGATGTTGGAGCTTTACGTCATTTGATAGAGTCCCCACTTGTTATTAAAGTGAGGGTAGATAGATCATCTGGTCGTAAGAGCGGTAGGTCTTTGGATTTAGTCCCAGATGCTGATTAGGCAGGGGCAGACAGATCATTTGATTCTTATAGGATTCAAACTTCTTCATTTCCATTATGTTAGGATAACTTCGAGTTAATGTACACAGTAGGGCTATGCTGTTACGGTCCTTGGGTTCGAGTCCCTAAACCAAATATGAGGTAACTGTTTATCAGTTTTCCCGGGTTGCAAGTCCCAAAATTCTTTCCCGGTTACTTCTCGGCTGCATGCTTCGCGAGCATCCCGTGGGCAGATCCCTAAAAGTTGAAAATAAAACAGGCTTTAGACCTGTAGGTTGAAATTCCTTGAACACCCTGATCAGGTGCATTACCCGCTAATCCCTGGCTCGCCAATAAGGGATACGCTTCTGTTGAGGACAGAAGGGTGCGAGAGTGTGGTCCCACTGAATTAAAAGTGACCCTGTGTACGTGACTTCCAAATTCTCTTTCCTCATTAACCGTACTTCTTAGATTGTAGTAGTTAGATCTAAGTTCAGGCTATCGTTGATATCTTGGTAGGATATTAGTTTTACTTAGACTGCCTCTTTAGAACTCGTAGCTTGGCTGATATTCTCCTATACTTCCGTTAGAATCCTCATGTCTCTTTTTGTGTTTATCTTGGTCTATCATGTCTTATGTCCTTGGATATTTGTACTTGCTGGGCGTTGCTTGCTGACGCCTTGCGCATATATACTTTTTCAGGTGAATTGTTGCGGTAGCGATACTAGTAGTTGGAGCAAGCTGGACTTGCATTTTTTGGAGTTCTGGCTATCCTTGTGGTATTATTTATCATTTCTATCTCTTTTAGATTTTCTTCCGCTGCGTAGTTTCTTAGTGTTCTAGATGTATTTACGATTTATTTTAAATTGTAGTACGTCTTTTGGGGGTTCATCTTTAGGATGCCCGACGTTGCACCTCAGAATTCGCGTTCTTAATAGTTTATTAAGAAGCCAATTTTTGGGGCGTGACATATACGACTTTCTTAGTAAATACAGTTACTTGATCGTGATGGATGACATATGGACGCGTGAGGTTTGGACTAGGCTACAACTTTATTTTCCAAACACCAAATCTGGGAGTAGGATAATTTTTACTAATCGCTATCAGGAGGTAGCTTTATATGCTTACCTCAGGAGTGGGGCTGTCAATCCAACCCGAACACGCTAACACGACCCGAACCCGACACGCTATAAACGGGTTTGGGTTTACCCTTGGCGGGTTCGGGTCATAAACGGGTCGACACGCTAGACCCGTTAATGAAACAGGTCGGGTTCGGGTTTGAAAATTTGACCCACGGGTGACCCGCCAACCTGTTTAGTTTTTGTAATTTAGTTTATTAGGATAGGCTTTTTGGTCTTTTAACGTTTGATATAAATACTTCAAAAACCTAAACCAAACCCTGATTTCATTTCATTTTCGATTTTCCTCCTCTCCTGAGTCTCCTCGCCGCCCCAGTCGCCTCCTCTCTCACAGTCTCACTCGGTTAACTCAGTTTCTCTCAGTCTCAACTCTCAAATCTCAACGACTCAGTCAAGTGTGGAATCGTGGATGGAGAGAATGACTATGAAATATCAGTGGATTCAGTAACTTCAGTCTTCAGTTCACTAATTCGCTCGAGATTGAGATCAGTTGATTCAGACTCAGTCAAGTGTGGAATCGTGGATGGAGAGAATGACTATGAGAGATCAGTGAATTCAGTAACTTCAGTCTTCAGTTCACTAATTCGCTCGAGACTGAGATCAGTTGATTCAGTATTTCAGTTCACTACTTTGGACTTTGGAGTTCCACAAATTTGGAGATCAGTTTTGGAGATCAGTTCACTAAGTTCATTGAGTTGGACTGTTAGAGTCTTGGAGATCATCAGATCAGTCTCATATATCACTATATATAATTATATATCATATCAGTTTTGGAGTTCATCACTTCACTTCATCAGTCTTGGAGGAGTTCATCACTTCACTTCACTTCACTTCATCAGTTCATCTTCATCACTCTAACTGTAAGTCTGTAACTGTAAATCTGTTACAGTTCATCTTCATCTTCATCAGTTCATCTTCATCAATTTGTTAGATTAAAGACATTAGATCAAAATCAAATGTCCAAATATAGATGAAATATATATCATCTTCAAGACTTTGTGTTTTATTTTTGACATTGACAGTGTTTTTTTGACATTGACATTGACAGTCACAACATTATATATTTATATGTATTATGTAATATGTAAATCTGTATTCTGTAACTCAAAAACCAAAGGTGTAACTGTAAATCTGTATTCTGTAATATGTATTATGCGGATATTTTGACATTGACTGTCACAGCATTATATATTTATATATATGTCTGAACTCTGAAGTCTGAACTTAGACTTACTACCTTAAGAAATGGTGACTCAAATTCATGCATTGTTAATTTGCTATGCACAATCACGAACTAGTACCCCTCTGAATTCTTTTCATCTGTTTTCTTTACACAGGGATCAAATATGGGATTTCATACATTGCTCAACAGTTAGACTTTGGAGATCAATTTGTGTGCCTGTGGAGTGTGGACTGTGGTTAGTCTCAACTCTCAAGACTCTTTATAATTATCTGTGACAACTTGTTACTCTTTCTAGTTTCTACTTCTCTCTGTCTAATTTGTTAATATTTTTAATTCTCTGTCTAATCAATTTGTGTTTGTGGTCAGTTCATCAACAATTTGGAGTTTTTGGAGATCACTGTCTTTCCTTTTGAGATCATTCTCAAGTCTCAACAGGTTACTCTTTTCTAATTCTCTCTGTCTTTACTTTTGAGTTTTGAGGTTAAATTATAGTTTTACCTTTATCAAATTCATACTATGATATCTCCGATTTTCTATTTTTACTGTGTATGATTATGAATTTATGATATCTCTCTCATTATTAAAATTTAAAGTTACTTAAGCCTTGTATGATATTTCTGATTATACTGTGTTGACACTTGACAAGCCTTGTAATTTGTATGATATGATATCTCTGATTTTACTCTAAGTTCTATTTTTTTTTCTAGACTATTATAAGTTTATAACTTTATAAGATGAAGCTTAGAAAAATAGGTAAAAGTAGCACAAGTTGGAAAATTATCTAAACACAAATTTATCAAATGTCTAAAATTTGGTTAGTGATTTGGTGATCTATGTTAGTTAAATGTTAATTTGGTTATTTTTAGGCTTTTTGCAAAAATGGCACAAGTTGGACCTCCTTGCACTTGTGGGGCTGGATACATGAGGCGTTATAAGGCTAACACTAAGAATAACAATGGTCGTTATTTTTATCGTTGTCCCCAATTCAAAAACCAATGCAAGTCATTTATATGGGAGGATGTTCTAGTTGGTGGCCTTCGGGCAGGAGACCTAGGACAAGGGGGAGAACAAGTTGATGAATATAAACAAGTTGAGATTATGAGACCTAGGATTAGGGACAACTATCTCACCTATGCTTTTATTGGATGTAATCTTGTATGTGCTTTGTTTATTTGGGCAACACTTCTAATTGTAATTGCATTACTCTTAGCTAAGTAATTTGTAATTATAATCGTTTTTATTAGACATGGAAGTAATTTGTAATGGCGTTTACCTTAACATCTACTACTAAATTAGAAGTTAATTTTTACGTGATGAGTTGTTTATTTTGTTTGTCATATTCGATAATTGTTTATAATTTTGAGTCTGATTTTTTTTCTAGATGGATCATCCAATTGTTGAGTTAGATAATGATAATGACATAAACATTGATCTTGATGGAGATGACATGGAGATGGAGGGGATTGATGGCCCATTATCAGTGGCTGGAAGTGGAGATGAAAGTGTTGGTACATATGCTAGGAAACCTGGTAATCGTAAGCGAAAACTAACTTCTCATGTTTGGGCTTTTTTTGAAATCTTCGTTGGTAAGGATAAGAAAGAAAGGGCTAAGTGTAAGAAATGTGGGGCCATTTATTTGTCTGCTAGTTCACATGGGACCGGCAATCTTTCTCGTCATCTCAAAACATGTAAGAAGACTACAACACGTGATTTGGGACAAATGCTTTTGTCTCAATTCGAGTCTTCCATGTCTTTGAGGGCGGCAAAGTTTGACCCTATTGTTTTTCGTGAGATGTTGAATCTAGCAATAATTAGGCATCAACTCCCTTTCAAGTTTGTAGAGTATGAGGGGATTCGTGATGCATTTACTTATGCGGCATTTGCTAATAGGGAGTTGAAGCTAGTATCTAGAAATACAGCTAGGGCGGATGTTATCAAGATTCATGAAAGGGAGAAAAAGAAAGTTATGACTGTGTTGTGTGGGGTAGCGGGAAGAATTAGTCTAACATCCGATTTATGGAGTTCTATTACAATGGATAGCTTTATTTCAATTACAGCACATTTTGTGAATTCTGATTGGACTTTAGAGAAGAAGATTATTAGTTTTTCTTATATGCCATCTCCTCACACCGGGTTGACCATATGTGAGAAAATCCACACTTTACTTTGTGATTGGGGCATTGAGAAGAAACTCTTTTCTATTACGTTAGATAATGCTTCGTCTAATGATGTCTTTGTTGGGATGCTTAAGAGTAAATTAAAGTTGAGTAATTCTTTGTTGTTTGATGGAGAGTTTTTTCATGCAAGGTGTTGTGCTCATGTGATAAATCTTATTGTGCAAGAGGGTTTGAAGGAGATTGATGTGTCGGTTGGTAAAGTTCGGGAGAGTGTGATGTATTTTAGGGGTTCTCAACGTAGAAAACAAATTTTTGGGATTGTGTTAGGCAAGCGTCATTACCGTTTAACAAGGGTTTGATGCAAGATGTGCCAACTCGTTGGAACTCCACTTTCATGATGCTTGATAGTGCTCTTTTCTACCGAAAGACTTTTGCTCATTTGGATTGAGTGATTCTAACTACAAGTGTTGCCCTTCCGAGGATGAATGGGATAGAGTTGAGAAGATATGCGAGTTTTTGAAGTTATTTTACAATGTGACATGTCTTTTCTCTGGGACAAAGTACCCCACTTCAAATTTATATTTTCCTCAAGTTTATTCGGTTCAACATCATATTTCAAAGGCTATGAAGGGTAGGGATGAGTTTATGAAATCCATGGCATCGCAAATGAAGACTAAGTTTGAGAAATATTGGTCAAAACATAACCTTATATTTGTTGTGGCTTGCGTCTTAGATCCTAGGTACAAACTTGCTTTTGTTGAGTTTGCTTACAATGAGATCTATGGGCTAGAAAATCAGGAGTTTAGAGACTTCAAGGAGAAGTTGAATCAACTTTTTGACATCTATGTGGCTTTGTATTCCAAGAGAACTCCTAGTTCTAAGCCAACTCCTAATTCAAGTTCTAGTTCCATGAAGTCAAATTTGGACATGGAAGTTATGCAGGTATTATTAATTTGTTATGTAATTGTATGACTATGATTCTGTTATGTTATGACTGTAATTGTAGTATGACTGTATGACTGTAATTGACTCACTGTATAGTATAACTGATTCTGTTATGACTATAAGTCTATGACTGTATGATTCGGTTCTGTTATAGATATAACTAATTCTATTATAGATATCATATAACTGATTCTGTTCTGTTATAGATATAACTGATTCTGTTATGTTATGATTGTATGATTCTGTTATAGATATAACTGACTGTATGACTGTATGACTGTTCTAAACTTCTGATAGATATAACTGATTTTGTTAAAGACTATGACTGTATGATATAACTGATTCTATTATAGAGTATGACTGCATGACTATCAGACTATGACTGTGACTGTGACTGTATGATTATGTTATGTTATAGATATTTTCCATGACTGATGACTGTATGTGTATGAGAATGAGAGTCTGTATAACTCATTATGAGACTGTATAACACTATAACTGTATGACTCACTGTGTCTGTATGACTGTATGATTCTGTTATAGCTATTTTCCATGTATGACTGTATGAGAATTTTTCATGAATTTGCCATAAATTTGTATGAGACTAGAGTCACTAGTGACTAGACTGTATGAGAATCAGAGTATGAGATTGTATAACTGTATGACTCACTGTATGACTGCATGATTCTGTTATAGCTATTTTCCATGTATGACTATAAGACTAGAGTGAATATGCCATGAATTTGTATGAGACTAGACTCTAGAGTCACTAGACTAGTAGACTGTATGAGACTAGACTGTATGATTTTGTTATAGATATTCTGATATATTTGCCATGAATTAGTAGATATTGCTAAGTTTATATTATTTTAGGCATTTGAGATGTTTGATGAGAGTGAGCATGCCCCGGTGAAGTCTCAGCTACTACAATATCTGGAAGAGCCTAAGTTTAGTTTAAGCGGGGATTTTGATATACTTTCCTTTTGGAAGTCATACCAATTTAGATATCCCTAGCTTGCTTTGATGGCTCGTGATGTATTGGCCATCCCGATATCCACTGTAGCTTCCGAGTCTGCTTTTAGCATTGGTGGAAGAGTTATAGATCCATTCCGTAGTGCTTTAAAACCTGCGTGTGCCGAGGCTATAGTTTGTACTCGTGATTGGTTATATTAGAGAGCGAGAGGTGATCTCATTTTACATTGATTTTATGTATTCTTTTGTTGCATTTTAATGAATAATCTCATTAATTTATAAATAAATTTTGTAGGGGATTCAAGTGTTGATGATATTGTGGAATCGGCTATAGAGGAGCTTGGTGAAGAGTTGTCACTTCTGGATGTTGGTAAGTAAGTAATGAACTCTTTACGTTGTCACTTTATGATTAGTTTTATTTAATTATAAGGTACTCATCGTAACTCATAAGTCTACACTATATATAATCATATATTGATATATTATATATATAATTATATATATGACATTATAATAGAAATATCAAGATTAGATTAGAGACTAAGTGCATATAATTTTTAATTTTTTATGACCTAGTCATATTTAGCTTTGTGTTCTAAATATTTTATTTGATATGAATATACTGTAATCTGCATAGGACAAAATGCTCATGGAGTTGCTAGTGATGCCGTGGATGAATTGCCGGAGAGTGCAAGTAATGGCGGCAGCAATGGACCAAGTGGAAGTGGTGTTCGAACTTCGAAGTGATTGTTTCAATTTGTGTAAGTAATTAACTAATGATAGATTGATGGTATTAGACTATTAATATTTAGTAATGAGTCTAATGACTGCTTGACAGCTTGATAAAGGACCCCCGACCCTGTTAAACTATTCTTCTAGTTATTCGCTTGGATAGTCTTTTAAGTTTTAACTTCGAGTTTTGCTAAAATTTACAGGGGTTTGGCACTTTGATGAATCAGATGCTCTTGAGTTGCAGCTTGATGAAGTTAACTTCATGGCATGTACTAGTTTTCTTCTATGTAGTTTAAAGAATATTGAGGAATTGTCTGAGATGATGATACACTGTGACTATATGAACTTGTGAAGTAGTATGAGTGTATGACTATGAAGTATGAAACTATGAATCTATGATGCAGATGAACAGATGATTCTATGCAGTAGAACTGTGTAGCAGACTAGCAGTAGAAGTGTAGAACTCTAGAAGACTATAACTATAAGTGGTAGGTAAAGTGGTAAACTGGTAATTGTCTATGTCTGAATTTCTATGGACTGAATTTCTGACTGTCTAATTGTCTATGTCTTATTGTCTTTAGTCTTTGTAATTTGACTAATTTCTATATGAATTTCTGATAATGAGTCTATGAGTAATGAGTATGGACTGAATTTCTGACTATATGTCTTTCAGTCTTTGTAATTTCTATATGAATGTCTGATAATGAGTATGACTATGAATTTCTGATAACGGATAACTGTGAATCTGTGATAAACTGAATTTCTTATAATGAGTATGAACTAGAGAATTCATTTCTGTCTTTTCTGATGACTGAGAGTCTGAGACTGATAAGTGAAACATAAACTGATAATTATGAAGTCTAGAGAATTCTAATGGGTCGGGTTGACCTGGGTTGCCAGGTTGTCGTGTTGACCCGATAGTTTCGCGGGTCGAATGGCCCGGGTCGTGTCAACCCGATAATCTGCAGGTCGGGTTCGGGTTGGCTCTTTATTGACCCGAACCCGTGACGACCCGACCCGGACACGACTCGACCCGACCCATTGACAGCCCTACTCAGGAGTCATCCCTATCAGCTATGCCGCTACCATTAGCAAAAGTAGTGTTGGGAGGTTTGTTATCGACAAAGGATTTGACTGTTGATGCGTGGTCAAGAGTGCTTGATAGTTTAAACTGGCATCTGGATCAAGAGGAAGCATGGCGCGCAATTTTAGCTTTGAGCTATTACGACTTACCCTTTTACTTGAAATCTTGTTTTCTTTATCTTGGTCTCTTCCCTGAAGGCTATAACATCCCCGTGAGGAGATTAATCCGACTGTGGATTGCAGAGGGATTTGTGCAAAAGAGAGGTGAAGAATGTCTGGAGGATGTTGGAAAGGATTACATAGAAGAACTAGTTGGTAGAAATATTATTCAAGTAGCCAACCGTCGTCTTTCGATATACACCGCTAAAGATATTGAAGAAAAAAACAAAGGGGCTGAAGTAGAAGGGAAAAGTGAAATCGAAAGCTCTTCTGTAGGAAGGGAACAAGTAGCAGATGGTGGGAATCTAAGCTAGGAATGCCTAACATGTCATGTACACGACCTTGTGCGAGAGCTCTCTTTATCCATGGCCAAAGAACATCAATTTCTTCATGTGCACAAGACAAACTGCAATAATATGTCATCAGATGGAGGAAGGGCTCGCCGGCTTGCTGTACATCGGGACTTTGGCTACTCGTCTTCCTCACAAGCTTCTATTCATCATCTTCGATCATATCTACACTTTGATCTTTGTGAAGGTGAAATGTCACAAGAAATGGGAGGCATTTTTCGGACTAAACAAGGATATAAATGGCTTAGGGTGCTCGATTTAGAGGGCACATATAAACGTCTTCTCCCAAAGGCATTAGGAAAACTAGTTCATCTAAGGTACCTTGGGTTAAGACGTACTTGGTTGAATTCGCTTCCGTTGTCATTTGGTGATCTTTTCAATCTCCAAACTCTTGATCTAAAATGGACATCGATCAAATTTCTCCCTAGCTCAATTTCGAGAATGGAAAATCTTAGACACTTACATTTCAAATGGGGAGAATGTAGTACTGATTTATTGCACCAACCAAATTATATTTCCTTTAATAATCTCCAAACTTTATGGGGAGTACTTGTACCACAGGGGACCTCTGTGGCTAACTTGGACCAATGCATTAACCTTCGGAAATTGGGGATGGAAGGAGATTTGATGTCGCATGGCAAGGAATTGACAGGGTGGCTATCTCGACTTAATCGCCTTGAAAGCTTGAACTTATGCTCAACATCAGGAGGTCTTCTCCCTTCAGAACTTCCAACTTCTTTGGCTGTTGTAGAACAATCACATGCATTCCCCGCATTTATCACATGCAGGTGCACATGCATCTTGTGAAGCTTCACTTGGAAGGAAGAATATTGGAGGAATTTCCTTCCTTTCCACCAAATCTTACCACATTGACCTTGGTAGGCTCCCGACTGGAAGGTCATTCAATCATAGTACTCAAAATTTTGCCCAATCTAAAGACTCTTAAGCTCTGGTACAATTCATATATGGGTAACTTAATGGTATGGTATCCAGGGTTTCCTAAACTTGAAGTCTTAGAACTTTGTTGGCTAAGAATCCAGATATTGGACATTTGCGAAGGTTCAATGCCAAATCTCGAAGAGTTGGAGATAAACAAATGTGAAGATTTGAGAGAGCTTCCATCTGGGTTGCAGTTCTTGAATCACCTCAAGGAATTGAGATTACCAGCCATGTCAGATCATCTCAAAGAAAGAGTTTTACCTAATACAGGAGCTGATTGGTACAAGATTGCTCACATACCATTTCTGAGGCCACCTCTGGTATAACAGAATACCCGGTACAGTTCAGTCAGTCTCGACTCCCTACAAAGCTATCAAATTATGGATACTGAACGATTTTCAGCTTGCCCAGGTGATTTTCTTCTGTACGTTTTATTTTTTTGTTCTTGGTTACTTTCCCGCGGATTAATGTGCAAAAAAGTGTTTGTTTATAATTGTATTTTCTCTTATTGTACAAAAGCACAAGTTTTTTTTGTTGCGGAAACAAAAGCACAAGTAATTATCGGTTAATTTATTTTAATCAAAGTGTTACGGTTTGAGAGGTTTCATTTGATTATCGTCAAAGTAGCTACAAGCATACTCTCTCCGTCTTTTGCACTCCAGAGAACTCCATTTTTGTTTCATTTTCTCTATTTTCATCTCTGATTTTGTGAACCAAGCAAATTGTCCCCTCTGTTTTATATTCGTTTCCTAAAACATTTCAGTTGCAGTAGAAAATTGTACAAGCTGGGAAAATTTAGAAAACTGACTTTAAGTTTATAACTGCATGTACCCGTAAAATGAAAACTTTGAGACTCAGACTCAGTAAGATATGGAGAGCACTCTACTGGCATGAAAGCAGATCAGCAAGTAGCTACCAATTCATATGAATTTTGTAAATTTAAATGTTTCCTGTAAGACTCAAAACCAATGATTTTATTTCATGATGGAACCAAAAACTATAACAAATAATTCAGAATTTCTTGTCCAAAATAGCAGGATTTCAGAATAATGTTTTTTGCATGGGGTTTTATCGTTTAGGTAAAATTTTATGTAGATTTTTTAATAACCAAGTTTGATTAATCCTCGCAACTTCTGTCCAAGATAATTTCAAATCTCTGTATAGTTTAGATTAATCCTGATCAACGTGCTATTTCCATTGTCTGTGTGAGGGCTTCGATCATTCTATTCATGCTAAGCTAGTTTATAACATTGATGTTATTGAGCCTCATTTCCAATTTTATGCTTGGGTTTATGTATCTGAAAACTTTAAATCTGGACACATTATGCATGAAATAGATAAATATATCAATATTTCTAGTGAAATTGGAGCAGAGATGTTGACTGAAGCAAATCTGCATAAAATGATACACATTTTTTTTTTATAGATTACAGACATGAATGGATAAAGACAGAGCTGGCTCGAATGCAAGATTTCTTAAAAGACGCGGACAAAAAGCAGAAAAGAAACTCAAACGTGAGGACTTGGCTGATGGACATCACAGATGTTGCTTACGATGCGGAGGATCTCATGGAGGCTAGCACACTAAAGAAATTTAAAAGAAGCCGATTAGGATTGGTAAAGAGGTATAGTTTTATCATCAATCACTTTATATTCCTTCATAAAGTTGGCACCAAGATTACACAAATCAAGGCTAGAATCAAATCTATCTCGGTGTTGTACGGTATGTTCACCTTTTTAGATAGTACTTCTCAAAGTAGATAATTTGTCATGACTTTGACTGAATGAGCTTGAAAATAGTGTTTTAGCTTTTGGGAAGTATAAACGAGTGTTAGTAGGAGTTGCTATATTTTAGAATATATTGTTTCTGCCGGTGGAAGGTAGGGTTTTCCTGATGAAGTACACTGGCTTCTCAATTTTTCCTTCGAGCCGAATGAGAACCGAGCTTAGAGAGTTTTCTGTAACTGCGAGATAGATCAGTAATTCCTCGTTTTCGATCGGAGTGTTCATTACTGAGGATTTCCCCAGATACCGTTTAAATTCTTGGAAAGCTGCTTCACATTCTTCTGTCCAATCAATCTCCTCGTTCTATTATCCTTTGCCTCTTTTGGTGGATTCGCAAAGTAGCATCAATAACCATCGACTTCGATCTGATGACTTGGAGACGAATCGATTGATAGTTGTAATCTTTCCAACAAACTTCTGTACATCCTTCTTTGTTTTGGAAGAGGGCATGGAGAAGAGCTCGAATCTGATCGGAATAAGCTTCGATCCCCTTTTTACTGATGAGGTGTCCCAGTAATTGTCTAGAGTGTACCCCACCCAAATTGACATTTATCTGTGTTGAGTTTCATTCTATATGATCGTAATATGTTAAAAACTGTATTGAGATGTAAAATATGATCCTCTTTCTTGAGACTTTTGCAGAGCATAACATCAGTGTATACTTCAACGGTCTTGCCCAAGTGTTTTTTTGAACATGCGTGTTACTAGCCTTTGATAGGTTGCTCCAACATTTTTGAGATTGAATGACATAACTTTGTAGCAATAAAGGTCTCTTTCAGTAATGAAGGTGGTTTTCTCTTGATCTTCGTCTAAGAGAGGTATCTGATAAGCAACGTCCATCATAGAGAGTAGTTCGTGACCTGCTGTAGAATCAAGAACTTGATGAATTATGGGAAAATAAAAACTATCTTTCAACGTGTATTTGTTTAGATACGAGAAATCTGCACAAACTCTGACTTTCTCATTCTTCTTTGGAACTGCCACGATGTTCGAAATCCAATCTGCATATTTGGCTTCTCGAATGAAACCAACTTTGATCAATTTATCAATTTTTTTATTAACCTCATCTCTGAGACGAGGAGATAGCCTCATTTTCTTCTGTTTGACCGTCGTAGCTTTATCTCGTATGCTCAATTTGTGACAGATTTTTCCTGGGTCAACTCTTGGCATTTCTTGAAAGGTCCATGCGAATACATCTCTGTTAACTTGAATGAATTGTATGAGAGCCTCCTTTTCCAATTGGAGAAGTTTGGTACCAATGTATGTTCCTCGACTATGTCCATCGATCTCAATGTACTTTGTAGGCTCAACTGTGGAAGCCTGATCTTCGGCGTGACCGACTTTCTGTAATTTCTATAAAGCAAATTTGCATAAAATGATACACATATTTTTGATAAATTACAGACATGAATGAGGTTTGGACTAGTCCTACAACCTTAATGTCTTACATGCATATCCGAGAGTAATACGTTACTTGGGACTTTTTTCATGCAAGATATTCCCAATAGGAAGTTCATGTCCTCCATACTGGTGAGATTTGTGAAGCAATTTCTAAGAAAGTGGGAGGGATTACTCTTGGCAATTATAGTTTTGAGATTTGCTATAGTAGATAATTACTTGGGATAGTGTTACTTTGGTGTTTTGAAACAACAATCTTCACTGAGTCAATTACATTTGTTCATTAAGAATGAAATTCTTATCTTTATAAATCAGACAACAATAATCGGAGAAGTTCTTAGACTTGATTGCACAATGAGACGGCACTGTGCCCGTCTTCTAGACGACAAAGAGCTTATGTTTTCCGCAGATAGCATGTGAGGATTGTGCCAACAAAAAGTGAATGTCATAATCTCAATAGTTTTAAATTGGCCTTTGAAGTCTGTAAAATTGTAACAAACACACAAGTTCACTCCTTCGTGTAAGGAAATAAATATCCCAAGAGACGTACCGATTCAAAGACTTTTGGCTATAGCCCCAACAGATTTCTAATGGAGTTTTTTGGTTTATTTGGAGCGAGTGCTTTTGCTTTATCACATCTTACAATTTGATACCAGAATCAAAAGCACACAAACAGCGATTCTATACCAATGACGGCCTATAGAAAAACATAATCCAATAGCAATAGAATGATACAACTAAAGTTTGGGACAAATTAGTTCAAAATTTGTGTTTCCAGTCAAGGATCTCTGTCACTGTGGCATGCTCTATATTTCCCCCCTCTACTCTTCTTTGGCCTGTTGTCATCTCTCCCACAAACCAAATAGGTTGAGTTGTTTGAGAGGCCACGGCCACCCTTTTCATCTTCTTTAGACTACCTACTTGTATGCCGAAAAGGAACCCGCTGATTAGAGAGTGCTTGTATCTCATTGAACCACATACGGCAGTAGTCTAACAAGCACAGCAATAGCTTAGAGAAAGGCACAAGGTATCGGATTACTCATGATTATGTGATATACCCATAACAAAGCCAGTCTAGGACAGCCTTACTACACTTATGTTACTCTTTTGCAATAAAGCCGTATACTTTACATCAGAGTGTACACATAAATAAAAAGGATGAGGTATACTTTATATCAGAGCGTACACATAAATAAAAAGGATGAGCAAAGACAATAGAGAACTATCACAAAAATGAAATGTATGATACTCTAAAGTTATTCTTAGAATTGGAGAATTGTGTGTAAAAAGCAAGAGTAAGAAAATCATATAGAATGCAAAGAGGAAGAATAAGGAAAATAGACAACATTGATAGAGAAGATGAGTAGTAAAGACCAGGGTTGTAGACAGGGAGGATGTTGGACAAGGGATAATGACCATACATGCAGAAAGATAGTCATTTACCCATATGGCGGTATTAAACTGGAAAACACGCTTGAAAAAACTGACAGACACTATATATACAACCAATTTGTAGAACAGACAAAGACATACTGGTGTTCTTAAATTGCTTCCCCTAATTCATCCTAATCTTTCATTCCCATAGTGCATCCACCTTCCGGACAAAACCTACCATGATAAACTGGTGTCGACTCAAGGCATTTTATTATCCATGCCAAACCAATCCGCATACTTTTGTCATACTATTTAATTCTCGATACCAGAAATTTCAACAAATTCAAATACCCAAAATTCAGAAGAAATTTCACTATACTGTATCTTCAATACCAATTCATACTACCCTAATGGCTTAAAAGTACTTTAAACATTGATTCCAAATTATTTTGATTACCTGAAAGGGAGACCCGTCTTGCATACAAACAGAACTACCACAACCCAACCCTCAATGTCAGCCAGCACTGTGTATAAACTCAAATACTCAAATTATGTCATTCCCTCTTCATCATATAGTAACTCCGAATGATGCTCCCAAACTCTATTATATCTTAAATATCATAACAAGTATCTAGTTGGAATAATATCAACAGAAAACTTAAACACCAAAAACAACTTCTGACCATCTTCTATGTTGTTCCACATTGTTTGCAAAATAATTCATTTTATAAATGTCAACGAAAAGATACCAATGGTTGATTCAAAAAAGGCATTTGAGTATGACCAACAAACTCAAAGAAAAATAGAGCTACCCCTCCAGAATCATGTCCTCTCATCTCACAACAAACTTCTCAAAGAAGCTGTTTTTGAATATCACCTGTGATTCGTCATAATCTCCAATCTACCTAAAGTTTCCCTATTGCTAGTGCATTCAACTTCAGGATACTACCTGCCATGAAATACTCGTAGCCATGTCAATCCTCAATAGCATGATGACTACAGGCATTTTATTATGTCCCAAACCACTCAACAAATATCATAATTTTATACAATCCTTGACACCAAAAATTTCAATAAATTCAATTACTCAGAAGTCGAAGTTGTCATTGCTTTCAGTGTGTGCTATCTTAAATATAACTTCCAATTCCTGCTAGCCTAATGGCTTGACAGCACTTTCCACATCGGTACCAAACTAATCAGTACACCTCAAAGGGATATTCTCTTGCAAACAAAAAGAAGTACCACTGCAATGTACCCAATCCTTAATCAACACTACACAAATCCAAATACCTAAATCATATCATTCTCTCCTCATCATACAACTCTAAATGATGCTCCCCAAACATCAAGTTAAACTCAATAAACAAAGTCACTTCAACACGAAATGAAGCCTTGCATCTAATCAGCAACAATACAGCTTCATGACATAACTAGATTCAAAACCCAAACTCCGTTATACCTTAAACATCTCAGAAACCATCTACTTTGATCTATCTCATCATGAAACAGTGGATACATATAATACTATAAGACTAATAAATATAAATCCAAAAGTAGAACAAACCCCACAAATCATCTCTCAAGAAAAACAAACGCAGTGTCATTTATTTCCAAAATTACTACGCTCCCAAAATCTCAAGTTAACTCAATAAACCAATCCACTACGCACAAAATGAAGCTTTAAGCCCAATCAGCATTAATGCAAATCCATACAGCTTGACGACATGAGTAATTAATAAAACCCAGACTCCATTATATCTTAAAACATCACACAAACTATTACTTCAAGCAAACTCATCATAAAACACTTCCAACATATAATACTACCAAACTAACATAACTAAATCAACACAGAAATTAAAACTAAGCCCATTACTCATATCATAAAATAAACAAACCCCATTATCATTTCCTTCAAAATTACTCAAAATCCATTAATACCCACCACAATGTAACTCATCATAGACTATCATAAGTTCACAAAAACATAATTCTAGCAAAACAACAAAACTCCAAATCACAAAAACACTTTAAAACCTGAGTTTGGAAAAGAACCACCTGTTCTTCCCAGTCTTAAACCTCTCCTCAAACTTAGCCTTAATAGCTTTCGCTGCTGTAACCTTCTTATCTTTGGACACCAATGACTCAACATTCACAGCATCTTTCAAATCAACATCAAGAGTGTATCGAGTTGGCATAATGTGATTGTAATTAACAAGTTTGACGAAAGCTTTAACTCGTGATTTCTTGGCTGTTTTCTTAGCCGAATCCTTTCGAATCACTTTCTTTGGGTACTTTGAGATCCCTGCAACCAGACAATGACCGTAGGGACGATCACGAGTTCCTTCATCGAATTGACGAACGATAACGGCCTTGCGTCCTGCGTAACGACCTTGGAGAACTATTACGGCCTTGTTTGGTTTTAAGAACTTAACCATTTTCTCTCACTCACTCTCTGTGCTCAATCCGCCGCGCTCTCTCTCTCTCAAAACTTCGACTAAAATGAAGTTTTATGAGTTTAGGGCTACGGCTAGGTTTGGATTTGCTTGGGCTTATAAGCTGGGTTTTGTTTGATGGGCTGGACTAGTACTCAAATTGGGATTGAGCCGTCTATAGTGAGACGGCCAACGGAAATATGGCGAAAACGAGAAGGGAAGAGAGGAAATATGGCGTAGTTGTAAAATGTTAGCTAACTTAGGTGGTTGATCAACAGTGTGGGGGTGTTTGTATTAGAATTGGAGGATCCAGCTCTAAACTAATTGGCAATGAAAGGAGTAGCCTCAAGATGTTATATTTTGAGTTACGAGGCTCTATTTGTCCAATGTGGGAGTATTTAGATCAACAGTGTGGAACTTATAATCGACTGCGAGTGATCTTATATTTAGATCTAGCCAAACGTGTATTTCGTTGCAAATCCACAGTGTGGAACGTTGGGCCTGTCTCACACCCTTGCGGAAGACAGGGTTAGGGGTTCATATGCAGGGATAGGTGTATCTGTGGGGCAAATACACTAATTTTTTGTGGTGTCAGGGATTCTAAGGTTGGGCCCTCTTCATCTCTACCAACTCTGCGGTGGTGGTGGTTATAGAAGAGGCGGTGATAGCAATGGAGGAGGAAAACTGGTAGGAAGATTCTGCTGAGGCATTTCCATCATGGTTTTGTGCTCTGAAGACCTTCCATCTTGTTTTGTGGGAGTCTGCTTTTACATCTCCATCGTGTCGCGGGTTTCAGAATTCTTATAGTTCAAGAATTTGGTTATGGCACTGAGTCTGTTGCTTGCATAATTTTTGCTTGGAGTTCGACTGTGCTTTAACCGAGAGATGTGAGGAATTTTTTTTGTTGGTTCCACTATTCTCTTTGCGGCAGGGTGAAAAATCACTGAAGTTAGAAGAACTGGAAAACATGATGCCTTGCCGTGCCTGAATGAACTGTAGCTTTGAACAAATAGGGAAAACTTGTTATCTGTAAAGTACCTGAAGTTCGGTGCTGGATGGATGAAATTTTGTTGTATTCCTGTGTAAAAACTTGTTATCTGTAAAGTGTATGTACTATGTTTGATATGAATAAATGTTTGCTTTTCATAAATTTGTGCGTAGAAAAATTCCTTGAATCGACCTGAAATGTATTAGTAGAATTACTGTTTGGCAGTGATAAAACGATGTTGCAACGTCGTTCGAACTGAGATAAATATGTGTTAATATAAAAGATTTATGTGTTAGCAGGAAATAGAAATTGTAGAAATATGTTAATTCGAGCTGTTTAAGGTCGATATAGCTATTATCAGATAAGGTTAATTTAGTAATTAGTGAGTGTACTAACGAGGGTATAAGTTATAATAAGTGAGTCCAAGATCTTGGCTTTCTGTTACGCGATTCTAGGTAAAAACTAAGTGAAAGGAGGAAGTAATTGGGAAATCTTATATATATACTGATAGGATGACCTGCAAAAGTTTAGGTGAAGGTTAGGATGGTGCGGACTCGATCTCAGAGGATTCGTCATGCTGCAGAAGGTCGATTAGCCATTAAAACTGCTGAGGTGCAGGAGAAAATTTGTGGTTCGCTTGGTTACGATGTTGAGTTACTGATGAGGGTGTGCCAGCTCGAAGGGTTAGATATCAGGAGTAGAGAACTTGAGTATGCTCGTTACTTCTATGAGTCATTTTTTTGCGTCGATTTTGAAGATATGAGGATTGGAGAATGATGTGTTCAAATGTAGGTTGCTAAAGTTTTCCAAGGCTGTGATGGATATTGTTTAGATGTTCTTATGAATAAGATAAATGCTGGGATGTAACATAAATAATATAAGTCAATAGGATCCTCAATAGGTGGAATTTGTTTTAAGACTGCTTAGCAAGCAATTTGAATAAATTTGAATATTTGTACGATTTTGAAATTGACATCAATCACTATAAGTATGATAAACAAGGATTGTGAAACAAAAATATGTGTGTGTAGAAGCTTCTAGTTTGGTTTTGTATAGAAAATGCAATAGAGCTCTGACATCTTACAGTGCAAGTCATCATGAGTGAGGGGATATTAAGAAAAGATATGGAATGAGGGCAACAAAATACGTTAATAAATGAGGAGAGTTATTATGATGGAAATGTGGTTTTATCGAAAAGGTACAATGCATCTGACATTCTGAGTGGAAATGACGCCTCAGTTCTGGAATCGAGGATGGTTCGTGCGATGGGCAATAAAGGCCAGCCGCATGAGAGAGAAAAGTTAAGCAGTTCTTCTTCATCTCCAAGTTATCGTTTTACCACAAAATATTTGGAGAGCAATAAGAGAGAAAGGCGAAAGATCAGTGGAATAAATCAAGGATTTTCTGAAGAAGATAAATGGTTAAAGAGGGCAAAAAGTTCAGGATTGCGTAGGTGGGAATATAGCAGCGTCGTGGGGAGAAAGCTTGACTCGTCTGCCGATTCGTGTCTGGATATTAATTGTTAGTAGAGATATACATGCAATATACTTTGATATTCTATAGTGTAAATACATGTGTTATGCGTGATTGACTTATCAGAGATATATGTTGAATATATAGATATCTACGTATATATAGATGGAAGAATGATAAATACTTTAACCTGTATGTAGGCCGAGCGTGAAAGGCATCTGTACAGGTTGAAATAATCCTGTAGAGTCTGATTATGATGGGTAGGTCATCTGTTAATGAGGTTTTGACCTCTGGTAGGACGAACGAGTCTGATAGCGAAGGGGAGGGAGGATTGGAACAATTTCCAGGTTTTCCTAGTCAGTTGGTGACTATCCTCCGGGTTCTGATGTTTTCAAAGAATTTTGTAAAGCCAAGGGGGCTACAGGAGGTAAGTGGGGTAAATGTGTAGAGTTTGCCGGTAGGCAGTTTAAGGGTTGTACAGTGGCGAAGGGGGAGGAATATTTTTACCTTTTGGCAGATTTGGAAATAGAAAAACGAGATAGGGGTATAGAAGAATCGATCTCATTAGAGTATTTCGATGGAGATATCCGGAGTGACCTTTCGGAGGGTGTTCCGTGTTACCTATTTTAATTAGAGTATGGGTTGTGCCTCCCCTTCACCAATTTGGCAAAGGGGGTAATGAATGCAATTAGGGCATGTCTCGTTCAAATGAACGGGAATATGTGGGTGGTCATAACCATATGTGACCATCTGAATAATAGGTGGGAAATGGAGAACAAAGTGAGGAGGATAACCCCTGAGGATATTCTACAGTTTTATGAGGTGAAAATTTTTAAGGCCAGTGGGGGGTCATATTTTTGCGCGAGTATTACTCGGCATCGTTTTTTCGATCTGAATTCAGCAGGTCAAACATGGAATGACAACGTCATATGGGTGAAGGCCTTCAAAGAGATGACGTGAAACTTTTGGACCTCCAATTTAGATCTGTAAAACAAAGTAAGTAAAAGCATGCATAGATTAAATTATCGTTAGTTTCTATGATAAGTATAGTTGATAGACAAATGTGTTTATTGTAGGTGTGAAGTCGACAGTGGAAAAGAAAGAGTCTCTGTTGGACGAGGTCGCAGAGGAAAAGACTAAACTCGAACTAGTCTTAGGGGAACTCAGCCTGAGTAGAAAGAAGAGAGTCAAAAGTAAGTCAAAAAAAGTTGCAAAGGCTCAATCTGCTAGGTCGATGATGGGTGTCGACGAAGGAACGAGGCAAACAAGCGGGGGTGAGGTTCGAGCTAAGACTCCCGGGTCGGGCAGTTAAGCTCAACCGAACCTCACGACGAACAAGATAGCTCACAAGTTTCCGAAGAGACAGATAAAAAAGGCTTTGCCGGCCTCTGGTGCTGCAGTTAATGGTGAGGTCGCGCAAGGGAAAAGGAAGAGGGTTGAGCATTTAGGGGGCTCAGGAGAAAAGGTCGCTAAGGTGCGATTTGTTTCAATGGACGACCTCAAAGAGGTCGAGGAAAGGGCTAAGTTAGCAATTTTACAAGGGAAGGAAGATATGAGACAAATGGTAAGTTTATATTATGAGATATAAATGTTTAATATACTCGAGCTAATAACTGAGCTCGATATGATTTTTGCAGGTTACTCATCTTGTCGAGGGGATTTGGCTTGGTATAGAAGAACGAGAGTCCAAGCTAAAAAATGTGAAGAGCAAACTGGAGAAAAACCTGGCTCGAGCCAAGACTGACACCCTGAAAGAAGTTAAGTAGCTGAAGGTCGTTCATGCCGTGGCGATCGGCCAGCTACAGGTCGAGGCAAAGGCCAATTTAGACGAGGCGGTTGAGGAGCGTGACAGACTAGGTCATCACCTGATACTGAAGGGCTACTCTCTAGAAGAGGTAGATGCCATCAAGACTGACACCTATGCCAAGGAAGAAGAGGAGGAAGCAGGATTACTTGGGGTTGTGGATGGTTTGGATGGTGTCTCCCTTCAAACAGTACGTGATAACCAAGGGGATGATCTGGAGCTCCCTGAAGATGGGAGTGAGAAGGTAGGGTAGATATGTGTTTTCTGAATATTTGTAAGTTATAAACTTTTGTGGAAGGAAGGAACTGCTGTATGTTGACTTTGTTTTTTAAATCTTTTGTAGGAAGTTAAAGAGATGAGTCCAGGATAAATGACTTAGAATCTGGACTTGCCAGAGAAATAGAGACCTCAAAGGCCCTGCTGTCTGCGCAAGCGGAGTTACAGGTTAGATTTGAAATAGGTTGCTCAAACTTCATGTTATACCAGCGCTAAATTTAAGCAAATATGATAGAAATGTATAACAATTTAACGCTATAAATATTGTGTACGATAACGAAAATGTGTACCTTATATGCCGAAAGAATACTAGTGAGGTGTTCGCCTGAGAATGGACCCCAAACATTTTCATCCAAAAGTATTTGGGGACCAGACGCCTGAAACCCAAGTATTTTCTCAAAATGCTATATGTATATGTCGAAATGATACTCTCTGAATCGAAATGTACTAAAAACGTCGTTAAATGTCTCATGTAGAATTGGACGCATCTCACGCATGCGAGGATTATACACTTATGTGTAATCAGGAGTTTGTAGTGCAATTCGATAGGATGAAGGAGGTGAATGAGAACTCAGAGGATCAGTTCGCAAAAAGATACTTCAGACTAGTGAAGTTGACTCAGGTCGTTTCTGATCTTACTCGTCTGGTCGAGGAGAAAGATTCTTAGATTAAGAAGGGATTAAAGGATTTATCTGAGGCGACAAAGCATGCCAAGAATCTTCAATGTCAGGTCGATGCGTTGGCTGTGAAGGGTAAGCAGGCGGATATGGCTCAATACCATATTCAGGCGTTGGAACGAACTGAGGAATTATGTCAATCTAACCTGAATAGCTGTAGGATCGAGCTAGAGCGTATGAGGCAAAAATTCACAGAAAAAGATGTCGAGTTAAGGGTAGTTCAAGAAAACTTATCGACGTCGGAAGCCGTAGCTGAACATTTGCAAACAACCCTCCCTGCCATGGATATGGAATTTTGAGAAATGCAGCGCAGGTGTGATGGTTTAAACGAGAAAGTCGCTCGACTTAAAGCCGAAAGGGATCACGCCATTGATCGTGCCAAGAAATTGAGGTTAAAGAGCGCTCTGGGAGGAGTAGAACTGCGAATAAGGCTTCTCTTGTTCAAGGGGATGTTGTTAGTCTCTCAGGTCGCATTAGAGAGCTATAAGGTGATGTAGCTCAAATTCAAGGGAATGTTCAGAGGGGAAATGCAGATTTGAGGGAATGTCAGCATAAGCTGGATGCTGCTCTTGTTATGGAAAAAGTTTTTTGGGGGGGGAGGTAAGAGCTAAGGATTTGCTGGTAAAGAAAAAGGATGACCTATTGAAGGATCGACCTGCAAATGAGGAGTTGAATGCTGAGCTTGGGACGCTTCGTGCTCGGGTGGTAGAACTACAAGCCACGAACCTGGCTAAGTCCGAGCGGTACAGTGCCAAATTAGAAGAATATATCATTCGCCATGATAGGGTTGATGCGGATAGAAACACATTGAAGGATATTTATGCTAGTATAAAGGTACGTCACGAGAGATTGAAGGCTAGGTTTGCAAAAGCAATAACACCTAATATATCTCGATCTGCCCTGTTAAGTTTGATCGTTGCATATTTTATAGAGGAAGTTAAAAGGCTTGAGTCAGAACGAGATACCTTGCTCAAAACTTTGTCAGATATGGATTCACCTGTGGAGCTGAGATAGATCGAGGTAACTGTCTGGGCGTCATGGAGACCCAACTGGGCCCTAGAACTGCCAACTTAGTAGAATGAGGCAGGGCTGCCGTAGCTCGCGAACTGAAAGATAAACCTTGTAATGAAGTGGGAGAGTGTATTGCCGACACTCCATCGGTTGAAAAGAATCTTTTGTAATATGATTTTGACCTGGAAATAAATAAAAAAATGTTGCAGACACATTGTTAGAGATGAAAGCTAGTATGACGTTTGCTTTATCTTATGCCTGGTTGTATCTTTGATGTGAGGCAAGTTTTTATACTTGTCACAATCGCAGAGCTGTAGAGATTCAGTTGAACCAGGTTGTATGCCCGATCTAGCCTACCGGTGTAGACCAAACAAGTTGTAAAAGATGAAGACTAGTATTATCTATGTATTATCTCTTGCTTGGCTCTTTAAAGTTGGGCAAGTTTTTACACTTGCCTCCCTCGCAGATATGTAGAGATTCAGCTGAACCAAGTTGTATGCTCAATCCAGCCTACTGGTGTAGACCAAGCAAGTTGTAAAAGATGAAGACTAGTATTATCTATGTCTTATCTCTTGCTTGGCTTTTTGAAGTTGGACAAGTTTTTACACTTGCCTCCTTCGCAGATTTGTAGAGATTCAGCTGAACCAGGTTATATGCTCGATCCAGCCTACTGGTGTTGACCAAACAAGTTGTAAAAGATGAAGACTAGTATTATCTATATCTTATCTCTTGCTTGGCCCTTTGAAGTTGGACAAGTTTTTACACTTGCCTCCCTCGCAGATATGTAGTAGTAGAAGCCAACGAAGTTCCTCGATCAAACTTATGGAATGTGGATTGCAAGCTAGTATTATCTATGCTTGAATCTGTGGGATGTGAATAACTGACACGATGTAATAAAAGACTTTCATTGATAAGTTCAAAATTTATATTGGATTGGAGATAAAAATCTCACTTTTGGAATTGATAACAAGCTGCGAAAACATGATAATGGAATAGTGAGACGGTTAACAATAATATCATTTTAGTCGTCTAGTGTTCCAATGATTTGAAATGGGGATTCCCTCTTCTGTCATGAGATAGTACAATCCCAGGCCTGAGAGACCTATGATGATGAATGGACCCTCCCAATTGTCGGCTAGTTTTCCAACGTGAGGCTCTTTGCGATGTTGAGGAATTTCTCGTTGGACGAGATCTTTAATTTGGAAGGTGCGGCTTCTGACTCGGTTATTGTAAGACCTGGTCAGCATATGATGGTATCGACCTAGGTTAGCGATGGCGCGTTCCCTGGTTTCATCTATCATATTGTGGTTGTAAGCCAACTCGAACTCATTTTCCTCATTAGTAAGTTCATGATCCCGGACTGGATGATGTTATTCAGAAGGAATGACTGCCTCAGTGCCATAAGCATGGAGAATTGGGGTCCATCCTGTGGACTGTCGGGGAGTAGTTTGATACGCCCACATGACGTGAGGAAGTTCGCGGACCCAATTGCCTTTTTTCTGTGAGTAAAGCCATTTTTTGAGTCTATCTACGATAGTTTTGTTGGTGATTTTGGTCTGGCCATTGCCTTGAGGATAGTATGGATTTGATGGTGAATGGATGATATTGTGATGATTTAGAAATATTACGACATTTTCTCCCACGAATTGGGGCCCGCTATCGATACGAATTAGGTTGGGGCACCCGAATCGAGTGATTATGTGGTTCCAGATAAAAGAGATGACCTCTTCTTCTCTGGTACGAAATAGTAGAATTGCTTCTACCCATTTTTTAAAGTAATTAGTAGCTACGAGGAGGTGGCGGCGATTATCTGGAGAGTTAGGGAATTCGCCGACGAGGTCTAGTGCCCATCTTTTGAATGGGCAGGAAACCTTGCTTGCATGGAGCTCGAGTGTAGGGGTGCGTATCATATTTCTATGTCTTTGGCAAGTGTCACATCTGCGGGAATATTCCTTGGCTTGTTTGCGCATGACGGGCCAGAATACTCTTTGAGTTATCTCTCTGTTTGCTAATGATTTGCCTACGGCGTGAGAGCCACAAGTTCCTTCGTATAATTCGCAAAGCAGCTCGTCGGCTTTCGATTTCGGGAGGCACTTGAGGTAAGGCCCTGTAACAGGTAGACAGTAAAGCATTCCATTCTGAGTAATGTAACGTTTCAAGTTGTTGATCAGTTGTCTGCGTTCTTTCAGATCTGTTAGAAGTGGTCCGTTGTATTTGTTATCGACATCGAGGTAATCTAAGAAAAGCTTTCGCCAATCGTTGCTTCCCCCTTTATCGCCCCGAGTATTGATCGTGCATACTGATATGTGATTAATGCTGGGGGTTGAAATGATTTCAATCTGGAGATACCGAGCTTCTGTACCCAAGACCTCGGCTTGATACACCAAGGAATCGACGTGTCTGTTCTCCACTCGAGGAAGATATTTGAGAGTTGCTTTCGTGAACTTACTGATCCTATTTGCAATGAGGGCTGCGTATTCAGTCATCTTCCCATTCTTCTTGTACTGCTCAGAATAATGATGAGCGATGAGTAATGAATCTGTGTAAACTGAGAGTTCGGGGACTTCGAGCTCAAGAACGAGGTCGAGTCCATGAATGAGAGCCTCATATTCGGTGACATTATTTAAGGCCTCGAAGTTTAGGCGGATTGACTTCTCAATTCTGTCATTTGAAGGGGTAATCAAAACGATCCCAATTCTTGGCCCTGTGGGTCCTGCTGATCTATCGGTGAGAAGCCTCCACCCTGATGTAGTGATCCAGTCAGCCCGTCGTCAAATGGCTTAGGAGGTGGATTGTCTGGCATACTTTTAGTAAGGTCTGGATTGTGCTCCTCCCACTCGGGATCTTCCACTGGAAAATCTGTGAGAAAATCGGCAGCAGCTTGACCTTTCTCTGAGTGACGCATTTCAAACTTTATATCATGTTCGACCAAACTGACTGACCACTGTTATACTCTTCACGATTTCTCTTTCTTAGATAAAACTTCTCGAAGTGGGTAGTTCATCATCACTTTGACGAAATGAGCTTGGAAGTAGTGCTTGAGTTTCTGCGAAGTATAAACAAGGGTGAGAAGAAGTTTCTCAATTTTAGAATACCTAGTTTCTGCTGGTGTAAGTGTTTTGCTGATGAAGAAGACTGGTTTCTTGATTTTCTCTTCCAGGCAGATGAGAACCGAGCTGAGAGAAGTGTCGGTGACTTCTAGGTGGATAATTAGTTCCTCATTACCTACTGGGGTGCTCATTATGAGAGACCTCCCCAAATAGATTTTGAGATCCTGAAAATTTCTTCGTATTCTGGTGTCCATGTGACTTTCACGGTTGGCTAGACCTTTCCTCTTTTGGTACATCCTCAGAGTAACAGGAATAGCCAAAGGTAGCGGTTTGAAGATTTGGAGATGAAACGGTTGATCGCTGCAGTCTTGTCGGTGAGTTTTTGGACGTCTTTCATTGTCTTTGGAGTAGGCTTGTCGAGGAGAGCGCAATTTGATCTGGATCAGCTTCAATCCCTTTCTTGCTAATGAGGTGGCCTAGGAAGCGGCCAAAATGTACACCGAATTGATATTTATCCGGGTTGAGACACATTCTGTAAGATCGAAGGATGGTGAATATTGTATTGAGGTCCGAAAGGTGATTTTCTGACTGTATGCTTTTTCATAAGAGATCATCGATGTATACTTTAATGATTTTTCCAGATGTTCTTTGAACATGGCAGTCATCAATCGCTGTTATGTGGCCCTCGCATTCTTGAGCCCGAAGGGCATGACTTTGCAACAGTAAAGGCCCCTTTTTGCGATGAACGTTGTCTTCTCTTAATCTTCTTTGAGGAGTGGTATTTTGTTGTATCCTAAGGCAGCGTCTATCATAGATAGGAGATCATGGCCTGCAGTGGAGTTGAGGATCTGATGAATGTTGGGAAGAGGGAAACTATCTTTTGGGGTGTGTTTATTTAGATTTGTGAAATCTACGCAAACACGAACTTTTCTATTCTTCTTGGGGACAACAAAAATGTTTGATATCCAGTCTGGATACTTGGCTTCTCGAATGAATCCCACTTTGATCAACTTCTCGATCTCCGTGTTAACTTTATCTTAAAGACGTGGTGAGAGTCGTCGCTATTTTTGTTCGATTACTGAGGTATTGACTTTGATGGCGAGCTTGTGGCAAGCCATATCTGGATCGAGTCCAGGCATTTCTTCGAAAGACCAAGCGAACACATCTCGATTGAGTTGCATGAACTGGATGAGAGCGTCTTTCTCGCGTTGAACCAACTTAGTTCCGATGAATGTGCCACTGCTAGGTCCATCAATGTTAACGTATTCTGTGGGTTCTTCAGTAGGTGGTTGGTCGTCTAGGTGATCTATTTTTTGTAATTGCTATGCGGTAAATTTGTCTAAAGTATTGAGGATTGTTGAGACAGTATTTTCACAAGCTTGAGAAAGTTTCTGGCTACCTCAGATCTCATAAATACCGTTGTTATGTTTGAAGCGGAGTGCTTGATGATAAGTGAAAGTGATTGCTTCCATGTTGTGTATCCAGCAGTGGCCCATAATCCTAAGATAGCGAGACTTTGCATTGATGACGTAGAAAATGACGTCGATAGTGGTTGGTCCTGCGGTAATTGGTAAGATAATTTTGCCTACCTATTCTTCTCGGGAGCCGTTGAACCTGCTAATATCAGTGTCGCTTTGAATGATTTGATCAGCCAACCCCATTTGGTCGATTGTGCTCTGAAAAAGAATTTCAATACCACTTCCAGTATCGATCATCATTGTGTGCATGACAAAGTGCTTCATCTTAGACATTATGACTAATGCATCATGATGTAGAAATTTGATATGACTAGTATCGCAGTCTTGGAAAGAGATTCCTAGCCTGCGATTGCTTGATTCGGGAAGGAGTTTGGTTTATTTGTCTTGAGGTGTAAGATCACAGCATTCGGAGAGCCTCTTACGTTTGACCAGCTGGAATTGTTGATCTGGTGGCTTTCGATCATGTTGCTAAGGTGCATTTAGTAGAGATGCTTCTTCTAAGCTTTGCCATTGACCTGAACAGCTTCGAGCTGTTTCTTATGGCTGCCATCCTGGTAAGACTTCAGGTCAACAATGTATTCGAGCATCCGTCTGTCTTTAAAAATGAGCTTGAGCATCCGCTGTATGGCAAATCAATTGTCAGTAGAATGATGATTTACCTTATGGTGTAGGCAAAATGGCCGACCCTTAATGGGCTCCAGTGGTCGAGAGACGTGGTAGAGTGGGTCTTTTAACAGTAGTAGAAAAAGTACGGAGACTCGGAGGTTCAGCTTTGGGAGTGCGGGTTTGTTTTGCGCACCGCTTCTCCGAGGGTGCTCAGCATTTCCATTGGTGCGTTTATGGTCTCCATGTTCCTCCTTAGGCTCGCTGATTCATTCGGCAGGTGGGGACTTGGTGGAGAGGATGAGATTAGTAGACTTTTGTCGCTCAGACATCATCCTCTCTAAGTCGACGTAACCGTTGACCTTGGTGATCATCTTCTCCAACGCCGTAGGTTTGTTAAGGAATAAGTACTCCTTGGCTTTACAATCGAGCCAGAGAGCATTGGTGAACGCGGTCACAACTATCTTTTGATCAATGTTATCGACCTTTCTTACGAGATCTTGGAATTTCTTTAAAAAATCTTTGAGCTTCTCTCCTTGTGACTGCCTAAGACCTATTAAAGAATACAAGTTCTCCTCTTTGTCTCTGTTGTGGGCATATGTTTTGATGAACTGTTTCTGCAGCTAATCAAATGTGTAGATAAATTCTTCAGGAAGAGAGTGGAACCATCGGAGCGGTTCTTCCTGTAAACTTGTGGCGAACAGTTGGCAGAGAATGTGGTTAAGATTGGAATACAACCCCAATGAATCACGGTATTGCTGGATATGTTCCTTCGGGTCTGTACCTTTGTACTTATGAATTTGGGGAGTATGGAAACCTTTAGGTATTTCCATATCGAATAGTTATCTGGCAATCAAACTTCTTTGTAATGTCGTGATGTCGCCGGCTATTCCCAGAACCTGTGCCTCGATCAGCTCCTTAATTCATTGATCCATATGTTCTTTGGTGACGTAATGTCATGTTGGTTGAATCGCTGGATGTGCTGGCAGGGGATGATGAGTCCCCGTACCTTCACTCAAAAGGTCTCGTGCTGGAATCTGACGGAGAGGTCGTTGGTCTTCCTCCTGATGAATGGGAATCTGGTGACCCTGACTGATTTCTGATTGGACTTCTCCTCCCAATTGGATAGAGGGTTGTGGCCCATGTGGTAGATTTCTGGAGATTGCTTTACTGGTGACCCTCCTTGGTCCTAACCTTTCCCTTGCTGAGATGCGAGAGTTCTTTGGAAGTTGATCGTGGCCTCTGGCAGGAGGGGTTCACTGAGTATTTTACAGAGCCTCGAGTGCAGTCTGTATCGCTGTTATCTGTTCTTCATGTCATTTGAGCGCTGCCAACTGAGCTTGTCGTTCGGCATCAGGCTCTTTCTCCTGGAGTTCAAGATCTTTCGTAAATTGAAGTTCGAGCTCGGCGCATTTCTCTACTTCGGCATGAAGATTCGCCCGCAACTCGGTAAGCTGTCCCGGATCCACAAAAATTTCGAGCTGAGTTCCTACGGCTTGACGTCTCGAAGAGACCATAGTTGAAAATTATAATGAAAGATTGCCTCATGATACTGTGGATATACAATCTTTCCCACAGACGGTGCCAAATGTAATGGCCAAATTCCGTAGCTCGATATGATTAGGAATCGGCTATCGTACCAATGATCCTGTAATAATATGATAATGGCAAGCAAGAAATTGAAACAATTGTTTTTAGCGTGGAAAACCTCGGAATAGGTAAAAAACCATGACCTCGTGTGGAAGATTTTTGTAAAAGTCTCTTTATAGCTTTGATTGGAGATCTTTATTACAAGTGATCTCTAGAATATATAAATGCCTTTGATCTCGTAAATAAGAAGTTTGAGTAATTTTTTTGGTTCCTGTCTCTTCTGTGACTTCTCCTTTTTATGGGCTTTCCCCACAGCTTTTCGTCGAGCTGGAGCACGTCTTCCGAATAATGTGGCTAGTGGCGATTGACTGAATAACTGACAAGTTTATAGGAGATAGGTCTTTTATCTGAATTGCATTTTCCGGGTTTAGCTCGATGTAGTTTCTTATGTAGTTCGTGGGGTTGGTTAGGATATTTGACTGGAGTATTGTGCGCTGAAATTGCGTGAGCCTGAGATGGAAGTAAATCAAACTGATTGAGCTCGATTACGAGTGAGGTCAAGGAATAAGCCTTTACGGAAACCTTCTTCAATAGTAATGTGGAACGTTGAAGCTTCTTCTAGCGACTCAAGATCAGTAATCCTTTTACATGCTTATTTCTTTTGTGAAAAACAATTTTGTATAGATATTATTTGTTTATGTTAGCCGAAATAGGTGATTGGATTTTTCTTCCATAAATTTTTGTTCACTGCCATAACTGATTTAATCCCCAACTTTAGGACTTTAATTTCGGTTAAATTTTCCTCAAACCAATTGTAGGAATTGTCCCCAAATCAATTGCATGATTTTCATCGACTACGAAACTGTGTGGTAATGCTCTCTATATTTATTCTTCCAAATAAAAATGTTTGTTTTAGCCATCTCATGTTGAGTCGCTAGAAGAAGCTATTAATTAACGGAAATCCAATATTTGGATGATTAGTGGTATGAGTAGCTTCTATATAGAGATTGATCTTTGCAGAAGGTATTGACATTTGTTTACTACATAAAAAGGAAGTCATTACTCATATTATCCCGAACCTGAGAGATCACAATATTATGAAATATCTTAACAATATTCCAAGTAGTTATGAATTTGAACTTACCGGAACCTTTCACGTTAATCTTGACATTTAAGGGTTTGTACTGCATTTTAAGGGTGTGTTTTATTTTGTATCAGAATGGCAAGGAGAGCAAGAAATTGGTTGCATCCGAATGGCAAGGAGTGCAAGAAAGTCAAAGCTACTGAAATTGGTTGCATTAGTAGAGTTTTATGGATCAGCTTCTCAGTTGTTGTTTTCTATTGAGTTTAACCGTATCTGTTAAATCATGAGTATAGTACCGTTGGTGCCGATATTCGGAATTGGTTGTTCTTTTATTCTCTTTTTTGCTAAAATAATGACCAGCTAGTATATAATCAAAACAAAGGTGACAGTGAATGATTCAAGGTTTCAACTAATTGCTGACTGACGTAAGTTCTGCTTATATTGAAATGTTGGCCATAGTAAATTATTGTGTACATGAGGTCGTCAAACCCCTTTGCAAGTTGTAATTATCTAATCCCAATCTTACATAGCATTTGTAATCAACTCTCTATATTGGCTTAATATCAAATTTGAAGAGCCAAATCTCTATAAAACATCTACATTCGACTCTCCAAATTAAAGTCAAATTTTCTAAAGTCATATTTGTTCATTAAATTTAACTATTTTTGTTCACTCTTCAAACCAAATTTAATAAAACAAAATCTACCCAAAAGTTAAGCATTTTATGAAAAAATTTACATGTGGCATTTGACGGGTAATTTTTGAGGAGTCCGATACAGTGAATATATTTTTTTTTGGACTTTTATTAGCCAATGAAGCCAACTTTGGTGGCTAATAATTGAGGAGTCGACTGCGGATGCTATAAGCTCCTTCGGTCAAAATAGTTTGGCAAATTCTAAACTAAGGAAGTATAAGTTTGTAATATGATCTCATATTTGCATATATAAAATATTTAACTGAACTGAACATTGAGATAAATTAACTTCACGTTTACATAAGAGATCGAGGAGGTTATGCTTTAGCTTCAAGAGATTGAACTCACTCTACTATATCTATATCTACTGCATTTAAGGGCTTTCATTTGGGATTTGATGCTTAAATACATATGGTTTTCTGCCCAGTCCAACTTCATGTGACATAGAACACTCCACCTTCATTTATCCCCCTCTCTCCTATTCTATTCTATTATCTTATCTTTCCCATTTGTTCCACTTTAGTAGTTTTTTGTTGTTGTAATCAGGTGTTTCTTTTGGAAAATTTGATATTGTTGGGTAATATATATGTTTAGGTTTTGTATATTTTTGTTTATGGTCTTAGTTACTTTTTGTTATTATGATTGAGTAGCTTATTTTGGATCAATAGCTTCACTGATCTAATTTGTACTGCCATTTCTTTTTGTCCCTATTATTTCCTCAATTATTAGTCTCATGCATTCAATATTCGTTAGAGTTTAAGTATTCTCAAATTCATTCTTGAATATCCGGGTGTCCTGCATCTTGCTAAAATTTTGCGTTTAAGCTCTTTGGAGATTGGCAACTGTATGCCATACCTCAGTATGGTTCAGCAGGGAAAACTTAACGTAGTCCCATCAAAAAGTACACGACACTGTCAATTTATCTTTGTCTCAGCTTTTGCTTATGTTGTAGTGGTCAAGAAAAGGCGTGACATATCCTTTAAAGTTTTTGATGCTTTTCAATATCTATATACTTTGATAGTTAGGCATATGTCATGAGGCACTCCATATTTCACTCATTTTTGTTTAAATGTTAAGCATTCATATTTGTCCTTAGTTTTTATTATTATGTAATTTTAGCTTGCATTTTAGGTGCAAAGTATGAACGGTGAAGAAAACATATGCTAAGAATCATTCATAAGACAAAGGAATGGGGGAAGAAATTATAATTGAAATAACTAATCACCTGAGGCTAACCAATTTCAATTGTTTTAGGTCTAAATCGATAGGTAATAAATCCTTTGAATTAATGGTCAAGGCTTAACCTAGTTCAAGTCGATACGATTATCTAATGTCAAGCAAGCAATGGAAATTAAAGACAAGGCAAAGATTTTTAACCCTATGGGAAACCTTTCTCAGGAGAAAAGCCCACAGGTCGCTATCGAATCACACGATAGCTAAATAATCCACTATTAAAAAAAAATTACAAGAATTTAATCACTTACATACTCGATAAGCACTTCCCATGGTTATCTCTCTTCTAATTAATCTTTTTGCAATCAATTCCGTATTCTCGTAACACCTCGTTCCAATCTCACGTCGAAGCTCCCAATCTTGAATCGCTCAAGTTCTTCAATCTAGTTCTTCAATGCATGACTAAGGTTTCTTGATCAAATGATTGATTCAAGAGTTGAGTGATTTGATTATCTCTTGAGTCTCTCAAAGATGAACCTCTTTTCACTCTAAATGATAAGCCCTCAAAAGATAGGTTTTCAAGAAGTGAGTATTTGAAAAAAAGTAAGTATGTCTTTAGAAGGAAAATAGAAAACACGGGCTCTATTCGAATATAAATTAATCTATTCGAACAGGAATCAATCTGATGAAAGTTATTCGAACAAGAATTAGAATAGAGATGCAACTGTTGAAAGTTATTCGAACAACAATCAATCTATTCGAATCGAAATGCAACTATTAAAAGTTATTCGAACAAAAATAATTCTATTCGAATACAATTCTAACTGTTGCAAAATATTTGAACAACATTAAAAGTTATTCGAATAGAACTTCTGTTTTCTTTATGGAGACATTCTTATTACTTTTTCATACTCTGTAAAATGCATAGGCTTGACTTTTTAGAATAAGGAGTTAGAAACCTACTTACCTGTTCAGAGTCAGTCGGTCCAATTGTAGTCACTCCACGTGTATTCACTAACGCCGGATAACCATAAGATAATGCTGACGCCTACTCTGGACACTAAATGAAACAAACTCCAAAATTGGATGTTTCAATAATATTATTAGCAAAATTATGATGCTTATCTTTATTTTTATGTAATGCGAGAACCGAACATTATATATGCTTAAGAGCACATGCTCTTTCCCATTTATTCTGTATCCACCTTATGATGTAAACAATATATTTAAATGTTTTAACCATTAGAGAAATATATTTACTAATTATTATTTTTTGTATTATTTATTGGATTTTATATATAGTATAAGGAGGAATTCTCTTGGGATTATTTATTATGTTTTATTTATTGTATTATTTCCTAATTATTATTTTAAAAATGTTGTAAAAAGTTGGTCTTTACAAGGAAGAAGATGGAGGGTGTTCTCTTGGGATTGGATGGTGAGAGGGAAAGTACCTCTTGATTGCTAAGATAAGAAATCAATGAAGAGAGAAGATTAAAGGGTTTCAAGAAGATGGTATACAACATGGTCTTTATTGATGATCCAGAAGGATCAAGTATTTTTTGAAGATTTGTCAAAGTCGTTCGAGCGACTTTGAGTGTCGTTCGAACGAGTTATCATATTCTCTGGAATTTTAGCCCAGGGCCATATTTTCATTCGAACGAGTTGGGTTTCATTTGAACGACCATACAACTTTCTATGGTTTAGACCTATTAGTCGTATAGTTGTTCGAATGACTTTGGCGACGGTTTTATTTATGAGGTGTGCTTTTGCCTCGAGATGCATTTTTTGCAATTTCGAGTTCCCTAGTATATAAAGGGAACTTAGGCTATTTTCTAGGTTATGTTAGATCTGAAGAGAGTTCTGAGTGAAGCCTAGGGTTTGTGAGTTTTTATTATAATTATTTCAAGTTTAAGTAGTCGAATCTTTATTTTTCCAAATCTGATTAGTGTTCTTCGTTCTTTTTACTAACTAAAGCTTCTCAATCGAATTATGGATTAAGTGGTATCAGTTTTCCAGTTTCGATTCTCGGGGGTTGATTGTGGTTTATGGTCTTTGCACGTGACCGTCTCAAACAAACGAAGGGGAAGCTAGTGAGTCCGTTGAAGATCCATCGCAAACCTACTTCGATGAAGAAAGACGATTTAGAGATGGGTGATTCCAACTATCGACTCACGACTTTGGAAACAACTATTTCCGGCCTAACTTCTACTGTAGAGGAGTTAGTCAAACAATTGGGTCTCACAAACCTCGCATTGGGTTCCGTTTCGGCGAATCAGCAAAGCCAATCTCAACGGCGATGCCGATTGAAGAAGAAAGGGGTTTTGGCGGTGGATGGAGATGAGGTTAATGTGGAGAAAGATAGTGATTCTAGTGATGCCAATTCCGTCAAGGAGAGCCCAAGTTTTGGTAAGTCAGCGAATCCTATGCGTAATCTTCGTATTGGCTTTAAAATTGAGATTCCAGTTTTTGATGGTTCCGTCGATGCCGATAAATTAGATAATTGGTTAGATAGGTTGGAAACCTATTTTTCTGTGGATGAATATTCCAATGCTCATAAGATTTGCTTTTCTACTTTGAAATTCACAAGTCACTCACTTTCGTGGTGGAAATCCAACCGGAAACGACATGATGTCAGAAGTCTGAGTTGGAAGGAATTCAAGGTCTTGGTGAGGAAGCAATTCTATCTAATTGGGTATGAACATGAGTGATTGTACAAATAACATAATTTGCGCCAAAGGTTTGGACAATCCGTACAACAATTCACTACGGAATTTCCTAACCAAGCGTTGGTTTTGGATATTGACGTGGATGAGTACGATGTATTTTTGAAGTATACGGGGGGTTTGTCGGAGTCTATTCGAAGTGAATTAAAGCTCTTCAAAGTGGAGAATATTGAGGACGCTACCGTTAAAGCAATTGACATTGAAGGCAAGTACTTGAAGAGCGATAAGAAGACGACAAGAACAAGTCGGGGTTCAAGGCTAATTGGAAGTTTGATCAGAAATGGGAGTCCAAAGGAGAGGAGTATTCATTCTAGGGGACTATCTGTAGTCATTTAAAGGCTAATGGGCACAATTCTGATACATGTTGGAAACTTTACCCGGAGCTTCGGCCGAAGGAGGAGAAAGGCAATAAAGAGAAACATGCACTAGCCACAGCGATTATGGATCTTCTAGATTTAGATAAGCCAAATCCTAAGCTTATTCTAATGTTCAAGCAACCTCTAGCTATCGGCGAGTCGAGTCGAGAAGAGTTTTTCTTTGTCAGCATTCAGGTGAAATAGAGCTTAGTCGGGGCCATCATTGATTCGGGTAGTCAGAAGAATTTAATTTCTGAAGCGGTGGCGAAGTAGATGGGTTTGGCTACTGTGGCTCATCCTAAGCCGTATGGTTAGGGTTGGATTCAGAAAGACGCGAAGTTGAAGATCACTAAGCAGTGTATGTTCATGTTTACGATTACTGAGAAGTTTATTGTCTACTTTGGCAATGTCCCCTAAGCAACAAACCTATATGGGAGAGTTGCAAGAGAAGTATAAAGACTTGCTTCTGGGCATAGAAGGGATGTCGCGTAAGAGGGATGTGGAGCATGATATCACCTTGGTGAATGCTGAGCCACTACTTAATATTGGGTTATATCGGACTTTTGTTATAGAGTCCGATGAGATCAAGAAATAGGTACATAAACTCCTGGAGCAAGGAGTTATTAATCCAAGTTGCTTACCTTGTGGTTCGCCGGTATTACTGGTGCCGAAGAAGGATGGGTCTTGGTGGGTGTGTATGGATTATCGGGCATTAAATAAGATCATGGTGAAGAATCGCTATCCGCTTCTACGGATTACCGAGCTTTTAGATAAGTCGCAGACGGCTCAATTTTTTACCAAGTTAGATCTTAAGTCGGGTTACCATCAAGTTCGAATCCGGGAGGAGGATACTTGGAAGACAGTGTTCAAAACCAAACAGGGATTATTTGAGTGGTTAGTAATGCCTTTTGGGTTATGAAATGCTCCGGTGACGTTTATGCGGTTAATAAATGAGCTACTTCGTGCGTTTATTGATGATTTTGTGATTATATATTTGGATGATATCTTGATATATAGTCGTACATAGGAGGAACATCTTGGACATTTGTGTAAAGTGTTGGGTGTGTTGCGATCATAACAGCTTTTTCTGAACTGGAAGAAGTACGAGTTTGGGAAACGGAAACTAGTCTATTTGGGTTTTATTGTTGGTGGCGGCAAGCTTAAGGTCGATCCAGAGAAGGTCTCGGTCATTACTAATTGACCTAGACCCCGTACAGTGACGGAAGTGAGGAGTTTTATGGGTTCTTGTCATTACTTACGAAATTTTTTATGGCATTTTTCTCAAATAGCCGCACCGTTGCATTCTTTGACGAAGAACGGGGTATAGTTTGTATGTGAAAAACACCATGAGAAGACCTTTCTGTTACTAAAATGGAAAATTATGGATGCACTAGTGTTAGCATTGCCTAATTTGCAGCGGCCTTTTGAGGTCGAGACAGATGCGTCAGACTATTCTTTTGGGGTAATCCTTTTATAGGATGGGGAGCCGGTTGTTTACCATTCTGATATGTTTATAGGAGCAGTACGCAACTATCCTACCTACGATAAGGAGCTCTACGCGTTATATCAATTAGTGAAGCATTGACGGAGTTACTTATTGGGGATGGAGGTTGTCGTAAATTCTGATCACAAACCATTACAGTTCTTATCTGCGCAGTCCAAGCTTCTGCAAACTTTCCATATGAAGTAGATGTCGCACCTTCAATAGTTTACCTTATTGATCTAGTATAAGAAAAGAGTGGACAACAAGATGGCTGATATGTTATCTCGACCCCCATTACCAACTATTTCCACTTTGTTGGTAGCTATGCAGATCCAGCCGATTGTTCCTTCTGAGTACATTTCAGGGTATGACGATGACAAGGAACTCAGTGTGATTCACTAGAAGTTGCTACAGGGCAAGACGTACGAGTATGTGCTGAAGGATGGTTTGATTTGCAGGGGAGTCTACTATGTATTTTTGAGGGTGGAGACCGTTAATAGTGGATTTGAGAGGCACATTATTCTCGGGTGGCAGTTCATTTTGGGGTTGAGAAGACTCTTTTGAATTTGCGGCGTTATGTCTATTGACCGAAGATGCAGGTGGATGCTGCTCGTGTGGTTCATAGTTGCGTGCTATGCTACACATTGAAACCTTCCAATAGGAAGATAGGACTGTACTTTCCATTGCCAGTTCCGAGTCGACCCTGGGAGAATATTTCGATAGATTTTATGGGTGGTTTGCCCATGACTAGGTGTAAGAATGACTATTTGTTTGTTTGTGGTGGTGGATCGATTCAACAAGATGAATGTTCTTATTCCATGCCAGAAAATGATCACAGGGGAAGGAGCAATGCGATTGTTTTTCATAGCTGTCTGTAGGTATTTTAGGCACCCTTCTTCTATTATTTATGATAGGGATAACCGCTTTTTAGGGCATTTTTGGAGATCGCTATGGGGGATGATGGACACTAAGTTGAAGAAAAGTACCGTTTTTCATCCGCAGACAGACGGGCAAACATAAGTTGTCAATTGCACTTTGGTACATTTATTACGGGGATTCCATTATAAGCATGCTAAGACTTGGGATGAGAGTTTATCATATCTTCAGTTTGCGTTCAACTGGGCGATTCATGGTTCCACGTTGAAGCCTCATTTTGAAGTTTGTTTGGGGTACTTGCCGCAAATCCCTTTTGATTTGGCGTTTAGTCTTGGCGATAAGACGGTGTCAGGGAAGGAGGAAGAAGAGTAGGTTAAAGTTTAGCATTTCATTGAGAAGATTAGCAAGGTTCATGAGGTGGTTGAGTCTCAGTTGAAGAAGTCTCAAGTATAGTATAAGGCTCGCCACGACAAGCATAGGGTTGAGTGTACTTTTCTTGAGGGCGACCTCGTTTGGTTGTATTTAGGTAAGGAACGGCTTAAGGGGGAAGGTAAGAAGCTCAAACCTATCCGTTATGGTCTATTTTTGATACTCAAGAAGATTGGTGACAATGCATTCCAGTTGGATTTGCCACCTTTCATGAAGATGTATTCGGTGATTAATGCTGAGCATTTGAAGCTGTTTAAGCCGTCTTTTTTGGATGAAAACTCTGCAATTGATACTCACCTACCGTCAGTTGATGACTTATGGATGGAAAGAGAAGATCCGTTGCCAAAGGATGGTATTCTAGAGCGGAAGGTTCATACTACAAGACGGGGTGCTATTGATTCGTTCCAAGTTGGGAAGAAGGGTCAGCTACTAAGTAAATCGAAGTGGTATAGCAAGGAATTGGGCATCGCCGCATTTCCACATCTCAAGTTCTATCTTGAGCAGGAGCTCATGGCTCCTAAAGGGGAGAGCTATGATCTAGGAGGATCTAGTATTTTTTGAAGATTTGTCAAAGTCGTTCGAACGACTTTGAGTGTCATTCGAACGAGTTGTCATCATGTTCTTTGAAATTTTGGCCCAGAGCCTTATTTTTGTTTGAACGAGTTGGGTTTCGTTCGAACGACTAGACAACTTTTCTAAGGTTTAGACCTATTAGTCGTAAAGTTGTTCGAACGACTCACTAGTTCGTTTGATCGACTCTGGCGGTGGTTTTATTTATGAGGCGTGCTTTTGCCTCGAGATGCATTTTTTTGTAATTTCGAGTTCCCTAGTATATAAAGGGAACTTATGTTATTTTCTAGGTTATGTTAGATCTGAAGAGAGTTCTGAGAGAAGCCTAGGGTTTGAGAGATTTTATTGTAAATACTTCAAGTTTATGTAATCGAATCTCTATTTTTCCAAATATGATTAGTGTTCTTCATTTTTTCTACTAACTAAAGCTTCTCAATCGGATTGTGGATTAATTGAGGTAATCCTCGAGTTCTTAATGAATCTCTTATGCTTCTTCTATATCTTGTAAATCTATATGAGGATTATTGCGAGATTAGGGATTTCCATGTTTGTTAGAATCTTTTGAGGGTTTGTAATTGAATTTGGATACATTTTAGATTTCTAACTTGGTGGTGGGTTGTAGCCTTAAGGTGAATCTCCGGTAAATATTGTATTTTGTATGCATGTTAATTGTGTCTATGTTTCTTGGTTGATTATTTGTATGCCATGAGGATAACGGATAAAACCAAATTGCGCACGGGGGATGTATTTCGCACGTTCACCCCCAATAGTCTCTGCATTGAGTTTCTTATGCTCATTACTTCTTCATAGTTGAAGATTAATAATAACAAGAAATCTCGGAGTCTCTATCCGTTAAAGCAATGTTTTATTTCACTTCCTCAAGGATACATAGTAAATAAACTGATGTATTAAATGATATATTAATTGGCAGAAGCCAATCCAGTGCAATTTAAGTTGCTAATATTCCTTAACCAAACACGCCTTGCATCCTGCTAACCTTGAGTAGGTATTGGTTACTGTCTTACTGATCCATTTTTAAGTATATATAATAGCTTAAGTTCATGCAAAACTGATCTGAGAATCACTTATTGGTTTTCTCTAATGATCACAAGATATGGGATCTCGATTTCAGATAAAAATATCTTTAGCAGAGTGTGGTTTGGATTAATAATAAGGCCCAACCTTTCAAAAAAATAAAAATAAGGCACAAACATATGACCCAGTCTAACACAGGTGTCACTAGATCCAATATCCTTAGAACAAACTCAAAGGTGTCCTCAATTAGTTACTACTTATGTGTAACAGACTTAGTGTATATTTCATAGTAGATTTTCATGTATTTTCTCTATAAATACTCTTATAACTTAATAGAATAAATAACACAATTTGCAACCATACTCTTCAATCTCAAGTCTTCTTAATGGTTTCAGAGCGATAAAGCCCAAACGAGTTTCTTTTCGATTCTACTTTCTTAGCTCAGGAACAATGGATGCTACATCTCTAAAATACCCTTATCCATTTAATCTAAATTTAGCAAACTTTGTATCGCTCAAGCTCAAATCCATAAATTAGTTATTGTGGGAAACACAAGTACTATCATTGATCGAAAGTCAAGATTTACTTGGTTTCATCACTTTAAAAATGACCTAACCAGAAGCTGAAATCAAAGACAACAATGGTGTACAAATATCGAATCCAGATTTATTAGTATGGGTTCGCACTGACAGGCTAGTAAAAACGTAAATCACAGCTAAAATCTTGGATGAAGCTCTTAGTACGGTGGTAAGTCTCAAAATATCCAACGATGTGCGGGATGCGTTAGCTAATGGATACTTCCAAAAATTGCAAGCTCGCGAATTTGAGCGTCTTTTTAAGCTCCAAGAGAAGAAAAAAGATTCGACTACACTTTTCAGGTATTTAACAAATCAACCTGTGATCAACTCAATGCAATTAGAAAACCCATACCTGACCTAAACAAGGTATTTTGGCTTTTAAGAGGTCTCAGACGACGGTATAAATATTTCTCTACCACTATGCTCAAACCCCCTGTCCCTTCTTATGTTGATCTAATTTCGCTTTTACAAAGTCATGACTTGCGTAAAAAATCTCATGTTTATGAACCCGCAAATTCTACACTAGCTTTCGTTTCCCAACAATCAAACCAATGGTTCAGCTCAAAGTGTAACTCTTCCCAATCTTTTACCTCACGAGGTGGTGGCTTTTCTTAATCAAGCTTGTGACCCGCATACTACCAGCGATAATATCACAACTCCATATCTCAAAAATCTCATTCAAGCCAAAGTCAATTACTCTCCTTATGCCAAGTATGCAAGCACCGGGGTCATGAAGCTCTGAAATGTTGGCACAAGTTCGACAATATATAGCTACCAAGATGAAGATGTTCTACAAGCTTTGGCGGCTATCCATCTTAACGAGTCTAAAGTGGGAGAGTGGTTACCAAACATCGGTGCTACAACACACATCACAAACAACCCAGGTACCCTCTCAAATATAAAACCTTATTCTTAGGGAAAATTTGAGTTAGTCCCACCTACAAACTAGATATACGCGTTTAGTCCCTTAGTTATTGAAAAATGTAGTTTTGGCCCCCAAATGACCTCTGACTATAGGTAAACCTTCATTGAAGTTAAACTTTAACATGAAAGGCCTAATCTTCCCTCACGTGAGTTGCACGTGATTTCATCTAACATGTAACAAATTATTTTCAGGTAATAAGTATCCACCTCACCAATCCACCTTACCATTTCACAACGGTCATCTCCTTCCCCAAATACCCTAACGGTCATCTCTTTCCAAATTTATTTTTTCTGAGTTTTAAGTGTTGGTCATCTCCTTCCCCAAATACCTTAATTAAAGCTCTCTCTCTCTCTCTCTCTCTCTCTCTACCTATCTCTCTCTCTCTTTCATCTCTGAGTTTTGGTATTAGTTTGTCTTTATCTATGGGAGGTGGAGGTAGAGGAGGTGGAGGTGGAGGTGATGTGAAGGTAAAATTACTTCATTTCTCTTTGTCCATCTTATTAATAAGGTATTTTATGTAAAATTTGTAAAATTTATATTAAAGCTTAAAAAAAAAGAAATGGGGACTAAAGACAAATTGCATAGAAATAAATTGGGACTAAAGACTAACTTATTGATGATTTATGATTTTTATCGTAAGATGCTTTGTATCATATTTGTGATCAAGCTTTTCACGGTATTGGGGATTGTTCATGGTTATATAGTATCTGCAAGAAGCCAAATTGTAGTAGAATAATACAATTACATGCATCTAAATTAATAAAGAACCTTGGTAGAAAGTACTTAAAATGCCAATTTCCTAACTGTTGTACTTTTCAATGGTTGAGTGAGGCCATTGAATAATCTTCAAATTTACCAAGTATGAGTAGCCCCCCTTTCAAAGATGGTTGTTTTGGTTGTGAAGAAACTGGGTACTGGTACAGAGAATGTCCTTGGAGGACTGTAGTTGGCCCTAAAGGTGGTTGTGGTACCATAAAATTGTGTAAATCTACTACTCAGAGAAGCAAGGGTAAACAAAATTTAGTTTGTGAAAATGTTGAATTTAAGCACTTTATGTGACTAAAGAACTATATGCATGAAGAAGGAAAGAAGAATGCATAATTTAAGACTATGACTAATTTGAATGTCAAGATGAGTGTGACTATAGGATTGGATAAATTTTACAAAGAGTTTAAAGGAAAATCCTCAATGGGATGAGATTAGGAGTGTAGTGGTTAGAGATGGTTATTATGTGAGAGGATAAATCTTATCTTATTGTACCTTGTTTACCATATTAATTATATATTTTTGTCCCTTATTTTTGAAGTTTATTCTTATACAAGTTATGTGCAATGTTTATAATCTATTTGTAATCCTGTGTGCAGACTCTACACATACTTAACATAACCCCAAACCTTCCCACTAGCCATTATCCTTCAAACTACCAATATTGAGAAACTTAAACATTTAGTGATCATTATCTTTTCAAGAACCCCTTAAATGTTTTTTCTCTATAAAACCAAGACTTTCCCCATACCTTCTTCAAGACCACAAGTGTTTCTTCTCTTCTATTTTCATCAAAACCTCAAAAATGTCCATTTTCTCTGCAACTGAGAGTGACTCTTCTTTTGAAGAAGGTATGGGGAGGAGGTTCTAAAAAAAAAGGTCTCTTCTTAGGTCACCTTCTCTCCTTATTTATAGGGGGAGTCTTTGACCTAACAGTGCTCGGGTTTATGTGACGTGTGTAACTTCTAGGGTACCCCTCTAGGGTCTTAGGCTTTACCTTTCCACATAGGCTTATCATAAAGTGTTTATCGGTATCAGTTACTTTCGTAGTGGCTCGAAAGTCTTTAAGAGAGCATCCCCTAAGACCTGCTCGCCTATAGGTGGGGAGGTCGTCTAACAACCTACAAGCCTCGTGGTTAGCAGGAACGTGCTCCTACAATTGCCCCCCTTAGTTTTTATTCATGGAGAGGAAGAGTTGAAGCAAAATGTATGTATTTGCTGTATCGTTTAGGTACGAGAGCATTGCCTCGTTCTCCTAGATGCGTGACTATTTTTTGAATTCCACCATTTCTAGCCGTTGTGCTGGAAGTTGTGAGTCATCATTATTGTCTGTGTATTAGGATAATAAAATAAAGTAATTAATGCGTCTTGAATTTATGTGGCGTACGGTTATTGCCGCAACTATTGGGCGACGTGTCCCATTATTGTAGTGGAGCCCACTTAGTATATTTTTAAAACTGCCCTTTCATGTTCTTTCTATAAAAGAGAGATCTGTAACTCTTGAACAACCTTTAGTTCTCACTTTCATCTTTGAACTGCCATTTCTGAACTCGGCTTTGATTATCTATTCTTTGCTGTTCTCCGTTCGTTGTTGGTCACTTGCTAATGTTTTTTGCCAAATTGTTTAGAGTTCTTCTATTTTTGGTAAGTTTTTAAGTTACAATGTTTTTCTATTATTATTGTCATTGTGCCAGTTTTACATGGTGTGTAAGGTTTTCCAGTTCTTTGGTAGCCTTTATTTTTATGGATGTTGGAAAATCAGTAGTAATGCTGGTCACATTTAGGTTGTGCGTTATTTTTGATTTTACTAGGACCGTAGTTAGGAGGGCGGTCATATAGAGGTGAGAAGTACCTTTGGGATAATGGGTCTCTGAGGTGCCCTAATTTGGTATATAATAATTATTCCATTTATGTTTGAGTGAATCTAATCTTTGTGTATGGTTGGTGCAGGAACGACCGCTCATCTTGTACGAGTCTGTGTGCCCTTACCATAGAGTACTCATTACGAGGGATAGATTCATCTGGTGATGATTTGATGATAAAAATGTCGTATGCAAGACCTACATGTATTATACCCCCAGATTGGGGAGACAGTCACGACTACAAGGATAAGGCTAGTTTGACAGAGGCTCTCTGAGACCCCCGTGCTCAGCGCGCTGCTATCATTGCTGCCATATAGGTAAGGTTTTCGTTAATAGCTACATATACTTACATTTCTGCTATGGAAGTGTCTCGTACTCTCTTTAAACTATTATTATTTGTCATTTGCAGTGCACGCTAACTCTGGTGGCCACTCTGCAATGTGGCGAGAACCTTGCTAGTCGTAACAATGACCTGGAGCAATGCCTTGTAGACATGTAGGCCCACTAGACGGAGCTTATTAGAGAGGTGGTGTAGCACGAGTTTATAGAGTATATGGTGGATCATATGAAGGCATTGGCAGAGAAGGCCAAAAATTCTTTGGGAAGAGAAGGTGACCCTCAAGTGAGACTTGGTAATATGCAGGCCGTCGTAAAGACGTAACGAAAGAGATACACTTGGGATTTTTTGTCCCTACAAAACCTATTACTTGTCCTCGTTGGACTATATATCGTGGTCATTGTTACGACCTAACGTTGGAATGTAGATGGGTTTTTTGTGGTCCCACCAACTTTTTCACTAGTCCTCGTTGGACTATTTATCGTGGAGACGATGCAGGTGGAGACTGAGGTGGTGAATGCTGCTGTAAATGTGGTGCCTCCTCTGAAAAAGCAGAAACAAGAGTCTGGGAAATATTGTTGAGCTTCTGCAAAGGGGGTCAATCTCAAAGTGGTGGAGCAGGAGGCGCTAGAGTTGGCGAAACGTGATCCAATGCGCCTAGATACTCAAATTCAGTCCAGTATATCACAGGTATGCATGATAATTATATTTGTTTAAGTAATGATCTGATCTGTAATACTGCTTTGTTGTATTTGTGGTGCAGCTTTCTGTTGCTTGGCGACTGATCGTGGAGGTGCTAAAGGTAGCTGCTGCGGAGCGTGCCGTGCATGACGCAGAGAAAGCATCCATTGACTAAACAGTTGAGGAGCAAACTATGCTATGTGAGCAGTTGCAGAAGGAGAAGGATTTATGGTCGGAGCAGCTAGAGCATGAGAAAACTTTGCAAATGAAGTAGTTGGAGACAGATAGTGTTGTGTTGAAGGAAGAGCTCAAAGCTGATGGTAGAAAAGCTCTCGACAGTGTGGTGGCTGTTCGAAATAGTCTGATTCAAGAATTTTATTTATGGGGGTTAAGGAAAGATGATGTCAATCTTGCTATTGTTGGGAAGTATGGTAAGATAATTTTCCCAGAGGAGGATACCGCTCTAGTGGTTGATCGACCTTCTGAGCAGACCCCGGCTCCTCCAGTGGCTGATGATATGACCAAGGAGGCAGTAAGAGCTAATTCTTGATTATGTAGTTGTAACATAGTTCTGAGACTTGTCTGGTCGAATTTGTCCTTTGTATTGGTGATATGACTATTTTTGCTGAGACTTGAGTTTTTTCCGGTTGCTGCTGATATATTTTATTTTGATGGTAAATGTATAATTTGTATGTAGGAGGTAGTTCGTTTGAGGGGAAAAGTGAGCAAGACGGAGAAGGCCTTGAGGCGAGCAAGGGATTCTATCAATCGTACTCAACAGGTACACAATAAACTTGAATATGAGAGACGTCTTCATAAGTCAAACTTTGATAACACCTTTAAGGAATTATTCGAGCTGTAATGTAGATATGGAAAGATAAAAATTGAGAGGGATGAGGTTTTGCGAAAAGAGAGCGATAAGTTCATCTTACTCCAAAATTCCTTAAGGATAAGTAGTTCGTAGGTGTGAGTGATAAGTTAAAGTGTCAAAGGTCATTATTGTCTTTGACGCCTTACTTTGAGGCTGAAGTTGATAGTGAGTGGGGCTTTAAGGGAAACTATTTAGAACTGTTATCTGAGAGAGGCGTAGTGCCAGACCCAGCTCGGGTAAAATTCTTAGCGCAAGAAGCGCGTAATCGTCATAGTATAGAGGCAAAAAGATGTTCAGCTCGGGCTGGTATTTCCATCATATGGGATGGTGTAGTTCCATTGCATGATGAACTTGATTTTTGTAGGGGCAAAGAACGATGAGGATCCTTTTCTTCAATATAAAGAAGGAAGATAGGAGGGTCCAGATATATTTATAAACTGAGCTGAAGCATGCTCGTAACGAACTGGAGCGATGCAAAGAACATAACGCGTATCTGGAGAGGGAAAAGGTGGAGTGTAATAAGTCTTTGCAGAGTTATGATAAGAGGGTTAAGTTGTTGGAAGTGTGTTTAAGAGATACGCAAAAGCGTCTGTAAGTACGATGTAAAGAACATAACACATTTAAAGGGATATCTGACTCCAAAATGGGGAAATCGTGCTGGTAAAATAGATCATGAACGTCAGATAGCCGATGTGATCGAGTTCTATGAGAGTGAGCTGGAGAGAGTAGAGAGCGAATTTATGCATTATATTTCAAGCTGTGGTAAAGATGTTGAAGTAGAGAATGATAAAGTTGAAAATATCTGGATTACAAAAGACAATGAGGGTGGAGGAGCTTTAGCCTCGAGACTACGAGTTAAAGAGTCTGAGGAGGAGGAGGCTGAAGATCTGTTACCTCACACACAACATAAGACTCATCCTCAAGAGGTCGTAATCTTTGATGAATCTCTGCAAGTCGATGTGGGTAGTAGTAGGGTTCCACCATAAGCCAACTAAACTGTGGCATTTAATTGTGCTTTGCATAATGTAGTTGATTTGTGTAATCGTAGAAATAATTCCATATCTTGATGTTGTAATAAGTATTGTTGAATGGTATGTTTGTTGATAGATGTATGTCATTTGTAATCTGTTTTTCTAGGCTGAAGACAATAAACAGAACGATCTGGTTGTTTTATCCGTATTAAATAGTGAACTATCTGCAAAGTTACGGTAGTGTTCGGTGGTAGTTGAAAATACGACCCTGTTAAATTTGAAGCTGGAGGCGGATTTGTTGGAACTGCAGAATTGGCTAAATGTTGTGACTGTAGAGTTGTCATGTAAGGATGCAGAGATATTGACTGCTAATAATGAAGCTGAACTGTGGAAAGAATCTCTGAAGAAGAAAAAGTTGGAAACCATGGTTGCGAACTAACAAGTACTAGATCTATCAAGGACGATTGAAAAATAGAAGAACAATCTGTTGTATCTTCAGTTGGTAGCAACAAATAATGCTAATCTGCTAAATAAGCAAGATGATGAACTCCGTAATATGCGAGATCATCAGAAATAGCTGAGGTGGGACTTACGTGAGGTGTGAGATTCTTGTCAGAGAAAGAGTGATCGTGTTAGAACTCATGAAGAAGCATGTACAAAGTAAAACCAAGAGATGAACGTAACCATCAATAAGTGTGACACACGGATCGCCGACCTAGAGTGGGCAAAGCAAGCCTTGGAACTTGAATGTATGCAAGGTAATATGGTTTATGAAGAGCTCCATTTAAAGTATAAGGAGTTGTAAAAGTTGGTGGATGCAGAGAATGATAGCGAGTATTGTCAGGTGTTATGTGAGAAGTTGCGACCTATGAAGCGGGATATGAGTCAAAGTGTGCAGATAATTAAGTAGTATAAAGACTTATTGCTAGAAGATAAAAAGTATCTGGTAGATCGATGCAAGGATCTTGAGAACGAGCTAAACAAGGTGAAGGCCAAACTTGGTGAAGCTATGTTGTTGATTGTAGATAATGCTACATTGCGCACTATGTTGCATGCTGATGTAGAGAAATTGCAGCAAGAGCGTGATTCGATCTTGGCTGCCTCGTCTGAGTATGGTATGGAGTATGATATGCAGCTAATGCGGCTACAATATATAGATAATTTGATGCCCAGAGTTATAGAACTGCTGAATGCGCCTCTTGCTGTAGTTGATGCTACTATACCTTTCCCTGCCTTACTTTCGTCTGGGCTTGAGGAAAGTTTGAATGTTGTATGCCCGAAGTGTGAAAGATAGTTTCACTATTTATATTGTAATGAGACAGAGTGTAAATATGCCTTTGCTGGAGAAAAAATGTCAAGAGTTTAGTAGAAAATGTTTTTGTTTTGTGATCTCTTTGTATGGTCGAATTGGATGAACCAATAAACGATAATGTGGAGATATGATTGCAGCGATGTTGTATTCTCTTGTGTATAGGTCAAATTGAACAAGTCAATAAGCAACCATACAGAGATGTATTGAATGTCGAATAGCTGAATAATGCGTCTCTGCCAGATCGAATCGATTGACTCTATAAGCGACCCTCGGAGAGCGAGTATATTTGAAAAGCTATGTTGTAGGTCTCAGTCACAGGTTGAATTGAGTGTATCAATAAGAGACCGTACTGAGACATCTTGTATATTGAATAGCTGTATAATACATCTCTGCCAGATCGAATTGATTGACTCAATAAGCGGCCCTCGGAGAGCGTGTATATTTAAATAACTATGTTGTAGGTCTCAGTCATAGGTTGAATTGAGTGTATCAATAAGTGACTGTATTGCGACATCTTAAATATTGAATAGCTGTATAGTGCATCTCTGCTAGATCGAATTAATTGACTCAATAAGCAACCCTCGGAGGGCGTGTATATTTGAATAACTATGTTATAAGTCTCAGTCACAGGTTGAATTGAGCGTATCAATAAGCGACCGTAGTAAGACATCTTGAATATTGAATAGCTGTATAGTACATCTCTGCTAGATCGAATTGATTGACTCAATAAGCGACCCTCGAGGAGCAAATATATTTGAATAACTATATTATAGGTCTTAGTCACAGGTCGAATTGAGCGTACCAATGAGCGACCGTATTGAGACATCTTGAATATTAAATAGCCGAATAGTACATCTCTGCCAGATCGAATTGATTGACTCAATAAGTGACCCTCGGAGAGCGTGTATATTTGAATAGCTATGCTGTAGGTCTCAGTCACAGGTCGAATTGAGCGTATCAATAAGCGACTGTACTGAGACATCTTGAATATTGAATAGCTGTATAGTACATCTCTGCCAGATCGAATTGATTGACTCAATAAACAACCCTCGAAGAGCGAGTATATTTGAATAACTATGTTGTAGGTCTCAGTCACAGGTCGAATTGAGCGTACCAATAAGTGACCATACTGAGACATCTTGAATATTGAATAGCTGTATAGTGCATCTCTTCCAGATCGAATTGATTGACTCAATAAGCGACTCTCGGAGGGCATGTATATTTGAATAGCTATGTTGTAGGTCTCAGTCACAAGTCGAATTGAGCGTATCAATAAACGACCGTACTGAGACATCTTGAATATTGAATAGCTGTATAGTGCATCTCTACCAGATCGAATTGATTGACTCAATAATCGACCCTTGGAGAGCGAGTATATTTGAATAGCTATGTTGTAGTTATTCTCTGGGATAGACGGAGATAGGTAGAAATGCTTGAATTGAGTAGACTTGCAAGATGATGTTGAAAAAGTACTTTATTGAATAATATTGGTTTTTACAGCATGTTTATCTTCGATACAACTTCAATCGGCGGGTATTCTATGGATTGGGTATAGGTACACCTTTATATGTAATGAGATCATAGGATCCTAAACCACTTGTGCTAGTTACGATAAAAGGACCTTCCCAATTGTCTGTTAACTTTCCAGCATTAAGTATTTTGCGATGTTGTAGGATTTATCTGAGAACGAGGTCTTTAACTTTGAATTCTCTGTGTCGAACTCATTTGTTATAGGATCGGGATAAAGCAAGATGATATCTTCTCAGACTAACAATGTCCCTGTCACGTGTTTCTTCGATCAAATTCAGATTGCATGCGATCTGAAATTTGTTTTCTTCATCTGTCATCTCGTGATCACGTATTGGATGATGATATTGAGTGAGAATGATGGCTTCAGTCCTGTAGTCCAGTAAGAACGGAGTACAGCCTGTTGCTATTCGGGGAGCTCTTCGGTAGGCCCAAAGGACGTGTGGTAACTCGTTCACCCAGTTCCCCTTTTTGTTGTCTAAACGCTTTTTGATGCCATTCACAATAGTTCGATTAGTAATCTTAGCTTTCCCGTTTCCTTGTGGATAATAAGGGTTGGATGAGGAATGAATGATGTTGTGCTTATTAAGAAATGCGACAACTTTGGAGCCAACGAACTGTGATCCATTATCAATTCTGATGAGGTGTGGTCTGCCAAACCGGATAATAATGTTCTCCCAGATAAATCTGATGACTTTTTCTTCTCGGGTTTGGCACAGCAAGACTGCCTCTACCAAATTAGTGAAGTAATCTGTAGTGACCAACAAATGTTTTTGTTTTCCTGGTGCTGTAAGAAACTCTTCTAGGAGATCGAGAGCCCATCGTCTGAATGGCCAAGTGACTTGGCTTGAGTGTAGTTTGAGTGTTGGAGTTCGTATTTTAGGTCCATGTTATTGACAAACGTCACACTTATGAGCATATTCAATTGCCTGTGCTTTCATCTTAGGCTAAAACATTCCTTGAGTTAAAACTCTATTTACAAGAGATTGTTCTGCTACATGGGATCCGCACGTGCCTTCGTGTAGATTGTGCAAGAAATACTGTGCTTCTTTGTCAGATAGACAAAAGAGGTATGGACCAGTGACCAAATTTTTGTATAGGAGATTGTCTTGAACAATGTATTTTCGAGTATTGTCAATTAATCTCCGCCGCTCTGTAGGATCCTCAAGAAGTGGACTGTCAAATTTATTTTAAAGTCTGATGTATGTAATGAAAGGCTGTCTCCAATCATCTTTGATCTCCTCGTTGCCCCCAGTATTAATGGTGTTGGACACGATGACGTTAATGCTGGGGTTAGAAATGATGTCGATTTTTAAGTAACGAGCTTCTGATCCAAGGACTCCAGCAAGGTAAGCGAGTGCATCTGAATGTCTATTTTCCCCCCTTAGAAAATGCTCCATAGAAATTGTCTAAAATTTGTTCATTCGTTCGACCACTACAGCAGCATAGTCGACCATTCTCCTATTGGTTTGATATACGCATGTGTAATGGTTGATGATTAGTAACGAATCTGTGTAGACAGAGAGCTTTGCTACACCCAGTATGAGTGCCATGTCCAAGCCATGAATTAATACCTCATATTCTGCCTCATCATTGGATGCTTCAAAATATAGGCGAATGGTTTTTTTGAGCTGATCATTGGAAGGCGTAATAAGGACAGTTCCAATTCCTGATCCGGCTGGGCTGATGGAGCCGTCAGTTAAAAGTCGCCAATCTTTCTTTGTTAATCAATCTGATTTATCTTCTGACTGGTCTGTGAGCGATTCATCTTTTTGACCAATAAAATCTTCTTCCCAATCTGGACCCTCTACTGGAAAGTCTGCTAGAAAATCTGCTACAGCTTGACCTTTTTCGGAATTGTGTGGTTCGAAATGTAGATCGTGCTCCCCAAGTGTTACTGACTTCAAAACACGAATAGTATGAGCTTGGAAATACTGTTTTAATTTCTGGGATGTATAGACGAGAGCGAGAAGAAGCTTCTCGATTTTGGTGTACCTCGTTTCAGCTGGAGTCAGAGTTTTGCTGATAAAATAGAATGGTTTCTCACTCTTTTCTTCGAGTCAGAGAAGAACGGAGTAAAAAGATGTATTCGTGACAGCTAGGTATACTGTGAGTTCTACTCCATCTGCTGGTGTGCTCATAACTGGTGGTTTGCCCAAATGACGTTTGAGTTTGAGGAAAGCCGCTTTGTATTTGTCTGTCCATTCGATCTCTGGATCTTTCTTTGATTTTCCTTGTGATGTACTCTTCCTTAACAGATTGAATAAAGGTCAACATCTGTCTGATGATTTGGATACAAATCTGTTGAGTGCTGCAATCTTCCCGGCTAGTTTCTAAACGTTCTTCTTTATCTTGGGTGAAGGCATAGCTAAGAGAGCTCGTATGTTTGACGGATCAACTTCAATGCCTCTTTTGCTTATTAGATGGCCCAAAAATTTATGGATTGTATATCGAACTGGCATTTATCAGGATTTAAACGCATCTTGTAAGATCGCAAAATCTCAAAAGTTGCTCGTAAATCTGTAAGATGGTCCTCTTTCTTGGAACTTTTGTAGAGCATATCGTCAATGTAGACCTCCATTATTTTACCGAGATGGTCTTTGAACATTTGTGTCATCAATCTCTGAAAGGTGGCACCGGCATTTTTCAGGCCGAAAGGCATGACTTTATAGCAAAATAGACCTTGTTCAGTGATAAAAGCAGTCTTGTCTTGATCTTCAGGGAGAAGTGGTATCTGATTATATCCTGATGCAACGTCCATCATTGAGAGGAGTTCGTGCCCTACTGTAGAATCGAGAAAGTGATTGATGATTTGAAGTGGAAAGCTATCTTTCGGAGTGTGTTTGTCGAGATCCGTGAAATCAACATAGACTCTGATTTTGCCATTCGTCTTCGGGACTGCGACAATGTTCAAGATCCATTCCGGGTAAATAGCTTTGCGAATAAAACCAACCTCAATCAATTTGTCGATCTCTTTATTCACTTCGTCTCGCAGCTTTGGTGTTAGAGTTCATTGCTTTTGTTTGACCGGTTATGCTTTATCTTTCAACCCTAGCATGCTATAGCTGGATCGATTCCTGACATTTCATGAAACGTCCACGCAAAGACGTCACTGTTCTCTGTGAGGAATTGTATGCGATTCGAGCATTTCTCTGTGCTTAAGAGAGTTCCTTTATGCGTGCCACTGATCTCGATGTACCCTGTTGGTTCGACGCCTGGCAACTGAGGTTATGTAAGAATTGACTGCTGTAATTGCTATACAGGAGTTGTTATAGCTGGCTTAGTTTCAATGGAAATTGTATTATCACAAGCTCGAGCTAATTTTTGGCTTCCTTTGATTTCGTAGATCTCTCCTTTCCAGTCGAATCGTAATGCCTGATGATATATGGAGGGAATAGCTTTCATGTTATGCAGCCATGGTCGTCCCATGATGCCCAGGTAATGGGATTTGGCCTTGATGACGTAGAAAACTACATCAAGTGTGACTGGCCCGGTTGTGATGGGAAGTGTGATTTTCCCTCCGCGTTCTTCAATAAAGCCATTGAATCCAGAGACATTGATGTCACTCGGTTCAACCTTGTCTGCTAAGCCCATTTGTTCGATTGTGCTATGGAAAATTAGTTCGATGCTGCTGCCGGTATCTACCATCATCGTATGTAGAACTATGTTCCTCATATTTAACATGATGACGAGAGCATCGTGGTATGGAAAGTTGACGTGATGAACGTCACAGTCTTCGAAAGAAATTCTAGCTAGCCAATTGCTGGATTTTGGCAACAAACGAGCTTCTTTGTCTACCATTGTCAGATCATGGCATTGTCCGACGCGCCTACGCTTGGATCTGTTGAAGTTGTTGATTGTCTGAGTCTCAATGAAGTACAAGTGTTTTTCTTTATTTGTTTCATCAACTTAGACGATCTTGGTGTCGGTCTTGTAGCTGCCATCCTTATAACTTTCGATGTCAACAATATATTCAAGCATTTGACCTTGTGTAAATATATTTTGGAGAAGAAATTTTAGTGCGAAACACTGCTCCGTGCCATGATGTTGGATCTGGTGGTGAATGCAGTAAGGCTTTCCTGGTATGGGCGTAAGAGTATTGACATTTATGAAGAGTTCATCTTTTTTTAGTAGCGGGTATAAGTCCGCAAGAGTTGTTGTTTATCGTGGTATGCACGAAATTGGCTTCTTTCGTCCTTGGTGTGCTCGATCGTCATAGGACTTGAATCACTTCTTATCACCCCCATAGTCTTTACTTCTGTAGTGAACACGTTCATCAGGATAATTTTTGGTGGATAGAGTGATGCGTTAAGGTTTTGGTTTCTCAGTTGTCAGTCGTTCAAGGTCGATAAAGTTGTTGACCTTCTCGATCATATCCTCCAACGTCAGTGGCTTGTTGAGAACCAGGTGCTCCTTGACTAGTCTATCCACGAGTAAAACATTGGTGAAAGCGGAGATTGTAATTTTCTTATTGAGGTTGTCAATTTTCTGAGCTAGCTCGAAATTTTTTCTGGTAAACATCTCAAAATTTTTATTTGGTACCTGCTTGAGGCTGAACAAAGAGTAAAGACTCTCCTCTTTGTCTTTATTGTGCGAATAGTTTTTGACAAACAATTCGCAAAGTTGCTCGAAAGTGAAGATAGACCCTTCACTGAGTGTGTGAAACCATCGTAGAGGTTCTCCTTTTAAACTGGTCGGGAAGAGCCGGTAGAGGATGTGGTTGGATGTCGAATGCAACCCCAAAGAATCCTTAAATTCTTGGACGTGCTCCACAGGGTCTCCCCCCTTGTATTTTTGAATCTTCAGAGTATGAAAACTGGTGGGTACTTCCTCGTCCAGTAGCTCTTGTGCGAGCGAGCTCTTCTGCAATTTAGTATAAATGTTTCTTCCAGTGAGTATTTGAGCGTCTAATAGCTCCTTGATATGTTTGTCCACCTGTTCCGGAGTAAGATATTGCCGAGACGTGATAACTCATCTTATTGCTTGTCCTCCTGGTGGATTATGCTATCCGGTTGCTTCTCCCATTTGGTCATAGACTGAAATTCAAGGTTTTTCTCTATTTTGTTCCTCATGTTGTTGTAGATCTATTATCGCTCCAGCGGGTAATGGTTAATTGACGTGACTCTGAGATAGAACTGGTTCCTGTTAAACTTGTGGAAGTGCTGGATTTTTGCCTCAGTTTCCCAAGCGATCATGGACGGGTATCCTCGAGTTTGTAGGCAGAGCATTCCGCGGTCTCAGGTTTGCTGTTAGTTGATCTTAAATTACTCTGATCATGCTCTGTATGCTGGCGAGCTGCTTCTCGAGTTCTATTCGGCGTTCAGTTTCTGCTTGCATAGTAGTTCGTAGGTCCGTTACCCCCTCAGTAACGTCACATAGGGCGTTGTTGTCTAGATTTGCCCTCCTTGAAAAAGTATTTTTGAAAAACTGGCTCGAAGAACGTTGAGTGCTTCGGTTCCCACAGACGACGCTAACTGTAATAACCCATTTTCGTATTGGACGAAGATAGTACCTTACACCCTTTAAATATAGAATGCTAGTTGAGAACTGAAAGCAATTAACTCGGGATTTAGCGTGGAAAACCCTTGAATTGGTTAAAAACCACGACCTCTCCTGAGGATTTATGAAAGAATGCTGTTTATATAGATACTAGCTATTGCAAAGAGGAAGAGATTGAATATCTGAATTTTGGTAGGGATCACTTTCTCTAAGAGTTCTGTAGGTGATAATAGCGGTCTTGGATTCTGATCTCCAGGTCTCCTTTTATAGATCTTATAATATGACCGTTGGTTACATTGATGACGTACGTTTTGGTCGTCCGTATTTGATGAGTCTTTATGAGGTCTTTTGTAACGTCTTGATATATGATAATTGTTGATCTTGTAACGGATATCTTGATGACCTTAGCTGTAACTTCAGACTGTTGGTGAAGATACGATCTCTAACGATGCTCGTATGTATACGAACTGTTGATGGACATCTGAGTATCTTATGCAGTGCGATGTTAGTGGATGCTTCAATATCCTTGAACTGTAGATGAGGAAGACTGTATTGCAATCTGCTTGCTCCCAGTCCTTGATTGGTTATCAGTGTGGTTACTCGAGCTATGTGAGTTCGAATATTGAACTCAGTATGAGGATTAGAAATAAGCCCTTACAGGTTTTGACTCAAAATTTATAAACATCAATTTTGAAGTGAAGGATAAATAAACTGACCATTTGCGTTTCTTCACTAGAAAGTTGATATCTCCGTACCTGAAGAAATACCTTATGGTGTCACATGACATGCAGGACTTCTTAATTAGTTGGCTGACACAATATAGCCTATATATTGGGTGAAACCCCCTACTTAATCGTTTCGCCAGGCTTGCCTTAGCTCTTGCGGGTATCAATAAAAGGGCAGTCAATGAATTTTTTTCTAGCATAGAAACGGATAGTTCAGGTGTGAGAAAAGAGAATTTTGTACTAACTACTAAGGTAAGGGAAAGTAGGAAGAAAAAAAGATGAGAAAAAGGTAAGGTAAAGTATGAGATGGTACATTGAGATGCCAATATGACCTCTGGAACCAGTGTTGGCTGCTGGACTTGAACCACTACCGAAGCCGAACCAAGCCAATTTAGTACTCCATAATCCTCTATAAAATTCTACCTTTCAGACTCTGCTGGAGATGGTCTACAAAGAGGAAAATTTACTAAATAAACTTAACAAACCTTTTTTCCCGCGTAAATTTGATTATAAGAGAGGGACATAAAGAAGAGAGATTTGAATATGAGAGAGAGAGAGAGAGAGGTGATGATCTTGAGCTCGATTGAAGAGATGGGTGATCGAAACGAGAAGGAGAGTTGCAGAGATTATCAGCAACAACAACAACAACAACAGAGGTAAAAATTACATCTTTTTTGATTCTTTTGTTTTCAGGTGAGACTTATTCCGATTCTAGCACAAACCGCAGAACAAATTTGACCAAATTGGGCTTAAATTATACGAAAACAAAGATTTTAAAAGATACCCTTTTGAAGAATCTGCTAAACCTTGTAGAATATTGGGCCCGATTTGAGTTGAATCGTGATTTAGAGCTGTAAATGTGGTTATTAACGGTAAAACATGTTCTTGAATGTTTTTGGTGAATTTGGTCTCAATTTCCATGAATACAAGTGTTTCTAAAGATACCCATTTGAAGAAACTGCTAGGGGTTGTGAAAATTTGGACTGATTTTAAGTCAAATCACATTTAAGAGTTGTATCTGTGTTTACAACAATGAAACATGATGTTCTTGTAAGTTTTTAATTTGCAGGGAATTCTTCATTTCATTATTAGTTTAAGTGTAGGAAAATTCTCCTGGTAAAGTTTGTTTTAACGATTTATCACAACGCAAATCAAATTGATTCTTCTCGTGCCGGGGGAGAATTGGGTCAGAGAAGATTTTTCGGGGGAGGGAAGGGAGATGGAGAGGAGGGGTTTGAGAGTTTTTTTTTTCTTCAAGAAAGGAATAAGAAGAAATTTTCTCTCTTGCCATCCAGTGTGTTAAAAGGATGAGAATGTTGGGGTAAGAGAGAATTTCGTAGGGTTGCTGGTATTATCTAGGCTATGATGCCTTTACAGTCAAAGAACTTAAGAACCCGCGGCATAATTTCATCTCGAAAAATTATGTGGAGATGATTTTGAAGTGGGAGCAGGGAGCCAGGATTTTATTTAGGGGGGGGGAGGTAGTACAGTACTTTTTAGTCCGTGCGGTGTTTTGAACTCTGCCAACTCATTTTTTTGAGTGTGACTCGGTTGAGTTCTGACAACGCCACGCAAGCAACTCACACCCTAATTTGAAACTGCTCGGAGCGAAAAAGTTTGGGTTTTGAGTTTCTTCTAATACAAAAACTCAACTCACACCTAACTATGCAACTGCAGGAGATGCTCTTACAAAACAAAACTACCGTTCTAGTTAATTCCATACAATATGTGTAGACATTGTGACAGTTTCATATGCTACCAAAGTTTAGAACATTTGAGAAGTGTACAATAAATTTATATATTGTGACCTGTAAGAGTGGTCATATTTATGCAGTTATAAGTGAGTTCTTTACGATGCTAAAGGAGATTATAGACTATTTTAAGATTTTTTGATTGGTTTCTTCTCTGCAGGGAACTACAGTCCTGAAATACTGCCGGTCCAACTGCAGATAAGCCAGTCAGCACCTCTAGATCTCTTCCTTCACCGCCACTCACAGAAAAGCCAGTTAGCACCTCCCCATTCTAGAGTTTTGAGAAACGAATTGAAATAACCTTCTCAAAAGCACCCATCTCTTTTGACCCTTAAGGACTCGGTCTGCGTGCTCTTAATAGGAGCCAACTTGATTCGATAGTTGATGCCGCTGGATGCATAATTGTGGTAGAGGTCTTCAGCAATAAGTTCGACTCTTACATTGTATCGGAATCAAGCTTAGTCATATACTCTCAGAAGATAGTGCTTAAGACTTGTGGAAAAACTATGCTTCTATTAGCTATTGGACGAATTGTAGAACTTGCACACGTGCTATGTCTTACAGTATTTCCGGTGAGGTACTCCCGTGGGAGCTTTATTTTTCCAGAAGCACAACTTGCGCCACGCCGCAACTTCTCTGAAGAGGTTGCAGTTCTTGATAGTTACTTTGGGGGTCTCAAAACTGGCAGTAACACCTACATTCTTGGAGATCCAGCCAACCGAAACTTCAATTGGCATGTATACTGCGTTTCTCAAGATATGTTTTCTCCATTAGAGAAGATTTCTTCCATTACTGTTGAAGTGTGTATGACGCATCTAGAGAAAGGGCGGGCATCTCGGCAATTATGCCCTCACATGAAATTCTCGAGTTTAATTACAATAAGTGCGGGTACTCCATGAATGGAACTCACGACGCAGTTTTTTCTACAATACATGTCAAGCCAGAAGATGGATATAGCTATGCTAGCTACGAACTAGACGGATTTGAAGGGAGTACAATAGAGTATGAAGGGATAATCTCCAAGATCTTAAAAGTTTTCGTGCCCTCCTTTTTCTCAGTAGCTATAACACATGTGGGAGGATGTAGCACTTGGGGAATGGATCCTCATGTTGAAGGGTATAAGTGCATATATTCTGACATAAAAGAGGTACTTGGAGGATGTATAATTTATAGCAATTTCGTAGCTCGGGGTGTGTGTCGTATGTAGTTTTCACATGTCGTGAGTTTTGTTCTTGAGAAGGAATGTGCACTTAAGACATACCTCTCACCAGGCCTAGCCATGGGGATGTGCAACATGTGCGATGGCACAGGGCCCAAAAAAAATAAAATAATTTACCTATAGCCCAAAGAATTATTATTATTATTATTTTTTTAACCCAACCCCATTATTCAGCTTTATAATGCCCACAATGTCAATCACAAACCTAAACCCAACTTCTCTAAGATGCATATGTTATGTTTAGTTAATACTACAAAAAAAGAAGAAAAAAAGTACTACTTATAGCAGAAAAAAATAAAAAATGACATGGTCCCGATACCTAATTACACCTCCCCTAGGACCCCTACCAAAAGAAATAAGGCAAAAAAATAAATAAATATTACTTCTTATAACAAATAAAAAAATAAAAAATCATGTGACCACCATCAAAAACATTTCTTCACCAAAGCATAATTTCCACATTCTTACTTAACCCTCTTTAGAAGATTTCCACATTCTTACTTACCCCTCTTTAGAAGATTTTTACATTCTTACTTACCCCTCTTTGGAAGATTTTCACCAGGCCCGATAATGGGGGTGTGCGACGGCACAGGGCCCAAAAAAAGGGCCAAAAATAAAAAATAAAAAATTTGCCTATATCTCAAAGAAAAAAATAATTTTTTTTAACCCAACCCTATTATTCAACTTTACAAGGCCCAAAATATCAATCACAAGCCTAAACCTAACTTCTCTAAGATGCATATGTTATGTTTAGTTAGTACTAAAAAAAAAAAAGAATAAAAAAAGTACTACTTATAACATAAATAAATAAATAAATTATGTGACATGGCCCCGATACCTAATTACACCTCCCCTAGGACCCCTACCAAAAGAAATAAGGCAAAAATAAATAAATAAATACTATTTCTTATAATAGAAAATGAATAAATAAATCATGTGACCACCACCAAAAACATTTCTTCACCAAAGCATGATTTCCACATTCTTACTTACCCCTCTTTGAAAGATTTCCAGATTCTTACTTATCCATTCTTACTTACCTCTCTTTGGAAGATTTCCACATTCTTACTTACCCCTCTTTGGAAGATTTCCACCAGGCCTGACAATGGGGGTGTGCGACGGCACAGGGCCCAAAAAAAGGGCAAAACAAAATTAAAAATTTGCCTATAGCCCAAAGAAATTTTTTTTTTTTTAAGCCAACCCTATTATTCAACTTTACAAGGCCAACAATATCAATTACAAGCCTAAGCCCAACTTCTCTAAGATGCATATGCTATGTTTAGTTAATACTACAAAAAAGAAGAAAAAAAAAGTACTACTTATAGCAGAAAACAATAAATAAATAATTATGTGACATGGTCCCGATACCTAATTACACCTCCCCTATGACCCCTACCAAAAGAAATAAAGCAAAAAAATAAATAAATACTACTTATAACTTAAAATAAATAAATAAATCATGTGACCACCACCAAAAATATTTCTTCCCCAAAGCATGATTTTCACATTCTTATTTAACCCTTTTTGGAAGATTTCCACATTCTTACTTACCTATTCTTACTTACCCCTCTTTAGAAGATTTCTATATTTTTACTTACCCCTCTTTGAAAGATTTCCACCAGGCCCGACAATGGGGGTGTGCGACGACACAGGTCCCCCAAAAAGGGCCAAAAAAAATATTCTGACATAAAAGAGGTACTTGGAGGATGTATAATTTACAACAATTTCTTAGCTCGGGGAATGTGTCGTATGTAGTTTTCACATGTCCTGAGTTTTGTTCTTGAGAAGGAATGTGCACTTATGACATACCTCTCACCAGGCCCGGCCATGGGGGTGTGCGACATGTGCGACGACACAGGGCCTAAAAAAATAAAAATAAAAATACCTATAGCCCAAAGAATTATTATTATTATTATTATTTTTTAACCCAATCCCATTATTAACCTTTACAATGCCCACAATGTCAATCACAAACCTAAACCCAACTTTTCTAAGATGCATATGTTATGTTTAGTTAGTACTACAAAACAAAAAGAAAAAAAAGTACTACTTATAACAGAAAATAAATAAATAAAAATAATGTGACATGGTCCCGATACCTAATTACACCTCCCCTAAGACCACTACCAAAAGAAATAAGGCAAACAAATAAATAAATACTACTTATAACAGAAAATAAATAAATAAATCATGTGACCACCACCAAAAACATTTCTTCACCGAAGCATGATTTCCACATTCTTACTTACCCCTCTTTGGAAGATTTCCATATTCTTACTTACCCCTATTTTGAAGATTTTCACATTCTTACTTACCCCTATTTGGAAGATTTCCACCAGGCCCGACAATGGGGTGTGCGACGACACAGGGCCCGAAAAAAGGGCAAAAAAATAAATAAATAAATTGCCTATAACACAAAGAAAAAAATAATTTGTTTTTTAACCCAACCCCATTATTCAACTTTACAAGGCCCACAATATCAATCACAAGCCTAAACCTAACTTCTCTAAGATGCATATGTTATGTTTTGTTAGTACTACAAAAAAAAAATTCTAAAAAATAAAATAAAAATTCAAGCAAAAATGGCCTATTTTAATTCTTCGCACAGGGCCTTCAAAAAGCCAGGGCCGACCCTGCCTCTCACTCTAACTTCATCAAACCTTTTGATGTTTATATAATACTAATGAACTGATAGTGTATGTAGGATTTTGAATTTTCTGGACTGCAAATATCTTAGGTTGTTATCTCATTTTCACTATTCTCTAGACTGCAAATATAGTTGAGCTTCATAATGCAGGAATTCAGTACTGAATACTATTTCATATTCTGTTAATGAATGCCAGAGTCTGAAATTAACAGAACTGTCTGTTAGAATGTTTATATTCTTCTTATCCAATTTGGGATCTAAAACATATTTATACTATTTACTTACGACAAATAACACTACAATGAATCGAGCACACATTATGAAAAAGGAGTGCAGGATGTAAGGGAAACTACATTGACCTTAGTGTAGAATATGTTGGCTTCGATCATAGTTGACTTTGCCTAAGACAAACTAAAACAACTACATTGTTTGGCGATGAAAATATGCAAATATGCGCACTGCAACAATCAAAGCAGTGGAGTGGAGAATGCAAGGGAAAATTTCCAAACAAGATGCAAATGAATCTTCAAATTAACTCAAAACTATCCCAAAATGTTTGATATATACCAGTACGTAGTTGGTAAAATTGTTACCAAAATTGTCGCTCTGTGGCATGGGGTGGCTACAACAAAATGTATAATTTGATAATGACCATGGAATTCTTCCTCACTGTAGTAATGGAAAATGATAAATGGAAGCTAACACTTAATGACAATGGAGTATGAATACTGGAAGGAACGCCGACGATATGCGTTATCATCTCTAGTGTGATTTTATCTTGAGATATATAGTTCCACATTGGACACATAGAGCCTTGCACCTCAAAATATAAGATCATGGGGCTACTCCTCTCATAAACAATTGGTTTTGAGATAGAACCTCCAGTTCTAAAATTTTATGAAAAATCATGAATTGAAAGCTTATGTTGTGCTTCATGCAGTATCATTAGCACCAAAAGTGTTTTATTTACTTGTAAATGTGTCAAGAATACTCCATAATCACCCACGTCTAACCTAGTTAACTGACTGAATATTTGAACTTATTTACGAATAATTTGTTGTTCTATACCCAAAATCTTGTAAGTTGCATTGTAAGATACTGACGTGTGTGGCATGGTTATATTGTTTCAAGTTTGATATTTATGTCGTGCATTGCATACATTTTTTTCTATGTGATACCACTGAGCTCTTGGTTTAGTGGTAGTGTGACCCTCCATCCCATGAGAGTTCATGAGTTCGAACCCCTCTGGGGTGAGAATTGGGGACAATCCTTGGGCTATCTTGTGGGCCTTTGGCTTGTACCCTTCGGGGTTTTGGCCTTCGGGCTTTGTACCTCTTTGGAGGCTTCACCCTTCGGGGTTTGTGGTCGCCTTCGGGCTTTGGATGCCCTTTGAAAAAAAAAGTTTTGTATGTGATTCTTTTATATCGACACGCGGTTGGAGGAAAAAGGTATTGAATTATAATTTGTCGGCATAATAAAATATTGTGATCCGTCTTTCGGTTATTCTCCTACCGTGTTGTAGTATACTAGTCGGACCGAAGGTGTCTTTGTTCGCGAATGCATAAATATTGTTCGATCTCCATTTTGTCTTACTGAAGGTAAGAGTCTAGAGGATTTCTGTTCTCTGCTTCAAGCAGAAGAGTCAGAATGTCGTCCGTTCTAATAGAAGCCATTGGTTTTGCCTTGAGATTTGTATTAATGTAATAAGTCTCCCACTATATAAGGGACACTTAGGATATTTTGGAGGTAGACGTTGAACTCCTAGTAAACTGGTATAGGTGCACGCACAAATGCCCTGCAAAGCATAGTGCAACTTGGAACATGATTACCCAACTCGGAGGGGGGCATCATATTAGCATGACACACATCTACAGGGAGGGCAATGGTACAGCAGATGGCCTATCTAAACTCGATAGCTCCCAACAGTCCATTTTCTTCTGGAAGGCGGTCTCTCTTCCACGGCAGATTCGCGTTTCATATTTCATGGATAAATTAGGAGTGGCCACTATTAGGGAGTGAACTAGTGGCTCAGCTTATGTCCTCCACTTGTAATATTCGCTTACCACTTTAATAAAACCCATATTTGTTAAAAAAAAAAATTGACTTAGGATATTTCTTAGCCACCCTTGGTGATATCTTTGTGTGAGGAATCTTTTAAAAGAAAACCTTGAGATACCTCAAATTCGTTTGTGATTATAATTAACCTTGGATCATGGAATAAAACTCTCTATCTCTCTATCTTGTGGACGTAAGCAATGCAGCGAACAGTAGAAAATGTGTGTTATCTTGCGGTTATGTTTATTCCTTTAGATTGTTCATCTCTAATAAGTTTGAATCAGTGGTCGGCTTCTGCGGTACAGCTTGACAATTGGCATTAGAGCGAGGTTGCATCCTCGGTGGTTCTCAAAATTTGAGGTAACATCGACTTATCTTGATTTCATTTGATTTTTGATTTCGATTAGTCTATGAAGATTGGGGAAACTATGGTAGAAGGAGATGAACCTAGTTCCTCGATGGTGCCTAAACGGAATAACATAACGGTGATGTTTAACAATGCCTAAATTGAAGTTGAGAAATTTAATGACACAAATAATTTTGGCATGTGGTGAGGCAAAGTTATTGATGAGCTTAGTTAGCAGGATTTGGATGAGGTGCTGGAAGACAAACTTGAGGAGGTAGAGGAGAATATTTGGAAGAAGATGGACAAAAAGGCTTGTGGTCAAATTTTGTCATGCCTAGCTCAAGACATTAAGTACTTTGTGATGAATGAAACCTCAGTAGAAGAAATTTGCAGGATTCTTGAGGAGAAGTATTTGGTGAAGAATATCCAAAATTGACTATATTTGAAGAGGAAGCTTTATCGCTTCATGATGAGAGAAAATATTTCTATGTCAGAGCACTTGAACAATTTTACCAAGTTACTTGCCGACTTAGCGATTCTAAAAGAGATTGTTGGCGATGAGGACAAAGCTCTATTATTCTTGAACTCGCTTCTCAAATAGTACGAACACTTCGTTAATGGTATGGGAAAAGTTCTTTGTAATACTCAAATGTGACTACAGCGGTGGCGAATCATGAGTACCAAAGGAAGGATAAACGTGAGTCCAAGAAGTCGACATTCGAGGTGTTGATGGCAAGAGGGAGGCCTACGAACAAGAAGAAGTCTAGTGGTAACAAGTCTCAATCGAAGTCGAGAAATCGTAGTGTTAATCGTAATAATTAGGGAAAGACCAATATGCATTTTGTAAGGAGACGAGACATTGGAAGAATAAGTGTTCTGCGCTTCTAAAGAAAAAGAAAGGTGGGAAAGCGGTCTCTTCAGTAAATGTTGCTCAAGACACGGTAAATGGAGGTAACAATTCTGACTTTTCTTTAACTATATCATCGAGTGCATATATTGTTCATATTAGGGCTTGATCCCCCATTGCCCGATATTGTCCCCACCTTCACCACCTAGTTAGGTCGGACTAGGTGTGGGGTCTATTCTTAAAAGGCCTCAGTACAATTTAATAGTCCGTATCTTCTTATATCCTTGTGTGAACTACATTTTCTACCCGATGTGGGACTAACTTTGATCCACCGATCTTAACAATCTCCACCGTGGATCAAACACCGTTAATCAACAACAGTCTATTTTGAGCTTCACGGAAGCGAACATGAGCTCCACCTCTAACGATAACCGTCCACCACCACCGCACATCTATGCTAGAACAATCATTTATTTTAAGCTTCACGGAGAGAGAACATGAGCTCCACCTCAAATGATTGGAGAGATATGCCGATACGTTAAGATATGCCCAACCGAACCATTAGCTATGATACCATTTATTAGGGCCCAAGCCCCCATTACACCGATATTGTCCCCACCTTCACTTCCTAGTTGGGTCAGACTAGGTGTGGGGTTTTGTTCTTAAAAGACCTCGGTGCAATTTAATAGTCTGTATCTCCTTATATCCTTGTGTGAATTACATCTTTTACCCGATGTGGGACTAACTTTGATCTACAGATCTTAACATTCTTTACCTTGGATCAAACACCGTTAGTCGACAACCGTACATTTTGAGCTTCACAGAAGCGATCATGAGCTCTACTTCAAATGATAATTGTCTACCACCACCGCACATCTATGCCAAAATAATTATTTATTTTGAGCTTTACGGAAAGAGAACATGAGCTCAACCTCGAACAATTGGAGAGACGTGTGGATACGTTAAGATATGCCCAATCGAACCATATGCCCTGATCACATTTCTTAGGGCCTGAGCCCCAATTGCACCGATATTGTGCCCACTTTCATCACCTCGTTGGGTCGGACTAGGTGTGGGGTTTTATTCTTAAAAGGCCTCGGTATAATTTAATAGTCCATATCTTCTTATATCCTTGTGTGAACTACATATTCTACCCGATGTGGGACTAACTTTGATCTACCAATTTTAATAATCTCTACCTTGGATCAAACATCGTTAGTCAACAACCGTCTATTTTGAGCTTCACAAAATCGAACATGGGCTCCACCTCAAATGATAACCGTCCACCACCACCGCACATACCATTTGTTAGGGACCGAGCCCCCATTGTACCGATATTGTCCCCACCTTCACCACCTAGTTGGGACTAGGGGTGGAGTTTTTTTTTCTTCTAAAAAGGCCTTGGTGTAATTTAATAGTCTGTATCTTCTTATATCCTTGTGTGAACTACAACTTCTTCCCGATCTGGGACTAACTTTGATCCGCCGATCTTAACAGTTGATTCCAAAAAATGGATATTTGGATTTGGGAGCTGCTTATCATATTTGTTCATAAAGGGGTTATTTTTCTAGTTTTAAAAAGGCTAGAAAGTGAAGTTGTGTTGATGAGAAATAATGATTCATGTTGCATAATGGGAATAGGTACCATTCGTCTAAAGTTGCACAATAGGTTTGTTAAAGAAATTTGGGATGTTCGATATATTTCAGTGATGAAGAAGAATATTATCTCAATGGGTTTACTTAAGGTGAAAGGCTACAAAGTCGTGTCTGAAAATAGCGTGAAGAAGGTTCTTAAGGGAGCAATAACGATTTTAAAGGGTCAAAGAAGAACTAACAACTTGTACTATTTAGATGGTATAATTATTCTTGGAGAGGTTAATACTACGGGAAGTGTGGAGACTACGTTTAGAGATACCACTAGACTATGGCATATGTGTTTGGCACATACGGGGGATAAGTCCTTGAGAGTTCTTGCGAACCAAGGGCTATTGAAAGGTATTAAGGCATGCAAGTTAGATTTATATAAACATTGTGTTCTGAGCAAGTAGACAAGAGTAAAGTTTGGCACGACTATCCATCGTACTCGTGCAATCCTTGACTATGTTCATTTAGATGTATCGGGACCCTTCAGTAAGGCATCACTTGGGGGTAAACATTATTTTGTGTCGTTTATTGATGATTTTTCAAGGCGTGTGCGGGTATATACTATGAGGAGGAAGTATTAATTCTTAGAAATATTCATGAGGTGGAAGAAGTTGGTAGAAACTCAAATTGGCAGAAATATTAAGTTGCTTAATTCGGATAATGGTGGGGAGTATATAAGTGATATGTCCTTGTAAGTATGTCTGGATGAGGGGATTGTCGACATTTTACTGTTAGAGAGAGTTTACAACAAAATGGGGTAGCAGAGTGCCTAAATCGTACTTTACTAGAGAAGGTGTGATATATGTTGCCTAATTCTAGGTTGGGCAAAACATTTTGGGCTGAGGCTTTAACATATGCATGCTACCTCGTTAATAGGTTGTATTCGACTATAATTAAGAGTAAAACACCAATGGATGCTTCGTTGGGAGTACCTACCTTAGATTATGATACTTTTCATATTTATGGGTGTTCGACATACTATCATGTCAAATATGCTAAGTTGGATCCTCGAGCAAGGAAGGACATTTTTTTGGGTAAGAAGAAATGTTTGAAATACTACAAGTTATGGGATACGAAAGACTAGAAGTTTATTCTGAGTAGGGATGCCACATTTGATGAGACTTTTAATGATAAAGTCACATGTCTCTGAGCACGAAGAGAAGATGACAAACGAGGTTTTGCAGCGGGTGGAGATTGATGCGTCTTCAGATGGTTCAAATTGTTTTGTACTAAAGGGGGTGTTATCTATTGGTATGACAACGGGTGAAAAGCCATTAGTTCATGTTCCAGATGATAAAGTCATAGACGAGAGTTATTTGGTAGTACAAATAAGGAGACTCTGGTGGTTGAGTCAAGAGCAACTAGTAAGCCAAAAAGGAATGCAAGTAAGCTGGGATGGCTTACAAAGGATATGGTACTTCAAAGGGGGAAGGCCATGGTAGCCTACCCACTACTTGTCATTGAAGAAGATGCTAATTCTACCAATAAGGGAGCTATTTACAGTTCCAAGGCTAACCATTGGGAAGGACTGATGAAGGAAGAGATGTATTCTCTTTTCAAGAATGAAACTCTAGAACTTTCGGAGTTGCCTAAGGGAATGAAGGCTATTGGTTATAAGTGGGTATACACAAAGAGGATTATTTGGTAGTATAGATAAGGAGACTCCGATGGTGAAGTCAATAGTAACTAGTAAACCCAAGGGGAATGCAGTAAGCCGGGATGGCTTACAAAGAACATGGTGTTTCCAAGGGTAAAGGCCATGGTAGCCTATGTACTACCGGTCGTTGAAGAAGATGCTCTTCCTACTTATAAGGGAGTTATTTACGATTCTGAGGCTAACCATTGAGAAGGAGTGATGAAGGAAGAGATGTATTCTCTTTTCGAGAATAAAACTTGGAAACTTTTGGAGTTGCCTAAGGGAATGAAGATGATTGGTTATAAGTGGGTCTACACAAAGAAACAAGGATGATTTGCAATTCAAGGAAAGACTCATAGCCAAGGGCTATGCTCAACGGGAGGGAATTGATTATAATGAAGCTTTTTCTCCAGTGGTGAAACAGTGTTCCATTCGTATCCTATTGGCATTAGTAGCGCAATTTGATTTGGAGTTGCAATAACTCGATGTTGAGATATCGTTCTTACATGGGAATTTGATAGAAGAGATCTATATGACTCAGCTGAGTGTGCTTAAGGTTGCGGGAAAGGAAATATTATGTGTGCAAGCTGAAGAGATCATTGCATGGCTTGAAGTAGTCTCCAAGAAAGTGGTACAAACTGTTTGATGAGTTTATAATTAGGCAGAAGTACAAGCGGAGTCATTATGACCAATGTATTTACTTAAGCAAGCTACGTGACGGGTCCTTTATTGCGTGTAAGCCCAAAAGTGAGATTGACAAGTTGATGAAGCAAATGGGTAAAGAATTTGAAAATTAAGGATCTGGGTGATGAGAAAAAGATTCTTTGCATAGAGATTCATAGAGATAGAGAGAAGGGAATGACATGTCTCTCTCAGACGACGTACATGAGGAAGGTACTTCAGAGATTTGGTATTAATGGGAACACAAAACCTGCAAGTGCGTCCCTTGCTCCACATTTCAAGCTTAAGGCCACTACAAGAAAAACATATGATAACATTAAAATTATAGCATTTGTGTAGAATGCTATTAAAAATGGATATTTTATAGCATTTCCATGACAAACACTATTATAGGTTGTGCTCTCAGCTTAAAAAAAGAATTTATCGTAGGTGGTTATAGTTTTTGGTTTCACAGCGTTTGCTATCCGCTATGGGTTGTTTTTTTTCTTCTTCTTCTTTTTTTAGTCAAAGGTATAAATTAGGCCACTAATGGCCGAAAGGAAAGAACACAGTCAACAAGGTTAGCCGCCTCATCCGGCTTAAAAAAAGAAAACGCAGGGGAGCGGGCTCCTACTGTGGCCAAAACATGTGCCTCATAATTATGCAATATGCTAATAAACTGAAATCCAAACTCTACAAATTTGGATGCCAAAGAAAGCATCTCTGGCGCCATGGTGAGAGAACCCTAAGATAGGTCATCGAATCTTGCCTCATGTGGCCAGACAAGCCTCTTGCAGTCCGTGAGAACCATTGCTCTCTCAATGCACTTGGAAGATGCCATGCGCTACCTCCATTCCCCTGATCACTGATATCGTCTCGGCCTCTTCAGGGTCCGTTGCCTGGGAGGAGCCAAAATCTGCACCGACAATAACGTGATTGTGAGTTTTAATAACAAAGCTAGATCCCCCCCTTGTATTGCAGTTGTGCCAAGCCCCATCCACCATGATGATGTGCCATCCTTCCCCAATCCCGGGAGGTGAAAAAGTGGCGATAGGCCTGACAATTGGGTTGGAGTCAGGACAAGGGCTGAGACTGCAGCTTTTGTCCCTATTTACATAGACCATTGAGTTAGGCTTAATATTATTAAAATAAGATCATTTTTGCTCATCCAAATGACGTAAAAAAAGGAGTTAATCTTCCCCCACTGAGAGATGTCAGGTTTGTATGTATCCTGGCGGGCAAGTTTGAGGAAAATACCATAAAGAGAGTCTGTGTACGACTAGACATCGAGATTGAGAGAGGGGTCAAAATCATACCAGAAGTCTTTAATCTTCTTACAGAAAAAGATGGCATGCGTGGTGGTTTCTTCTTCTTTTCCACATCTAGGGCAGATGATATCACTGTTGTCTTCCCCATGCTAGAGATTTCTTTTTGTAGGAATACCATCCTGTAGCGCTTTCCAAAGAAAAAGTTGAATTTTGTATGGTATCTTCATTTTCCAAATAGGCACCTAGTCTGGTTCTGGATCATCTCCCGTGATGGTGTCATTCTCCTTCGTCGTATGATCCTGAAAGGATGAGTAGTAGACTGATTTAACCGTGAGGAGACCGTTCTTTTCCTTTCTTCATCTAAGGGTATCTTTGGCCTGGAATTTGCTGAGTTGCATCTTGAGGATGATATCCGCTATATCTTGTTGGATCGATGTTTAGATGATCTCTTCCTTCCATGAGCACTGAACGGGGCAGATGAGGTTAAACACTCTAGTAATCGTCTTGTAAGCTGGGGGAGGCCTACAGGGCCGACTGTATCAGATTCTCTATTACCAATTTTCCAGATAGTCCAGATAAGCTCTCTGTTACTAGTAGTCCACGCTTTCTTCATTACCAATTTTCCAGATAAGCTCTGGCCAGATTCTATCTCTGGCAGTGATAATACCTTTCCAAATTCAGAAGTCAGCAGGCCTAGAGGAGGAGATCATCGGAGACTCCTTGGGGGAGTATTTATGCTTAAGATTAAAGGCCCAAGTTTTGTTAGGTTCTTTTTTAATTCTCCAAAATAATTTAGCGAGAAGAGTTTGGTTATGGGTAAGAGCGATTCTGATGCCCAATCCTTTCCTATCTCTGGGACGACAGACTTTCTTCCATCCGATAAAGTACGTTTTGTTGTTCCTTGCACTGTTAGTACCCCACATGAAGCACAAATTGATGAAGTCTATCTTTCTGCATATCTTAATATGGAATGGGAAAACTAACATATGGAACAAAGGGATTGCTGAGTTAACAACTTTAATAAGAGTAAGTATGCCCGTTTGAGAAGGATTCTTAGCTTTCTATCCCTCGATTCTATTTAAGACGTGAGTGATGGTGTCTTGAAAGTTAAGGCTTTTCTTGCGGTCAAACTCCAGAGGGGCACCCAGGTATCTGTCCCCGACATAGTCTCTTTTGATGTGAATGATACGTTAAATAAGCTGATGATGCCTCTGGTGCCCATTTTTACTGATGAGAATACAAGATTTCTCCAGATTGACTCCTGACCTAATACATTTTTGAAGGTGTCCAGTGCGTCTTTTAGCATACCCGCTTCTTTCATATTAGCTTTGCAGAAAATGAAGCAGTCGTCGACAAAAAGGAGGTGGGAGATAGGAACGGTATTTCTAGCCGTCTTGATGCCATGTATATTCTCATCCATCTCTTCTTTAAGGATAATTTTGGAGAGAACCTCGGTGCAGATGAGGAAGAGAAAAGGGGAGAGGGGATCGCCTTGTCTGAGACCTCGACCAGGCTTGAGAAAACTGTAGGGAGAACCATCAATATTGGAAGAAAGAGCAGTGGTGGAAATGCATTGATGAATCTAGGTACGCCATTTGTCGCAGAAACCTATTGATTTCATGGAGTCCCCGATGAAGCTCCACTCTACCCTATCAAAAGCTTTACTGAGATTTAGTTTAATCACCATACTCCCCGAGTTACCTTTCTTCTTCTTGAGGGATTTGAGTATCTCTTATGGCAGTATAATGTTGTCGAAGATTTGGTGGCTAGGTACGAAGGCATTCTAGGTAGGGGAAATCATTTTATGGAGAGAGGTTTGAGTATATTAGCCAGAATTTTTGTAATGATTTTGAATTTGACATTGCACAGACATAGAGGTCTGAAATGTTCAGGGCTAGAAGGATTCTTTTTCTTGAGGATGAGAGTGATGCTGGTATGATTGAATTCACCGAGGAGATGACCCGTCTGGAAAAAGGCTAGGGAGGCTTGGTAAAAGTCATTCTTAACTTTGTCCCTGGATTTTTGGCAGAAAATGGGTGTGAAACCATCTGGACCCAGAGATTTACGGGGATTCATAGAGAAAAGGGCTTCTTTGATTTCTTCCATGGAGGGATACTTGGTCAGGATAGAGTTGTCATCTTGCAAAATCAGTTTTTCCATGATGTTTAACTTATCAATCTTCGTGTTCGGGTTCGTCGAGGTGAACAACTTCTTGTAATAGTCAAGAAAGGACTTGCCAATGTCCTTCCTATCGTTCGTCTAGCAGCCGTCCTCCTTACAGATATTAAGAATTGAATTTTTCTTCCTGCGACAGATGGCTGACATGTCGAAGAAACTTGTATTACGGTCTTCCTCTTTAAGCCAGATCTCTCTGGATTTGTCTTTCCATAACGCCTCTTCCAGATTGAGGGTACGCTCAAGGGAATTCTGGAGGTTGAGCTCATTGGCTGTATTTTGGTCAGACGGAGGCTCTTTTTATAGCTTACCAATTTGTTCTCTGAACTTCTGGATCTTCCCGGAAGTAATGTTGAAGACCTCTCTATTCCAGATATTCAATGCTCGCTTGGTGTGATGAAGCTTCTTATAAAATCTGAGAGGTCGAGAACCCTCTTGCTTGACCGTCCACGCTTTCTTAATGACCTCTTGGTCGTTCTCATGGTTGGGCCAAAAAGATTGGAAGTGGAACTATTTCGGAAGGTTGTGAGATAAGGGGTTAGTATTGAGAAGGATGGGTCCATGGTCCGAGCAGGTGATATGCAAATTACGGATGAATGCGTCTTGAAATGTGGTTTTCCAAGGGACAGAGGCGAGGGCTCGATCCAGTCTAAGCTTGGATAAATCAGCTCCTTTTCTCTTGTTAGACCACGTGAAGGGTACTCTAGAGAAGTCCAGGTCAACCATGGAGGCGTTGAATATAAATTCTTCGAGAGGGTTATGAATGGTGTCATCGAACGGGATTCTGCCAAACTTTTCTTCTCTGGAATAATACAGTTAAGATCACCGATGATGAGCCAGGGGATCAGAATGACATTAGCCATCTAAGAAATGGTGGACTAGTAGGAGTTGCGATAGGCAGCTTTAGGGGGGGCATAAGTGAAAGAGTACATCTATTGGACAGGTGCAGTCTCTAGCGATGGGTTGTGCGTTGCCGAGGAGATGAGAGCGTCGATACCCTTAAGGGAGGAGGCTAGGATAATGAGATCGATTCCCTTATTCCAGGCCAGCCATAGTCCCCCACCGTGATTCACAATAGCGACCACCATATGAGAATGATCATACCCCAGTTTGGCAAACTTTCTAAAGGAGTTTGGATTCGTCGATTTAGTCTCAACCAGGACGAGGATGTCTGGGCCATTCTTATTTTAGATATTAAGGAACTCCCGAAGGGTGGATAGTTTCCCACTCCCTCTACAGTTCTATGAGAGAATAATTATTTTTTACCAAGGGCTGGTGTCGGGCCCGCTTTCGTAAATAGAGTGGTTCTCTCAAATGGGGTCGTCGTGATGTGGTGCAAGGGAAGTAGCATTTTACTTCTCCAAAGATTCCCCTTGTTCTTCACCTACCACCGTAAAGCCAGCCTAGATTCATATGGGGTGTAGTTCGACATAGAGGTTGAGGTCTCTTGTTTCGGAGAGAAAAAAAGGGAGCGAGCTGCGGCGAAAAAGGAACTGTTGCGGGTAACAGACGCAAACCCTAATCCTTTTCCCTTCTAGGGGAGCTGGTGTGAATGCGTTATACGTCTCTTCACCTTAAAGAAAGTCCACTATAGCTTAATCCAGCAATGGAGGTCACGGCGGGTGGATATCTCCCTTCTAAGGCCCAGACTCCTTTGGGTATGTAAATTGAGGACAACCGAGAAGGCCTGGGGGTAGTTTCTAGAAGAGGGACATGGTCTCCGCTCGGCTAGTGCACTAGAATCTTGTAGGCCAATCCTAATGCATCTAAGATGGTTAACCCTAGTGTAAGGGGTCCGACCCCAGTCTTCGGGTCGGTAGCAATTCATAGTCCTAGGGCTCATGAAAGTAGAGCAAAAAGGGGAAACAGTCTAATATATGGTTGCACAGGCTGAAACTGATACATAAAATAAAGGTTAAAAAAAATAACGCACACCTTAGCGGGGGTGAAGAAAGTCCCCCGTACCTTCCTCCGAAGATGGTGAAACAGTAAGTCCCCGTTTTCAATTTCCCTTGCCCCTTAAACCTTTCCCTGAGCTACAGGCGGTCCTATCCATACTGGTACCGAAATGATCCGCCTGAGTTGGTGTGACCCAGGCCGAGTGCTCTGAGGAAGAATAACAAATATCAAACGGCTTTGGGTCGGACGAGGAGTTGTCCGGTAATGGGGCAATATGGGGAGCGGCAGAGTTCAGCCGGCGATGTGAGGCCGAGAAAGACGGACTGAGCGGAAAGAGAATGTGGGTAGGGGCTGGACGCTGGCTACGGGTTGGCCCATGTGGCCGCCGTGGAGTGGGACGGCAGATCAGATTCTTCGCCAAGGGTAAAGTGAAGCTCAAAATATCAAAAAAAAATTGGCCCAAGCCCGAGTCCAAACCCATCTCCTCCAAGTAAAAGCTGTTCAGGTTGTTGAAAGTGTCGTCGAGGCCCTGACCCATAAGGAGTATATTTCTTTTACTTGATGTTGTATTGTTGTCAAGGCCTTAGCCCATGAGGAGTGAAGTTCTTTTACTGGATGTTGTTGGGCTGGGTTGCAGCAGGCCCGTGTGGCAGATCCTCCTTGGGTTATTGTTTGTGGACACTGTAAGAAAAAACACATATAATAGCATTGGAAAAACGCTATCAAAAGCTACGATAGCGTTTTTTTTCACGTTCTATTCTCCCATGCTATCCTTTTTACAATAGCGTTTTTTTGAGCGCCATTAAATAATAGCATTTGAGCAACGCTATCTATTATCCTTTTTCATAGCGTTTGTATAGTGCTATATATTGCCTTTTCCATAGCGTTTTTATAATGCTATCTATTGTATTTTCCATAGCGTTTTTATAATGCTATCTATTGTCTTTTCTATAACGTTTTTCTACTGCAATCTATAATCTGTACTATGGCATTTTACTAATGCTATCTATTATCTGTACCATATCATTTTTCTAATGCTATCTTTTATCTGTACCATAGCGTTTTTCTAATAATATTTATTATCTACCATAGCATTTTTCTAATGCTATCCATAGCATCTTCAAATGCTATATTTACTTAATAAATTAGTAGTAGAAAACAATTATAATGTTCAATAAACGCTATCATTGACACTTTCTAAATTATAAAAATGAAATTAATATTTCATCAAATAAATAAAAGTTACAACTTTATTGCATAAAAGACTCTGATACAATAAAAGCTGATCTTATAATCATCATATTCAGGTCTTCACCAAAAAAGAAGAAAAATAAAAGCAAATTCTTTCTTATCTATGTACAATGGCCAAAACATTGTAAGAAGTCATTTTCAACTGCACCTCCATCATAAACTGCATAAAAGAAATGAAAAAGAGTGTAAGCAAATTAAATTATAAATACTAAAACAATCAGACCATAGTTAATCCGAAAATGAACACCAATCATGAATCTTACTATAAATTTTCCTATATAAAGATCAGCTATAAGTCTACTAATGTATAAGAATTGAATTATATAAGGATGCAATGATGGAGAATAAATAGTTAAGTTATAAGGGTTTGTTATACCTGAATCAATCGTCCTTCATAACCACGTATTTTTTGGGCCATGCAATAAAACTCTTTAATGCACCACCAATTGTAGTTGCATCATCACTCACCCTCCATAACAGGAATGAAGAGTTTACGGTATTCGTAACAGCAACTTTGCATACATTAGGCCCATGAATTTGATTATGCATCATGCATTTTGGATCTTCAGTCACTCACTGTGCATGAGCAACAACAACCTTAGAGCCCTTCCAACTTAACAATTTGCAATTGGTGTCTTTAGCTTTTCTATTACATTGTGCCTGAAAAGAAAAATCAAGATTATATTTGCAATTCTATATATATTATGGTTATATAAACTTTGAAGTACCAAGATTTCAACTATATTATATACAGTGTTCTCTCTATAGAGAAATCAGGGATAGATATTTCATGGAGAAGCTTGATATATTATTTTCAATTATATATCTAATAAAAAAGCAATCCCATAAATAAAAGGATTTACTTGGGGGGTAGACGTTTGTGTCTGTAATACTTCATCATCCGCTACACTTCGTACCTCCGATACACTTTGTGCCTGTAAAATGATAAATGAAAGAAATGAGAAATATGTGAAAAAAAACTAATAATAGTATTTATAAGAGATCACTTTGTTCTCACATTATAATTTCCTTGAGAGAGTGAATGAGGTGTATGTGAAGACTGTAAATCTCCCGTACTTTGACCCTAAAGTTCACATAAAAGGCATGAAAATATCGAGAATAAACAATATTGTGTTAACTACTATTCATCCATCTGCTTGAAAGATAAGCACTGCCTTTGTATAATCAACATATGGATTCATATGTTTGAATCATACATATGATATTCATAATCAAATTCTTACGAGATCATACAGATGGATTTATATGTATAATCAGCGACATGCACCCTAATGTATTATGCAGCTGTTACGGGAGACTAATTATGTATTTCAAACATATGGATTCATATATAATTAATGTTTCTAAGAGCAGTTAGGTTGTACTTGGAACTATGCAACTCAGTGATGACAATATAATAAACAAACTGCATTATAAGATAAAGGAAGAACAAAAAAACATAATGAAAACAAACTGAGAAGTAATTTAGGCTTTACTTGACATGTCGAGAATTCCTTCACAGATGACGGAGTTTCATTTATTTCTCTTGATCCAACTGTTGCTGACCATTGGATCAAAGGAAATAAACCAAATTCCTTAATTTGTGGAGGCATACACTGGATACCAAGTAGAGCCTTATAGTTAGATGAAATCAGGAAAAAAGTCTTGCTTTTATCTATATAGCCTTTATCTGGTTTGGAACAACTATTGATCATTACTTGAGTTTTGTGGACATCATAGGTGTACAGATATGGTGGCATCGGAGGGCTCCAGAAGTGTATGTATAGAAGAAGAGCTTAGGAGATGGAAAAATTGAAAATGTAAGCATTATCATGTCTAGGTAATCTTCTCACGTTAAAATATCAGTAGGGCAAGCAGGCCAAGGAAGTAGCATAACTCAAAACATTGCAAGCAATTACAATTCTTAGCCTCCTTACGAACATCAAGAGCCGCATTAACCAGCACCTCTCCTTCAGTACCCGTCAGTATAACGAGCTCTCGCCCACTTATTTCCGGCACCAGATTTCCTAAACACAAATTTGTCAGGGCAAAAGATCCGGCCCAATGTTCCAGATTTGATGTTAGTTCACTGACTCAAGATCCATGAGAAAAGCCCTTGGTACATATTTCCTTCCAGAAGCTTCGCTATAGTAAACATTGGTCCTCACCCACTGAGATCAAATGATCCTCCTTAAATCCCCCTGTTGGATCAATACCGTGCACGTCACCTTCCAGACCATTGCCCTAATTTGATTGCCACAGTAGCATGACATCTATGAATTTGAAATATTTCCCTTATTTCAGTTTAAAATAGGTTTAATAAGAAATACCATGCCACCAAGTAAACTAGTGGAATTATGCTCACTCGAAAATTATACCATTCCAAATTCTAATAGATTTGGAATCCCATGAGATTTAAAACCGAAACTTATTAAAGCTAGATAACAAGCCTAGATTAATGTGTGGACTATATGTAAGTGAAGCCTAAAAAGAGTAATTTATCATAATGTGAAGGGTCTGGCCCAAAAATTCTAATTTCTTCATACTCAGGGTGATCCTAGATCCTCCTTATTTTTCTTTATCAATAGACTTCTTTGCATCTGGGGAAACCTTATTTTTCTTTATCAATGCAACCCAATCATTGTTGTAGCCTGCTGGAAAATTTCCTTCTTCAGCTCCATTTAATATAATATATAGAACAAGGAGTAACCAAGCTTGGCAAAAAAGAGTATGATGTAAATGAACTCAGAATCCCAGATGCCATAAGAATGCCAAACTCTTCCTTTGGGCAGTAAACTGCGAGCTGATTAAGTATTTTTTTTAGAAGAAAGCTGGGGCTAGGCCAAAGCCCCCACCAGAGATATATTTCTATACAAAAATCCTAATAAAACCTAGGGTATTTACATGATTTTACCCTTGAAGTCCTGAGGGCATACAATACTAAAGTCATCTATAATCATATGTTAAGCTATATAAAGAGCTGCTTTGTTCCCCTCTCAAACAGTTGGGCAACCTAGCTCAGGCTTCCACTCTCACATTTCTATACCTTAGTTGAATAAAAACTTAACTAATAAAAAATGAATTAAAAGTGTCTACTCAATTATTATGGTATCTGCATGAAAGACTTACCTGGTTACGAATCAACTTTGAAATCAAATTAAACATTTTTTCCATCTTCCCCACCATTGTGGCTAGTTGCTCCTCAAGCTCGGCTACCCTTCCAGTGGTTTGCGATATTATTCTCAATCTGGTTGGTGTAACTCCAAATCCAAGTTCTCTTACTCAACCTTGTCGTTCAGGTCTAAGTACTTGGGAAAGCATGTCATCTTTCAAAGGTAGAGGTGTGGAGTTCAATGGTAATGACTTTTTGAGCTCTTCAATCTTAACCTGGATTAATTTAACAGATTACTAGAAATAAGTACAATTACCAATAAATTAATAATTGAGTAAATAAATTAGGTTTAAGAATGCCAAATTATTTGCAACTTCTTCATTTGATGGTTCACCATTTGCCTTGGTATGAGCTTTCATCCTAACATTAACTCTGACTACTGAAGAAGGCTTTGCACTCTTCTTTTTCTATAAGGAAAAATAAAGAAAAAAATATGCAACACATTAAGATTGAGTTATTTAGATTGAATATCCACAATAATTATCATCCAGGCATAAACTTCATATAATTTAGAGATTGTGTCTCTTAAAACATTGATTACGATATCATTTTCTAGACGAGCATAACACCGTCGACTTCCTGTATAAGGGAAGACTTGCTTTGACCTTATATTCTTGAATTTCTTGCTTTTTTCCTGCAAAGTAGTGATGAATGATATTAGGCTATACATAATTCATTATTCTGATTTACTTATGGATGATGTGCAAGGGTATGGACCAAATACAGAAGAATGCATTCTGGATACATCATCAACGGATTTCCATCACATTGCATAGAGTGCTGACGTGCCCTTGCTTGGTGGCACATCTGAATAATTTCAAATAGGCTATGATTGTTCTCTTTGAACTCCAGTAGTTCAGATTCAGTTATGTTAAGAAGGATAGCGCAAGCATATTTTGGGTCCAAAAGTCGGTCCTTTATATATTGACATACTTTTCCAAGAAATAGCTTCTTAACTTGAGAATCGATAATCTCTGATGTTCTTAAGGTCAAGTGGAAAATGTCAATAGGTATCTTATGATCCCAGTCTTTTGACAAACGCAGAACTGCCTTTGCTGATACAAGTCTCATGTGGGCCTTATCAACAGGACTTGATTCCATATCTTTTGAAATCTCTCCAAAAGCAAGAACATTTTAAGGATTTCCAAGAGGTTTACAAACCCAAAACGTATATGAGAATCTTTAATAGGTAAGTATCTCTTAACCAACGCTTTAATGACAAATATCTTCCATGAGCAAAGTTTGCTTCTATCATCCATGAATCTTCTCGTGATGCTTGCACAGTTCTCTCCATTATTACCGAGTAGATCTGAAGACAATCTAGTAATTCTTCTAAAAGAGGACAATGATATCGTTAAAGAAGGAATTGTACATGTTCTTGCAAAAGCCGGCGGATCCATCCGAGAACAAATTGCAGCAGCTTCAAGTTCAGTAGACCTTATATTGGAGAGGCTATGTTTAGAGGGTAGCAGAAAGTAAGCCAAGTTTGCTGTCCATGCTTTAGCTGTAATAACTAAAGGCGATGGTCTCAAGTCACTTTCTATTCTTTACAAGAGGCTTGTGGATATGCTGGAAAACAAACTCATTTGCCTACAATACTACAATCTTTGGGAGGTATAGCACAGACTGCAATGCCAGTATTCGAAACTAGAGAAACCAAAATTTTAGAGTTCATCACAAACAAAATTTTGAAGTGCAGTAATCAAACAGAAGATAAATTCAAATACTTACTTTGAATACTGGAGATGACTTTCCTTTAACAAAAATTTTCCATTCCTTAAGATCAATTCCCTTTGACCTTTTTTTCATTATCATTGCGTCTGACTTACAACTATCAATTAACTTCCTTAGCCTTGTTTTGTGACTCCTCCATAATCTTCCAACCGTTGGCATACAATAACTTCTGTTTTCCTCATCTAGAGTGAACCTTTGCTGCAAAATAATAGATGAAATACATATTTATTACCTTTAGTAGAAAACTTAAACTATACAATTCATGCTTTTATAATACCTTGATCGCTTCCCATATAAGATCTTTCCTTTTTAGTGAGACATGTATCTAATTATCATATATAACAGGTACCATATCTCGTCCTAATGTTCCCAAATACGATGACAACTTCTCTGAACCTAGTTCAACAGGTTGGCCCCTTTCGTTAAAGTTAACATCTATTTTTGTACCATCTTTTCCCAGTGTCATACATTTTGTAGAGCCTCGCATCGTTTTGGACTTCTTGTTTTGCTCAGGAGAGGGGTTTGGTATCTCTTGAGATGATTTTTGAAAAAGTTCTTCAGAAGGTTCTTGAGAGGGTTCAGACTGATTGGGCTCGAGGTTGTTCGAACCTCCTATACGAATTCCCCCATTAGAAGTATTCCTAATGGCAGCTGTAATGGCTTGTCTGTTTCTCTTTTGCCTCTTTTTCGTAGCTTTTGAACTCTACTCGCATGCAACCAAATATATCAAATAAACATTAAATATGTGTGAATATATAATTTACCTGATCTATTGTATGATTCCCTTCCTCAGTTGTAATTAAGTAACATTGATGATTACCTCTCCTTGATTTCTCATGTCATGAAGCAAAGATATACTACACTGCAAAATAGGCATACATATTAAACTTACAATTAGAGGTTTTATGTAAAATAATTTCTATCTAACTACCTGAGATATAAAAGCGTAAGTGCACAATATCAAATAAACACATGAATAGATCCAATAATATTTAAGAAAATGAGCAAAATAAAATAATTAATAAACAAAATAAAACAAACTCATTAATTTATTAATAATAAGGACATACACTACACTAGTTATGCCCTCAATGATGCTTCTGATCTTAATCTTATTTTTGTTATTCTAACCCTTTGGTACATCATACCCTTTATACAAAGATGCTTAACAAATCTGCATACCTACCAAAAATATATACTACACATACATGCCCTCGCAATCATTTCTTACATAGCTGACATCATGATCATCACTACTCATATCAAGTCTATACATATCTAGCGACCCCAAAGACGAATTTTCAGCCTTATCAAACATCTCCAACTCATGAAAACCTCTTGGCGGTGCCTTAAAAAGGACAAACCAATTAGATGAATCAGTTTCCCAGGAATAAAATACTTGCTTTGCTTGTGATGCTAGAATAAAAGGGTCTCTTTCGTTCCGCTTTTGTCCTTGCGGCAAATTAACCAACGTAAATCCATCTTCAACTTTAATGCCGTTATTTATGCTTTCCCAATCACATTGGAATAGAGCGATCTAAAAGGTGGTGTAGTCAAGTAACACTATATCCTTTAACACCCCAAAGTAAGAAACCGTATCAAGCTTTTGGTTGTTATCACTTGTACTGGATCTGCACATCGTTTCTGCTTCAATAGAAACACCGCTATTTTGTGTTGACTTTTCAGTATCTTTCGTGTGAAATCGTTGCCCATTGATAATATATGAGGAATATGACATTATATCTGTTTTAGGGCCATAGGCAAGCCATTTTAATGTTTGTGAAACATTATTTTTCATCTTGATCTCAACCTGTTTTAAATTAAAGGAGTATTATTAGCATTATATATACTAATTGACTTATGAAAAATAGAAAGAAAAAAAAAACCCAGATAACATACGACCTTTTGCTTAAACCATGAAGCGAAAGTATCAGTATGCTTCTTCAATAGTACGTTTTCATTTTTTGAGAAACGGTTATCCAAATGCCTTAACTCGTCCAAGTGCATTCTAATTAAGATGGGATGCAGTTCATTATTAATTAATGTGTGAACTCTAGATGTAAGTTTTAAAAACAAAATTTTGAGCGTACTTACTTTAAATACGGCTCTACTTCTGCTGTATTGAACAAAACATAACGATGAGCACTATCTAAAAGCTCATCAGAAATTGATTTTGATTTCCCCTCAGAAATTGGACAACCTTCTACATCATTATCAATATCATAGTTCTGACCTTTTTGTTTTACCAAGCTCAACCGCCTCACTCATATATCCACTACAAAACTTTGTGCATTCATCTACTGTATAGCAATTAGCCATACAAGCTTTGGGACATGCACGATTCCTAACATACGCTTTAAGTGTCTTCATGTATCTATACATAAAACATCGATCATCACTACGTAAATAGTATTAGGATTAATATTTTCATTTATAATTAATCTTTTAGGAATTCTTAAATACTCTAGCTATGTATATGGTAATGGATACCTTTAAAAGGGGTACATCCATTGATAGTGAATTGGTCTGCAAAGTCGGGCTTCCCTGGCTAGGTGGATGTGCAAGTGAACCATGATATCAAAGAATGAAGGAGGGAAAAACCTCTCCAACATGCACAAAGTCTCAACAACTTCTTTCTCAAGGGCCTCAAGCTTTTCCAAAATAATTACTCTTTGACATAGAGTATTAAAGGGCATATAGCTGAAAGATTGCATTTCGAGGTCCATTCGAGAGAAGACCCCTCAGTACCACACATAACAATTGTTGTATTAACACGTGACAATCATGAGATTTAAGGCCTGAAATCTTGCACTCTTCCATCGATATGCAATTCCCAATGTTTGAGCTATATCCATCAGGCAGTTTCATTATTAGTAGTCGCTTGCAAAATATATGTTTTTCCGCTTTTGATAGTGTGTGAGGTACTGCTGGAAGATAAGTTTTTTTTCTCTCCTTCTTTTGGATGTAACTCATGCCTGATCCCCAAATCTTTTAAATCTTTACGAGAATTGAGTCCGTCTTTAGATTTTCCTTTTAAATTTAATAGAGTACCGATAATGCTATCACACACGTTCTTTTCTATATGCATCACGTCTAAGTTGTGACTCAGAAGAAGATGCTACAAAATAACAATAAGAGATGCTCTTAAATTTTTTAATTAATTTAATTTATGTTAAAAAGTATAATAAACCAAGAATGTTAAGTAATTATTACCTCCCAATATGGTAGTGTGAAGAAAATTGACTTCTTCTTCAACATTTTGTAACTTGTGACTCTCCATCACTACTGTCTGACACCTTTCTCTTCTTACTCTTCTTATTTAATTGTGACTTTCCCTTATTATTATTTTTCTTTTTTTTCCCCAGTCATTTTCTATATGCCTAATCTCATTGAATATTTCTGAACCAAATATATATGAGGGATTTCGCCACTCTCATGTTTCCATCAAACCAACTTTTCTTTGATCGATACTTATGATTAGGAGAAAGAAAACACCTATGGCGCATGTATACAATTTTGTTACTATTCTTTGGCCATTGTGAATAGGTACCAATACCACATACTGGGCATCCGTTATATCCCTTTGTTGTACATTCGGCCAAATTTCCATATGCCAGAAAATCATTTATCGTTCACATCAGAACTGCCTTTAATGTAAAGTGAGTCATACTGAAAGCTCCATATATTGTCACCCCATCATTCCATAGTTTTTGCAAATCATCTATAAGTGGATGTAAATACACGTCGATGTCATTACCTGGCTGCCTAGGCCCTGGAATTAATAAAGTTAGCATCAAATTATCCTCTTTCATGCATAACCATGGTGGGAGGTTATATGTAGCCAACATTACCGGCCAATAGCTGTATATGGAACTCATATCACGAAAAGGATTAACTCCATCACTGGAGACAACGAGTCTAAGATTTCGTGACTCAAATGAAAAAGATAGCCAGTTATTATCAATGGCTTTCCATGTTAAAGAATCTATGGGGTGTCGCATATTCCCATCTTCACTCTTATTTTTATAATGCCACCATAGTTGTTCTGCCAATTCCGGTGACTGAAACATCCTTCATAATCTTGAAATGATTGGAAAGTACTTCAACACCTTTGCGAGGACTCCTTTCTTAATCTTCTTAGTATAACGATTTACCTTCCAACGAGATGATCCGCATTTTGGACAACTCTCCGCAGTCTTTAAATTGTTTCTAAACAAACAACAGTCATTCACACAAGCGTCTATCCTTTCGTAGTCAAGGTCAAACGGTTTAAGAAGCTTATTTGTGAAGTATGTGGAATCTGGAAGAATATTATCTTCTGGGAGAATATCACGAAATATTTCTAGAAACTCGTCAAAAGCCTTATCAGATAACCCATGACTAACTTTTTTCTTGTACAAGCTTATAGTCGCTGAAAATTTACTATACTTTGTGCAACCTGGATATAATGGAGTTTCAGCATCTTTCAAGAATTTCATAAATTCATCACTGGTCCTTTCTTCAACAACTTCGGGTATTTCAACATCTAGAACATATGCAGCCTTACATAGCTTGTATATCTTTGATGTATTGGCACTAAGATTCGGCGTACTCAATTGTTCTCCATGCCAAACCCATGTTGTATATGTCAAATCCATCCCATTCATGAGCAAGTGTTGAAAAACTAGCGTTAAATCTTGGGAGCACAAGTTTCTGCATAATTTGCATGGGCACCTAATAAAGTCTTTATTCTCCGCATTTTCAGAAGCAAATTCTATGAACTTTAGTACTTCGTTTTGGCACTCAGGTGAAAGTCTACATATGAAAACACAAATTTATTTACTTACTTTATATAGAGTTAATTAACATTATCTAAACATGTTTATTGTAGGGTGTGAATTCGACACCTGTTATCAAGATGTACCTAAGATTTATCAATCATGATGATGGTACTTGCTTTAAGCCTGGCGAAACAAAGTTACGCATTTAGTTCAAGTTCGAAAAAAAATTCCAATAAGCATATATATAAAGTTCGACAATGTTTTAGTTTGGAGAAGTTAGTTCAATTAGATTCCTTGTGTTTACTTTTAATGGAGAGATTTTATGCTCTTTAATATTAGTTCTTATTCATATAATATGAGAAAATAGTTGTAGGGTAGACTCAGTAAAATATTATACCCGAATAGAGATTGCAATATACCTAAGACTTAAAAATCATATCTAAATTTGAATAATACAATCAATGAGATCAACATGCACTATTGAACAATATTATTGAGAGAAAGAGTGATGAAATCTTACAAATAAATGGCATTCTATCCTTAATATCTTCTGCCAAAAACTATTCTGAATACAAGCTTTCTGTATCTCAAACAAACAAAAAGTCATGATCAGTCAGACCAGGGATGGCGTTCACATCTTTGCCAAAATAATGAACTACATAATAATCACTATAATAACATTCATTATATAAATAAAAAAACATAATAACCTCTTATTGGCGGGTCAATATCACTTTCTATACTAGTAAATCATTGAACTTTATTCTTGTGTTTTACCAACTTTATTATTGTGTTTTAGCATTTGTGACATGTATCATTAGTATTGTGATCCCAGATAGATATGTGCGTCAAAGGGGTGTAAATCATACAATCCCCCGCCCTGCAGTCTTATTTTGATAAGTACTTTATGTGGTTAACCAATTTTTATTAAATCAATTGCCATTAAAAGTTTTGAAAAATCACACATGATGGTTGCCATATGATGTTACACTTTAAGAAAATTGACAGCCTACAACTGAAGGAAAAAGTAACGTAGTTCACTAACAGTTCTGGTCATGCTTTGTGGCTTTGCCTACTTACTATCGTGGACGTGAGGACTAGGCACTAAACTAGCTTTTGAGAGTAATCCATAACAGAGAGTTTTGTTACGTGAATACCAAATAACCACCTTCATATTGTGCTTTGCGTATTCCTATTAGTGTCTAGCAACATGTATTTAGCAGACATGTTTTATTTAAATATCTAAACATTAGTTATGTGAAAGCCATCACTCATACTAAAATAAAGGCTAATGGATGCATAGCTTACCCACACTTAGTCTAAGCAATCTTGAAAAAGATTGATACTTAGGCTACAGACTTGGAAAGATCATTCCTCATACTGTATTATGAAGTTAAATTACAAATTTGATACTTAGAATGCCGTCATTTAATGTTTGCTAGTACAACAAATTATAAGTAATACACATATAACAATAACAAATGAGCATAAGTATATTGTAGCTTATAAAGGGACATCATTTTCAGTTTATGGAACTCTAGATCTAACCTCCCCTCTTCCCCTCCCTGTGTCGCCAATGGCAGAGACAACCATCACGATTAGCAGCAACAATCTTACCTTGATAAATATTTATGGAAATTAATAATCATTATACAACTACTTAGCCCATTACTCAATCCCTCATAAATGGATGTCACATTGTTATTTCAGTCTATAACCTCTCTTTTCTGTAAACAAAGTCTATATGCTTAAGAGAAACCAAAATGCTCCTCCATCTCTCTTGATTCCTTTGCTTATCTTCTCAACCTATCTCATCCTCCTAAGTTGTATCCATCACCACAACTACAAGTCTACAACCACCGCTCGCTACAACTTAAGTTGTTTCCCTACCAGTAGCAGTGATAGTAGTCACAGTCTCGCTGACTGAATCCATCGCATAAAACTCAAAGCCTAAACCACTAACCTCACTCATACTATAAATAAATCAAAATACTTACACAAACAAAATTTCAAAACAGAATAAGAACTCCGATACCTTAAATGAGCCTTGAATTTTTTTAAAGCAATTCTAATTGCAACTAAGTAAAACTGGGTACCCAACCCCAGCTTGCTTACCAAAAAAAAAAAACAAAGTAAAACTAAAGCCCTAATTATTAAACTCGAAAAGAGGAAAAACTCACAATAATTCGTCCTTTGATCTCAAATCCTTTTGCTCAAACGGCCATATCTGAATACGAGCTTTCTGCACTCAAACACAATAATTATAAAATTAAGCAAGAGAAAAAATAGCAAAATTACAGCAATTTCAACCCAAACCAAACCCGAACGAAAATCAAATTAAAATTTGCTTGATTATAAGCAAACAATACCACAACTGAGAGTGAGAGAGACAGAGAGACCTGATAAGGCTTTTGAAGATGCAAAGGAAGTGATCGATCAGGGCTTTGATATGGTTGGGATAAATTAGGGGAGGAGAGTACTATGGTAAGGTTGAGAGAAGACCTGTAGCAGAATGTAGAGAGAGATGTTTAGAATTAATAGACACAGTTCTCAAACTTCAGCGCCAAAATATAATTTACGCGGTTTTTTTAAAACACCTATTAGAGCAATTACAAAAAATGCTGTTAATGGTTAGGTTGTTGAAAACAGTTGGAAAAAACATAGGCTACGATAGCATTTATGTAAAAAACGCTATAAATGTTAATTTTTAATAGCATTCACTATAAATGCTATAAAATTTGTGCTATTAAAAGTACTTAATCTTGTAGTGGGATGTTAAAAAATTACTGCATGTGGGTGAGATATGGTGCGTTCCCGTGTCAAGATTCAAATCTCCTCCCAACTGTTCACTAATTGAGAGGGAGGGACGAAATAATTTCGAAAGGGTTGGCCCCATCACCTGCTTGTTTTTTCGGTGGCTACTCGTCTCGATATAATTCAAATCAAAATCATTTAATAGTTTTTATACGTACCGTCCCCTCCATAAGACTCAACAGTCGTCTGGAGTCTTTGATTATATTCCTCGAAACCATACCCGATGTGATGACAGTTAGACTGTGATGATGGTTGAGTTGCCTCTGTTGTCGGCCGACTGGGCTTTGTTGGGATTTACTATAGACTTTCTCGGCATAGTCTTGTTGCATACGACCAAAGATGGTATGTCCGGGCGGTTGTGTTGGTTCGGAGATAATGGGTTAAGCTGTACTTGTACCGATGGTCGTGTTGTTTCTTACCCGAGTGATGGCGCTTATCATTTGGTCCGCTGCCCTGGTACCTTATTACCTTGTCTGCATGTGTTTTGTGTTCATATGGGTGAGTTTGTTGCTGGTATGAGTCTTGAAATCCCGTGTAAAAGTGCTTAAACGGAGAAGAGGCTAGATTTTTAGGAGGATTCACTTGAATATGAGATCCAAATGGAGCTCGAATTTAGAGTTGATATTCAGCCGGTTCCTTTCTTGCATTACTTTCTTAAATCTTTTGCAGAGGGAAATGGGGGGGGCGATAATGCCATAATACAGGCAAAAACCTTTTAGTCTCTCGCATTTGACCGTGATACGGGCGTCGCCGAACTGCTGTGGTCTCGATATCAGGATAGAGAGTGTTGGAAAATACCCATGTCTTTTCTTTGTGGTTTGAATATAACCTTGGTCATTACTGTTAGTCCCACATTGGATAATGAAAATATATTTTCACTTTATATTGGGTTACACATGTATAGCATGTGTAAGTACGTGGTGCCCTCACAAGTATGTGAGGCGAGTGTGTGAAGGCTTGCTATATGGGGACGCCTATGGTCTTGTGTGCACGACCCAACCCATGACCCATTTGGACTATTTTATAAGTCTATTAGAATAAGATTGTATTCGAATAGATTATTATTCTATTCGAATAAATCTGGCAGTAGAAATCTATTCGAATAGATTATGATTTATTCGAATAAATCTGGCAGTGAATAAAATCTATTATGTTCGAATAAAACAGAGAGTACTAAAGGTTTTCCTGTAAAGAGGTTCACCAGAATGCGCACAAAATTTGCCCTCCGCGGCTCCGTTTGGTACTCTTCGTAGCCATCCCGAATGTATTCGCCTATCTTGTTACCGATAAGTCTGAGCGTATCTTTGCTAAGCATGCAACACGGTAACCCTGACACCTGAACCCAACAGAGATACCTAGTAAAACTGATCTCCAATTGGTGGAGCATGGGGTTAAAAGGTTGTTGGAGAATTGAAAACCCGAAGACATTGACCGGCTGTGCATTAAGGATTGTTTATTGGTCTCTAAGGTTGGCGAAGTTGGCCACGAAGACTTTGAGTCTTGTTCATAGGATAACGGGGGTATGCGTGGTATAATCTTCGCCCATGCTCTTGAAACTCCATCCATAATCACTTGTTCTTTATATTTGGGGATATCGACTTGAAAGCAATCACAAATTTCCATTTATTTTGTAAGTTCGGCCACATTGAGTCGCTGAGTAGGAGAATAGGTATCGGATCATGCGTAGAGCATCCTTGTAGCATCTCCACCAACTCTCCTTCCTCGTCGGCCATCTTGTAACGATCCATATCCTCGTCAGAGATGTCTATCATTATTGTGAAGGAGTTGCAAAGCCGACATAGCCGTTAGGGTTTGTGAAGGAGAAAGGATTACGTAAAAGAAAACAAAAGGTTTAGGGTTTGTATGAGAGGAGTAGTGATATTGCTTGTGGGTCCTTTAAGGTGGGCATATGGCTGAGGTAGAAGGGCATGGTGAGTGTGGGTTGTGGTGTTTATGGTGATATTGGTGGCGGAGTAGGAGAGTTGTGCTGCTATGGGAGAGAGGGAGAGAGGGGGAGGAAGAGGGAGAGAGGGGGAGGAGGTTGTTTTTCTTCTAAAATCCCTCAAAACTTGTTTCAATCAAATTATCTATTGCAAGGAAAGTTTTCAGTTAAGTTACCACTACTTCCACCACTCTAATCTCTCCCTAATGCACTAAATTCCTCTATTCATCCAATTTCCCCTTCTTGGTCTGGATTATCATATTTCAGGCATCTCTCTAAATTCATTAACGTCAACAAGTAAATCTTCATAGCCGTGAATTAATGAATTGGGGAGGGCTGATTTTCCTTTTCATCCTCTTCTCCCAATTCCTTTTTTCGTAACTATTTACTTTCGCCTCAAGGTAAAATCAGCTCCTCGAACTCTCTTAATTTTCATTGTACTATGCTGTTGTTTTGATGTAATGGTTTCTAAACTGGGTTAGTTTTACTTTGTCTACAGTATATCTGATTGGCATTGTTCCGTTATCGGCATCTGAGTTAGATAGTTTCATCCAATACACTTTTTTTGAGAACCCTCTCTCTTTCTCTATCTTAGTTTAGATGGGTCTCCTCCTAAGATTGAACCTCGTTGATAACCATGGAGAAGAAAAATCAATTTATGCTTTACATAATGAACCACTTTTAAAGCATCAATCTACAGTATTATTGATGACCAAAAATTTTCAATTATGATGATGTAGGCATTGAAGGTAATCTGAATCTTCATGTCAAAAAACTTTGGAATAAGATGTTCACCAAAGACCTGTTTATCAGGATTTTATAGCAACTTTATCTTGGTTACTTATTAGGAGTATTTTGTATATTTTAGTAATGTTTGCAATGAACACCTGTGTTAGTATATAACTAGTTATTTCTTAATTCTTGCATATTTGGTTGGAACATGTTTATGAATTTCTTCGTGTTTGCTTATGGATATATATGGTAGTCAATACATGAAGATTTCGTCTGTCTTATATAGCCATATAGGTTTGAGTTCTTACTTCACCTATTATTTCCGAACTATATTAAAAGCATTGTTAGTAGCTGTACATGAAATCCCATTTTACATTAACATTGTTTTAGTTTTCCGAACTTATTATTGTGGTTAATGTTTTGTAATTTTTGCGATCAATCAATTATATGCTTTACTCGGACTTCCTTCCCTTCCTAGACGGATTCCAATGAGGATACCTATGTTTGGGGACTTGGCATGGACTTCAATGTGCAAATTCAAATATAACATTAATGTGTTGGGGATTTCTCAATCCTTCACTTAATAGATATGAAAATTCCTTACTGAGGGTTGTACTTGAGTTTTCATAAGAGCATCATTTTTCTTGATTTTACTAAAAAAATAATGGGTAATTAGGATCTTTCTGGTGGCCTTGTTTTCAAAGTTGTATTTCTTGTAGGAAACAAATAAGATGTTCATTCCTTCATGCTTTCCACTAAAAGCAAGGTTGAGAATAAGAATTCGTATATTTTCTTAACATCGGCAAATGTTCCTACATGGTTTTATTGCGATGTAGAGATCTAAGCAACAACCATATTGTGGGAGCAATTCGTCTAATCTGCTACTTACCATGGCGCAGGGGCGGATTTAGGGGGGGGGGGGGGGGGGGGGGCAAGAATTCGTTAAAAAAAATACCTATATAGGTATATAAATGGTTTTTTTTAAATATGTATAATTTTTTTTTGTTCTAATAACAATAAGGAAGGTTAGCTCAACTGGTAAAGTGAGGAGCTCTTAATCTAAGAGTTTAAGGTTCAATTCTTGATGTCATCAAATAAGAATCTTATTTTGATAATTTTTTCACCTTAAGCTGATCATGTCATTGATGTCATTGCCGTAAAAGAACTTAGATTTTTTTGATGAGAGGAGAAGTGAATCCGTACAATTTGTTAATCAAATATAATGCTATATTTGATTAATTTTTAAGCTTAAAATACCGTAAAATGATTTTTTTTTGTGTTGGGGGAGGGGGCTCCACCCCAAACCCCCAAATATCCTAAAATAATTCATAATACTATTTTCGCCCCCCCAATACATGAAATCCTAGCTCCGCCCCTTCCATGACGAACTTGTATGTTTTGTGATAGCCTATTTTCGTATTGCACGAAGATAACGCTTTACACATTCGAAATCTAGTATGTTTAGTTATGAACAGGAAACAAACAACACTAGATTTAGCGTGGAAAACCCTTGAATGGGTTAAAACTACCACCTATCTTGAAGATTTTAGAAAGAGAGAGAGGTATATTTAGACTGCTAGCTATTACAAAGAGAGAGAGAGAGAGAGATGTATAAATAATCTCTTAGAGGTTCTCGGAGCAACCTCCTTTGATTCGTAGCTATCTAGTCTTTTTTATAGGTCTTATAATACGACCGTTGGTTACATTGATGAGGAACGTTACAATATCGGGTTTTGATGAGTCTTCATGGTGGACTTTGTAACGTCTTGATACTTGTTTTTCTGTAACAGATCTATTAACATTCTTTAGTTGTAGCTTCAGGCCGTTGGGAAGATACGATCTCCTGTGATGCTCGTGTGCATACGATCTGTTGACAAGTGGAGGAGTATCTTTTGTACCGCGAAGTCACATGATGCTTTGATATCTCTGAACTGTTGATGAAGATGCGATCTCTAATAGTGTTCGCGTGTATTCGAACTGTTGATAGATATTTGAGTATTTTCTGTAGTGCGATGTTATTGGATGCTTTGTCATCCCGAGCTGTAGATGAGGAAGTCTGTATTACGATCTCCTTGCTCTCAGTCCTTAATTGGTTATCAGTATGTTTACTCGAGTTATGTGAGTTCAAATATTGGACTCAGTATGGGGATTAGAAATAAGCCCTCACAACTGCCCCCTCTCAGCCGATAGCAGAAGAAACATGTGTTGCGAGTGGTGTTAGTTGAGAAGTCCAGTCGTCTAAATTGAATGTTGTATTGATGGCCTCCATTTTATCTTGGAAGAATAGTAGTTTTAACTTTTGGGTCTCCCAAAAATTTCTCTTGAGACCTGTACTTGTGATATATACCTTATTGGAAGTTGTGGAGTGCATTAATTACTGCTAGTATAAAATATGGTGAATAGTAGCTATCACTTCTCATCCTGGTTAACGTTGTTAATCATTTAGGCTGTGTTGTAGTGATTGTGACAACTCGACACCAAGCATATGAAGTTAGAGTTCAGACAAAAATGGTGAGTCTACAAACTCGCTATTTTGGCACTCAAAGCCTTTCGCTGCCGATTCCAATCCCTGTTCCTCCAACTTTCCATGGGATGTCGTGGGACGAAGTAGAGGAGGCAGAGGATGATTTTCATCAACTGTGGTAATTCCATTATGTGGTTTTGTTTGCTGCTCACCGTCGGTCCTGCCTGCGGATGCTTGCAGAAGATACGATATTGGCAGAAGACGAGAAGGCAGAGAAGTCGTCTGAGAAATACTGTCGATACCCTGCGAAAGATTGGTATTGTAATGAGGAGGAGGTCCTTCGTTGGAAGCGGAGGTGGGGGTTATGGAGGAGTGGTAGGATTAATTTGTCCTTTGCTTCATTCCAATTCCCATCCTTGGGCTTTGAGTTTTTTGCTGGGCCCTCCATTATTTCTTTTCAAGTGCTGCACGGTCATCTGCAACGTAGGCTATTTTTTGTAAAAGACAAAATTGTCTGTAGAACTTGTAATCTTTATCTCCGAACTGGTTGAAGTGTTCGTTCTTGTAACTTGTTTTCCTTGAATAATAAATTCGAACTTCATTATCTTGTCTTGTAAGTACTTGAAGCTACTTTTAGAACTGTTGTAAGACACCATTGAATAAATATCGAACTAGTCACTGATGACATAGGTCGAAAATATGTAGGTCGTAGTGTTGATATATCTGAACTGTGTAGGTCACTCTTATATAGTATGGCCTTATTGAGACATAGTGTTGTTACGTCTGTGGAGATGACAAGGTTATGATCCCTTTTGTGCCATGAGTTATTTAGAGCCATGCCGTTATTAACTTGAATACTTGTTATCAAGATGGAACTTGGTCAGAGCCTTTGAACACGCGCTGGATAAACTTGCTAAAAAGGATGTGAGAGCTGTTGATATTGAAACCATTCCGCGTGGTGAAGAAAGTTCCCTCCATCATTGTATGTAAGGTCGGATGATTGATCATAATAAATTGATTTGCTTGTGTTGAGGTTGGCTCATCATTCTTTCTGTATTTATGATAATTTTTGAATGAAATGGAACTGAAGCAGGATTTGCCGCTTATTTTTACGTCTGTCAAGCTGACATTGTGGTAAGTGACAACTGTAATAGCTGTACTTAGGTTTTTGAACTGGAACCATGCTATAAAATGTGTAGCAGGATCGTGCAGCCGTAGAAGGTTGTATTATAAGTAATCGTGCTGTAAGATCTGTATAAATCATCTGGGCAGTGAGTCTGTAATAATGGCGGAGGTGAGGGACAGACGTGATAACAAAACACGTTACCCCAAAAACCATTATGAGGGCAAACGAAAAGACGTGCCTGTTAGGAGAGATGTCGTGGACATGTGTCCCGAAGAGCCATTGTTTCAGAAACTGAGGGGTGATATAAAAACTTTTCTTCCCTCTTCTCTTAAACCACAATCAGTTGCAGACATAGGCAGAAGCATTACTAGAGAGAGAAAATCTTCAAATTTTGAACGCAGTCCTCCAGTGTTATGTGATCTTACTAAGAAGAACAAAGTTTTGTCGTCTGAGGTACGAGCGGTGACCGGAGTCGATGACTGTTGCTCTTCTATTACAGGTTAGTGTCTCTGCTTCCATATTTTCTTATGTTGTATTAGTTTCTTGAAAAACTGGCAGGCTGTATTTGTGAGCTGTTTGGGTAGATTAATAATGTGTTGGGTACGGCTGAGGGAAGAGGCCTGCTTTATTAATAAAATCTCTGAATAGATTTTCCCTTTATGTTCGGTAGATGCGCTCAAAAAACTCGAAACCCAGTAGTAAATTTGTTGTCTCTGCCAGTAGTGAGGAATCATCATCGTCTGATAGAACTATGGATGATTTTGTGGTAATTGGTACTATGACTGCTGACAATCCGTCTGTGTCTTCTGGGAGGGATGTAGGATTGCATGCTGGGGATGAAACTGGGCAATTTTTAAGTATCCCGAGAATGTAGACGTAGCGAAGAAATTTTTACAGTATAAAAAAAGTTTAGACAGAGAATGGGGGATTATGTGATGAATGTAGGGTTGTGGCTTAGAACTCTGGTGAGACCGAGTTGTAATGTAGAGCATTATCAGGTGCCTTTCCTGGATCGTTGAAAGAGAAGTATGGATATATGAAATGATATAGATATCGTTTATTATAATGAAACTGGATTAGAGGTCGTAGAGGAAAGATTTCTATGTTATTTGAACCAGGTCACATATGGGTTGAGTATTCCCCTAACCTTTTTCCAAAAAGGGGTAATGAACACACTAAAGAGTTGCCCTGGTTAATTAAATGGTAACATCTTTGAGATGATGAGGGTATGTGAAGTTTTTAATCAGAAGTGGAGAGATGGTGGTATTGCAAGACAATTAGTTGCGGACGATGTCTTGAAATACTATAAGTTTAAGTATGTGAAAGATCGAAAGAGCGGATACTTGTTTATTGATTCGGCGAGGCCGAAATTCTTTGATTTTGAGTCTTCTGGGAGGCCCTAGTGCGACCATCTTATGATGGTGAGGGGAATTGTATGCAAGTGCCGAGGAACCCGCGTTCGAGCTGATATATAAGAATTTTAACAAGAGTAAGTGTCTTCACTCTGCCTGCAGTTTGTCTCTTAAACTTTTGCGAGCTGCTAACATAGTTTTGCTGCTGTTTTGGCAGAGCCTAACTAAAAGCTGTTGCTGATACATCAAGTTTGTTCGACATCGTTAGTCGAGAAGAGAGCTAACTGAACAAAGTTCTTGGAAAACTAGGAATTCACAGAGAGAAGAGGCTTAACTCTGTAGTTGAAAAAGTGTAACGAGCTCATCAAAAATGAGCTATGGCTGCATCTGGCTCTGCTTATATTGATGTTATGGATATTTTTGCCTGTGCTGTGGGCACTTCGAGCTACTTAGTTCGGCGATCAAGAATGAAAAAGACGGTACTGCCTTCTGAGCAAACAGCTCATGTGCAGCTACCACCGGTAGGAACTGAGGGGTGGTTGCTGATGTAAATATGGCCCTCCTCTGATGAAGCAGAAAAAAGAAAATGGATAGATATCCGAGCTCTTCGAAGGGTCAACCTCGAAGCCGTGGAGCAGGAGGCGTTGGACTTGGCTACGCGTGATCCTATCTGCCTAGATACTCAAATTCGATCCAGCATCTCTCAGGTATACAATGTGTTATTTGATTAAATCTTTTTCGGATAATGATCCGACCTTGTAATACTGTTTTGTTGTATTTGTGGTGTAGCTTTCTGTTGCTTGGAAGTCGGCCACGGAGGTGTTGAAGCTAGCTGCTGCGAATTGTGCTGAACTTGTTCGGCAACATGATGCAGAAAGCTACTCTGCAAGAACAGTTTGAGCAGGAGAAAATATTGCAGAGGGAGTAGTTTGAGAAGGAGAAGGTACTGCAGAGGCAGTTCGAGAAGGAAGCTGCCGCTACAAAGCAAGAGGTTGAAGATGAGGGAAGAAAAAGCTGTTGATATTGCGGTGGCTTCCCGAAATAAGCTGATTCAAGCCTTCTACGTTTAGGGTTTGAGTAGAGAGGATGTCGACCTTGTTCTTACAGGGATGTATGGCGAGATTATCTTCCCAGGGGATAATGCTTCTCCAGTGGCTGAGCAGACCCCGACTCCTCCAGTGGATGATGATCCGACCAAGGAGGTAGCAGGATCTAAATCTTGATTTGTAGGATAGATCTTGAGACTTAGTCAAACTTTGTCCTTGTATTGGTGGTAGAACTATTTGGACGAGGTTTTGAAATTTATGTGATTGTTGTTCATATATATTGTTTTATTGTGAATGTATGATTTGTATGTAGGAGGTAGTTCATTTGAGGGGGAAAGTGATCGAGATGGAGAAGGCCTTGAGTCGAGCAAGGGATTCTATCAATCGTACTCAACAGGTACACAATAAACTTGAATATGAAAGATGCCTTCATAAGTCGAATTTTGATAAAAATTTTAAGGAGTTATCCGAACTTTATGTAGATATGGGAAGATAAAAATGAGAGGGATGAGGTCTTGCGAGAAGAGATCGATGGGTTCGTTTTACTCTAAAAATCCCTTAAGGATAAGCGATTGTAGATAAGAGCGATAAGTTAGAGTGTCAAAGGTCATTATTGTCTTTGACGCTGTACTTTAAGGCCAAAGTTGATAGGGAGCAGTATTTAAGGAGGCCTATTTAGAACCATTGACTGAGAGAGATATAGTGTCAGACCCAGCTCGGGTAAAATTCTTAGCGCAAGAAGCGCGCAACAGCCATAGTAGAGAGGCACAAGGATGCTAAGCTCGGGCTGGAGTATCCATCATATGGGGGGTATAGGTTCATTGCCTGATAAGCTTGACCTTTGTAGGGGCAAAGGGCAATGAGGATTCTTTTCTTCAATATAAAAAGGGAGGATAGAAAGATCCACGCGCAATTAGAAATCGATCTGAGGTCGCTTGTGATGAACTGGAGCGGTGCAAGGGTCATAATGCATGTCTGGAGACGAAAAAGGCGGAGTGTGCTAGGCTGTTGCAGAAGAAAGTAACATTGTTAGAAGCCGTTTACTAAATACGTAGCAACGTCTGCATGTATCCCAATCACGCTTGAAGAAGATAATTACGCTAAAGCGGGGGAACGTGCTGCCGATGCGGACCACGAATGTCAGATGGCCGATGTGATCGCGTTTTATGGGGCTAAGCTCGAGAGAGTAGAAAATGAATTTAGACGTTATATCTCGATCTGTGGTAAAGATGTAAAGTAGAGAATGATAAGGTTGAAAATATGTGGTTTGCAAAAAGGGATGAGGGTGGGGGAGCTTTAAACTTAAAATCACGAGCTGAGGAATCTAAGGAGGAGGAGGTCAAAGATCTGCCGCCTCATACACGTATAAGACCCATCCGCAAGAGGTCGTAATCTTTAATGAACTTTGCAAGTAGATGCTAGTAGTAGTAGAGTGCGATCACAAGCCAACTAGATTGTGACATTTGGTTGTACGTTGCATTCGTGTATCATAGCTTGATGTAATAACAAATGTTGTAGAATGATGTCTTGTAGGAGTAAATATTTGTGATATATATATTGTATCTTGTGATCTGCTCTTCTAGGTTGAAGACAAAGAAAATGACAACGGGAGCTTTATCCGCGTCAAATAAAAAATGTCTGCCAAGTTGCAGCAATGTTCGGTGGCGGTTGAAAGAAAGACGTTGTTGAATTCAAAGATGGAACGGAGATGCTGGAGCTGCAGAGTGGCTAAATGTTGTGACTGTAATGTTATGTAGGTGCCGAGAATTGACTGATAACTAATCCAAAAATGGAATTAATGTCTGAAGACGAAAAAGTCAGAGGACCATGGCTGCGAATCAACAAGTTTAGATTGTTAAGTACGAGTGAAAAACAAAAGATAATCTGCTGGATCATCAGTCGGTGATTGCAAATAATA
>JACGCM010002235.1:0-27378 GCA_014058105.1 Kingdonia uniflora | reverse complement strand
TTCGTTGTCACCGTCAACAGCAAGGATAGTTCCAAACTGAATTGAAACCACCCCGCTTTAATTAAAGACCGGTAAAGAATTAACCCCAATCTGATGGTTTAGATCGCAATTCTTATAAGCTTGGCAACTAGCAACTCTCTGATAGGTTTAAAAATCGTGGTGAAAAGTTTCGCTTGGACAGTCAAACAAGCGAGGATAGTTTACAACATGAATCGCCAACTCTCGGCTTGTACCACTCTGATGCTTAGATCGCAATTAATAGAAGCTTGGCAACTGACAACTCGTATGAGAGGTTTAATCATGTAATAGCTCGTTTGACTGTCGCCCACGTAAGGATAGTTACAACATGATTCGTAACACTCCCTCGCTTTAATTAAGGCCAACCGTAATTCGCACCACTCTGATGCCTTAAAACGCAATTCAAGAAGCTTGATACCCGACAAATCGTTTACGAGGTTGTATCGTGGTCAAGTGCTTTTTTATGACTGAAACCTGCTGGATGTTGACAAAATGATCACAAATTCTCCTGGCTTACATTTTTGGTCGGTAAGGTATTGGACCATTTCGATGCTTTGAAGCGCATTTTTGAAGCGTGGAACCGACAAGTCGTTTTGAAGTCGTATCGGGGTGAAGAGCTTCTTCCGACCACAAGAACAAGGATAGTTACAAGATGAATCTGTAATACTGAAGCTTTTATTAATGACCGGTACAGAATTGTCACCACTCTGATACTTTAAATGCAATTCATTGAGCTTGGATACGACAACATCGTATGAAAGGTTTAATCTGGTGATTATTTCAGTTTTGACTGTCGGCACGTAAGGATTGTACACATGAATTCGTAACCTCCCGGCTTTAATTAGGCCAGACGAATTCGCACCACCTGATGCTTTAAAACGCAATTCGCAAATCTTGGATACGACAACTCGTTTTAAGGTTGTATCGTGGTCTAGGATAGTTGCCAAAATTAATCCATTCTCCTGGCTTTAATTTTTTGTCGGTAACGAATTTAGACCATCCGATGCTTTAGAACGCAATTCTTTGATGCGTGGAACCGACAAATCGTTTTGAAGTTCGTATGGTAGTGAAAAGTTCTTTCCGACTATCTAGAAACAAGGATAGTTACAAAATGAATCGTAAAACTAATGACTTTTATTTAAGACCGGTACAGAATTTACACCACTCTATGCTTTAAAAACTCTTCACCACGATCAAACCTATTAAATACAAATTGTCAGTAGCCAAGTTTCTATTAATTGCGATCTAAAGCATCAGAGTGGTACAAGCCGAGAGTGTTGCGATTAATGTTGTAACTATCCTCGCTTGTTGACTGTCCAAGCGAAACTTTTCACCACTATTAAACCTCTCAGCCGTGTTGTTAGTTGCCATCAGAGAGGTGCAAATTCTGTACCGGACTTAAATAAAAGTCATTAGTATTACGATTAATCTTGTAACTTTCCTTGTTTCTTGATGGTCTGAAAGAAACTCTTCACCGCGATACGAACTTCAAAACGACTTGCCGGTTTCCACGCTTCAAAGAATTGCGTTCTAAAGCACCAGACTGATCAAATTCCTTACCGACCTAAAATTAAAGCCAGGAGAATTGTGAGTCATTTTGCAACTATCCTAGCTGGTTGTCAGTCATAAAAAAACTCTTGACCTCGATACAACCACTTAAACGAGTTATCGGTATCCAAGCTTCTGAGAATTGTGTTTTAAAGCATCAGAGTGGTGCTAATTACGTTCTGGCATTAATTAAAGCCGGAAGTGTTACGAATCATGTTGTAACTATCCTTACGTGCCGACAGTCGAAACGAAACTATTCACCATGATTAAACCATTCATACGAGTTGTCAGTAGCCAAGCTACTATTAATTGCGATCTAAAGCATCAGAGTGGTACATGCCGAGAGTGTTGCGATTCATGTTGTAACTATCCTCGCTTGTTGACTGTCCATGCGAAACTATTCACCGTGATTAAACCTCTCAGCCGAGTTGTTAGTTGCCAAGCTTCTAAGAATTGTGATCTAAACCATCAGATTGGGGCTAATTCTGTACCGGTCTTTAATTAAAGCGGGGAGAGTATCGATTCATGTTGTAAATATCCTTGCTTGTTGACGGTCGAAACGAAACTCTTCACCACGATCAAACCTATTTAACGAGTTGTCAGTAGCCAAGCTTCTATGAATTGCATTTTAAAGCATCAGAATGGTGCATATTCTGTACCGGTCTTTAATAAAAGTCATTAGTATTACGATTCATCTTGTAACTATCCTTGATTCTAGATGTTCGGAAAGAGACCCTTCACCGCGATACGAACTTCAAAACGACTTGCCGGTATCCACGCTTCAAAGAATTGCGTTCAAAAGCATCGGAATAGTCCAAATTCCTTGCGGACCAAAAATTATAGCCGGGAGAATTGTGATTTATTTTGCAACTATCCTTGCTGGCTGGCTGTCAGTCATAAAAAAACTCTTGACCACGATGAAACCTCTTAAAGTAGTTGTAGGTTTCCAAGCTTCATAGTATTGCGTTTTAAAGCATCAGAGTGGTGCGAATTTCGTTCTGGCCTTCAATTAAAGCAGAGAGTGTTACGAATCATGTTGTAACTTTCCTTACGTGACAGTCAAAACGAAACTATTCACCATGATTAAACCTCTCATACGAGTTGTCAGTAGCCAAGCTTCTATTAATTGCGATCTAAAGCATCAGAGTGGTACAAGCCGGGAGTGTTGCGATTAATGTTGTAACTATCTTTGCTTGTTGACTGCCAAGCGAAACTATTCACCGCGATTAAACCTCTCAGCCGAGTTGTTAGTTGCCAAGCTCCCAAGAATTGCGTTCTAAACCATAAGATTGGGGCTAATTCTTTACCGGCCTTTAATTAAAGCGGGGAGAGTTTCGTTTCATGTTGTAACTATCCTCGCTTGTTGACGGTCGAAACGAAACTCTTCACCACGATCAAACCTATTAAACGAGTTGTCAGTAGCCAAGCTTCTATAAATTGCATTTTAAAGCATCAGAGTGGTGCAAATTCTGTACCGGTCTTAAATAAAAGTCATTAGTTTTACGATTCATCCTGTAACTATCCTTGTTTCTTGATGGTCGGATAGAACTTTTCACCACGATACGAACTTCAAAACGACTTGCCGGTTTCCACGCTTCAGAGAATTGCGCTCTAAAGCATCGGAATGGTCCAAATTCCTTACCAACAAAAAATTAAAGCCAGGAGAATCGTGATTAATTTTGCAACTATCCTAGCTGGATGTCAGTCATAAAAATACTCTAGACCACGATACAACCTTATAAACGAGTTGTCGGTATCCAAGCTTCTGAGAATTGCGTTTTAAAGCATCAGAGTGGTGCGAATTACGTTCTGGCCTTTAATTAAAACAGGGAGTGTTACGAATCATGTTGTAACTTTCCTTACGTGCCGACAGTCGAAGCGAAACTATTCACCATGATTAAACCTCTCATTCGAATTGTCAGAAGCCAAGCTTCTTTTAATTGCGATCTAAAGCATCAGAGTGGTACAAGACGGGAGTGTTGCGATTCATGTTGTAACTATCCTTGCTTGTTGACTGTCCAAGCGAAACTATTCACCGCGATTAAACCACTCAGCCGAGTTGTTAGTTGCCAAGCTCCCAAGAATTGCGTTCTAAACCATAAGATTGGGGCTAATTCTTTACCGGTCTTTAATTATAGCGAGGAGAGTTTCGTTTCATGTTGTAACTATCCCCGCTTGTTGACGGTCGAAACGAAACTCTTCACCACGATCAAACCTATTAAACGAGTTGTCAGTAGCCAAGCTTCTATGAATTACATTTTAAAGCATCAGAGTGGTGCAAATTTTTTACCAGTCTTTAATAAAAGTTATTGGTATTACGATTAATCTTGTAACTATCCCTGTTTCTTGATGGACGGAATAAAACTCTTCACCGCGATACAAACTTCAAAGAATTGCGCTCTAAAGCATCGGAATGGTCCAAATTCCTTACCGAAAAAAAATTAAAGACAGGAGAATTACGATTCATTTTACATCTATCCTAGCTGGTTGTCAGTCATAAAAAAAATCTTGACCACGATACAACCTTTTAAACGAGTTGTCGGTATCCAAGCTTCTGAGAATTGCGTTTTAAAGCATCAGAGTGGTACGAATTACGTTCTTGCCATTAATTAAAGCCGGAAGTGTTACGAATCATGTTGTAACTATCCTTACGTGCCGACAATCGAAACGAAACTATTCACCATGATTAAACCTCTCATACGAGTTGTCAGTAGCCAAGCTTCTATTAATTGCGATCTAAAGCATTAGAGTGGTACAAGCCGGGAGTTTTGCGATTCATGTTGTAACTATCCTCCTTGTTGACTGTCCAAGCGAAACTTTTCACCACGATTAAACCTCTCAGCCGAGTTGTTAGTTGCCAAGCTTCTTAGAATTGCGTTCTAAACTATCTGAATGGGGCTAATTCTTTACCCGTCTTTAATTTATGCGGGGAGAGTTTCGATTCATGTTCTAACTATCCTTGCTTGTTGACGGTCGAAACGAAACTCTTCACCGCGATCAAACTTATTAAACGTGTTGTCAGTAGCCAAGCTTCTATGAATTTCTTTTTAAAGTATCAGAGTCGTGCAAATTCTGTACCGGTCTTAAATCAAAGTCATTAGTATTACGATTCATCTTGTAACTATCCTTGTTTCTTGATGGTCGGAAAGAACTTTTCACCACGATACGAACTTCAAAACGACTTGCCGGTTTCCCCGCTTCAAAGAATTGCGTTCTAAAGCATCGGAATGGTCCAAATTCTTTACCGACAAAAAATTAGAACCAGGAGAATCGTGATTAATTTTGCAACTATCCTAGCTGGTTGCCAGTCATACAAAAACTCTAGACCACGATACAACCTCTTAAACGAGTTGTCGGTATCCAAGCTTCTGAGAATTGCGTTTTAAAGCATCAGAGTGGTGCGAATTCCGTTCTGGCCTTTAATTAAAGCGGGGAGTGTTACGAATCATGTTGTAACAATCCTTACGTGCCGACAGTCGAAACTAAACTAATCACCATGATTAAACCTTTCATACGAGTTGTCAATAGCCATGCTTCTATGAATTGCATTTTAAAGCATCAGAGTGGTGTAAATTCTGTACCGGTCTGTAATAAAAGTCATTAGTATTCCGATTCATTTCTAACTATTCACCGCGATACGAACTTCAAAATGACTTTCTGATTTCCACGCTTCCAAGAATAGCGTTCTAAAGCATCGGAATGGTCAAAATTCCTTTCCGACAAAAAATTAAAGCCAGGAGAATTGCGATTCATTTTACATCTATCCTAGCTGGTTGTTAGTCATAAAAAAAATCTTGACCACGATACAACCTTTTAAACGAGTTGTCGGTATCCAAGCTTCTGAGAATTGCGTTTTAAAGCATCAGAGTGGTACGAATTACGTTCTTGCCATTAATTAAAGCCGGAAGCGTTACGAATCATGTTGTAACTATCCTTACGTGCCGACAATCGAAACGAAACTATTCACCATGATTAAACCTCTCATACGAGTTGTCAGTAGCCAAGCTTCTATTAATTGCGATCTAAAGCATTAGAGTGGTACAAGCCGGGAGTTTTGCGATTCATGTTGTAACTATCCTCGCTTGTTGACTGTCCAAGCGAAACTTTTCACCTCGATTAAACCTCTCAGCCGAGTTGCTAGTTGCCAAGCTTCTAAGAATTGCGTTCTAAACTATCTGATTGGGGCTAATTCTTTACCCGTCTTTAATTTATGCGGGGAGAGTTTCGATTCATGTTCTAACTATCCTTGCTTGTTGACGGCCGAAACGAAACTCTTCACCGCGATCAAACTAATTAAACGTGTTGTCAGTAGCCAAGCTTCTATGAATTTCTTTTTAAAGTATCAGAGTCGTGCAAATTCTGTACCGGTCTTAAATCAAAGTCATTAGTATTACGATTCATCTTGTAACTATCCTTGTTTCTTGATGGTCGGAAAGAACTTTTCACCACGATACGAACTTCAAAACGACTTGCCGGTTTCCACGCTTCAAAGAATTGCGTTCTAAAGCATCGGAATGGTCTAAATTCGTTACCGACAAAAAATTAAAGCCAGGAGAATCGGGATTAATTTTGCAACTATCCTAGACCACGATACAACCTCTTAAACGAGTTGTCGGTATCCAAGATTTTGAGAATTGCGTTTTAAAGCATCAGAGTGGTGCGAATTCCGTTCTGGCCTTTAATTAAAGCCGGGAGTGTTACGAATCATGTTGTAACAATCCTTACGTGCCGACAGTCGAAACTAAACTAATCACCATGATTAAACCTTTCATACGAGTTGTCAGTAGCCAAGCTTCTATGAATTGCATTTTAAAGCATCAGAGTGGTGTAAATTCTGTACCGGTCTTTAATAAAAGTCATTAGTATTACGATTCATCTTGTAACTATTCACCGCGATACGAACTTCAAAATGACTTTCCGGTTTCCACGCTTCCAAGAATAGCGTTCTAAAGCATCGGAATGGTCAAAATTCCTTTCCGACAAAAAATTAAAGCCAGGAGAATTGTGATTCATTTTGCAACTATCCTAGCTGGTTGTCAGTCATAAAAAAACTCTTGACCACGATACAACCTCTTAAACGAGTTGTCGGCATCCAAGCTTTTGAGAATTGCGTTTTAAAGCATCAGTGTGGAGCGAATTACGTTCTGTCCTTTATTAAAGCAGGGAGTGTTACGAATCATGTTGTAACTTTCCATACGTGCCGACAGTCGAATCGAAACTATTCACCATGATTAAACTTCTCATACGAGTTGTCAGTAGCCAAGCTTCTATTAATTGCGATCTAAAGCATCAGAGTGGTAGAAGCCGGGAGTGTTGCGATTTATGTTGTAACTATCCTCGCTTGTTGACTGTTCAACCGAAACTTTTCACCACGATTAAACCTCTCAGCCGAGTTGTTATTTGCCAAGCTCCCAAGAATTGCGATCAAAACCATAAGATTGGGGCTAATTCTTTACCGGTCTTTAATTAAAGCGGGGAGAGCTTCGTTTCATGTTGTAACTATCCACGCTTGTTGACGGTCGAAACGAAACTCTTCACCATGATTAAACCTCTCATACATGTTGTAACTATCCTCGCTTGTTGACTGTCCAAGAGAAACTTTTCACCTCGATTAAACCTGTCTGCCGTGTTGTTAGTTGCCAAGCTTCTAAGAAATGCGATCTAAACCCTCAGATTGGGGCTAATTCTTTTCCGGTCTTTAATTAAGGCGGGGAGAGTTTCGATTTATGTTGTAAATATCCTTGCTTGTTGACGGTCGAAACGAAACTCTTCACCACGATCAAACCTATTAAACGTGTTGTCAGTAGCCTAGCTTCTATAAATTGCATTTTAAAGCATCAGAGTGGTGCATATTCTGTACCGGTCTTTAATAAAAGTCATTAGTATTACGATTCATCTTGTAACTATACTTTATTCATGATGGTCGGAAAGAAACCCTTCACCGCGATACGAACTTCAAAACGACTTGCCGGTATCCACGCTTCAAAGAATTGCGTTCTAAAGCATCGGAATGGTCCAAATTCCTTGCAGACCAAAAATTAAAGCCGGGTGAATTGTGATTCATTTTGCAACTATCCTAGCTGGCTGTCAGTCATAAAAAAACTCTTGACCACGATACAACCTCTTAAAGGAGTTGTCGGTTTCCAAGCTTCTTAGAATTGCGTTTTAAAGCATCAGAGTGGTGCGAATTACGTTCTGGCCTTTAATTAAAGCAGGGAGTGTTACGAATCATGTTATAACTTTCCTTACGTGCCGACAGTCGAAACGAAACTATTCACCATGATTAAACCTCTCATACGAGTTGTCAGTAGCCAAGCTTCTATTAATTGCGATCTAAAGCATCAGAGTGGTACAAGCCGGGAGTGTTTCGATTCATGTCGAAACTATCTTTGCTTGTTGACTGCCCAAGCGAAACTATTCACCGCGATTAAACCTCTCAGCCGAGTTGTTAGTTGCCAAGCTCCCAAGAATTGCGTTCTAAACCATAAGATTGGGATTAATTCTTTACCGGTCTTTAATTAAAGCGGGGAGAGTTTCGTTTCATGCTGTAACTATCCTCGCTTGTTGATGGTCGAACCGAAACTCTTCACCACGATCAAACCTATTAAACGATTTGTCAGAAGCCAAGCTTCTATAAATTGCATTTTAAAGTATCAGAGTGGGGCAAATTCTGTACCGGTCTTAAATAAACGTCATTAGTATTACGATTCATCTTGTAACTATCCTTGTTTCTTGATGGTCGGAAAGAACTTTTCACCACGATGCGAACTTCAAAACGACTTGCCGGTTTCCACGCTTCAAAGAATTGCGTTCTAAAGCATCGGAAGGTCCAAATTCCTTGCCGACAAAAAATTAAAGCCAGGAGAATTGGATTAATTTTGTAACTATCCTAGCTGGTTGTCAGTCATAAATAAACTCTAGACCACGATGCAACCACTTAAACGAGTTGTCGGTATCCAAGCTTCTGTGAATTGCGTTTTAAAGCATCAGTGTGGTGCGAATTCCGTTCTGGCCTTTAATTAAAGCCGGGAGTGTTACGAATCATGTTGCAACAATCCTTACGTGCCGACAGTCGAAACTAAACTAATCACCATGATTAAACCTTTTATACGAGTTGTCAGTAGCCAAGCTTCTATGAATTGCATTTTAAAGCATCTGAGTGGTACAAATTCTGTACCGGTCATTAATAAAACCTTAGTATTACGATTCATCTTGTAACTATCCTTGTTTCTTGATGGTCGGAAAGAAACTCTTCACCCCGATGCGATCTTCAAAACGACTTGTCGGTTTCCACCCTTTAAACAATTGCGTTCTAAAGCATCGAAATGGTCCAAATACCTTACCGAACAAAAATTTAAGCCAGGAGAATTGTGATTCATTTTGCAACTATCCTAGCAGGTTGTCAGTCATAAAAAAACACTTGACCACGATACAACCTCTTAAACGATTTGTCGGTATCCAAGCTTCATAGAATTGCGTTTTAAAGTATCAGAGTGGTGTGAATTTCGTTTTGGCCATTAATTAAAGCCGGGAGTGTTACGAATCATGTTGTAACTAACCTTACGTGACGAGAGTCAAAACGAAGCTATTTACCATTATTAAACCTCTCATACGAATTGTCAGTAGCCAAGCTACTATTAATTGCGATCTAAAGCATCAGAGTGGTACAAGCCGAGAGTGTTGCGATTCATGTTATAACTATCCACGCTTTTTGACTGTCCAAGAGAAACTTTTCTCCACGATTAAACCTCTCTGCCGAGTTGTTAGTTAGTTGCCAAGCTTCTAAGAATTGCGATCTAAACCATCAGATTGGGGTTAATTCTTTACCGGTCTTTAATTAAAGCGGGGTGAGTTTCGATTCATGTTGTAACTATCCTTGCTTGTTGAGTGTCGAAGCGAAACTCTTCACCACGAACAAACCTATTAAATACGAATTGTCAGTAGCCAAGTTTCTATTAATTGCGATCTAAAGCATCAGAGTGGTTCAAGCCGAGAGTGTTGCGATTAATGTTGTAACTATCCTCACTTGTTGACTGTCCATGCGAAACTTTTCACCACGATTAAACCTCTCAGCCGAGTTGTTAGTTGCCATCAAAGTGGTGCAAATTCTGTACCGGTCTTTAATAAAAGTCATTAGTATTACGATTAATCTTGTAACTATCCTTGTTTCTTGATGGTCGGAAAGAAACTCTTCACCGCGATACGAACTTCAAAACGACTTGCCGGTATCCACGCTTCAAAGAATTGCGTTCTAAAGTATTGGAATGATCAAAATTCCTTGCCGACAAAAAATTAAAGCCAGGAGAATTGTGAGTCATTTTGCAACTATCCTAGCTGGTTGTCAGTCATAAAAAAACTCTTGACCGCGATACAACCACTTAAACGAGATGTCGGTATCAAAGCTTCTGAGAATAGTGTTTTAAAGCATCAGAGTGGTGCGAATTCGTTCTGGCCTTAATTAAAGCCGGGAGTGTTACGAATCATGTTGTAACTATCCTTACGTGCCGACAGTCGAAACGAAACAATTCACCATGATTAAACCTTTCATTCGAGTTGTCAGTAGCCAAGCTACTATTAATTGCGATCTAAAGCATCAGAGTGGTACAAGTCGAGGGTGTTGCGATTCATGTTGTAACTATCCTCGCTTGTTGACTTCCAAGACAAACTATTCACCCCGATTAAACCTCTCAGCCGAGTTGTTAGTTGCCAAGCATCTAAGAAATGCGATATAAACCCTCAGATTGGGGTTAATTCTTTACCGGTCTTTAATTTAAGCGGGGGGTGTTTCGATTTATGTTGAAAATATCCTTGCTTGTTGACGGTCGAAACGAAACTCTTCACCACGATCAAACCTATTAAACGAGTTGTCAGTAGCCTAGCTTCTATGAATTGCATTTTAAAGCATCAGAGTGGTGCATATTCTGTACCGGTCTTTAATAAAAGTCATTAGTATTACGATTCATCTTGTAACTATCCTTGATTCTTGATGGTCAGAAAGAAACCCTTCACCGCGATACGAACTTCAAAACGACTTGCCGGTATCCACGCTTCAATGAATTGCGTTCTAAAGCATCGGAATGGCCAAAATTCCTTGCAGAAAAAAAATTAAAGCCAGGAGAATTTTGATTCATTTTGCAACTATCCTAGCTGGCTGTCAGTCATAAAAAAACTCTTGACCACAATACAACCTCTTAAAGGAGTTGTCGGTTGCCAAGCTTCTTAGAATTGCATTTTAAAGCATCAGAGTGGTGCGAATTACGTTCTGGCCTTTAATTAAAGCAGGGAGTTTTACGAATCATGTTGTAACTTTCCTTACTTGCCGACAGTCCAAGCGAAACTATTCACCATGAATAAACCTCTCATACGAGTTGTCAGTAGCCAAGCTTCTATTAATTGCGATCTAAAGCATCAGAGTGGTTCAAGCCGGGAGTGTTGCGATTAATGTTTTAACTATCTTTGCTTGTTGACTGTCCAAGTGAAACTATTCACCGCGATTAAACCACTCAGCCGAGTTGTTAGCTGCCAAGCTCCCAAGAATTGCGTTCTAAACCATAAGATTGGGGCTAATTCTTTACTGGTCTTTAATTAAAGCGGGGAAAGTTTCGTTTCATGTTGTAACTATCCTCGCTTGTTGACGGTCAAAAGAAAACTCTTCACAACGATCAAACCTATTAAACGAGTTGTCAGTAGCCTAGCTTCAATGAATTGCATTTTAAAGCATCAGAGTGGTGCATATTCTGTACCGGTCTTTAATAAAAGTCATTAGTATTACGATTCATCTTGTAACTATCCTTGATTATTGATGGTCGGAAAGAAACCCTTCACCGCGATACGAACTTCAAAACGACTTGCCGGTATCCACGCTTCAAAGAATTGCGTTCTAAAGCATCGGAATGGTCCAAATTCTTTGACGATCAAAAATTAAAGCCAGGAGAATTGTGATTCATTTTGCAACTATCCTAGTTGGCTGTCAGTCATAAAAAACTCTTGACCACGATACAACCTCTTAAAGGAGTTGTCGGTTTCCAAGCTTCTTAGAATTGCGTTTTAAAGCATCAGAGTGGTGCGAATTACGTTCTGGCCAATAATTAAAGCAGGGAGTGTTACGAATCATGTTGTAACTTTCCTTACGTGCCGACAATCAAAGCAAAACTATTCACCATTATTAAACCTCTCTTACGAGTTGTCAGTAGCCAAGCTTCAATTAATTACGATCTAAAGCATCAGAGTGGTACATGCCGGGAGTGTTGCGATTAATGTTGTAACTATCTTTGCTTGTTGACTGTCCAAGCGAAACTAAGCCATAAGATTGGGGCTAATTCTTTACCGGTCTTTAATTAAAGCGGGGAGAGTTTCGTTTCATGTTGTAACTATACTCGCTTGCTGACGGTCGAAACGAAACTCTTCACCACGATCAAACCAATTAAACGAGTTGTCAGTTGCCAAGCTTCTATAAATTGCTTTTTGAAGCATCAGATTGGTACAAATTCTGTACCTGTCTTAAATAAAAGTCATTAGTATTACGATTCATCTTGTAACTATCATTGCTTCTTGATGGTCGGGAAGAACTTTTCACCACGATACGAACTTCAAAACGACTTGCCGGTTTCCACGCTTCAAAGAATTGCGTTCTAAAGCATCGGAATGGTCCAAATTCCTTACCAAGAAAAAATTAAAGAGAGGAGAATTGCGATTCATTTTGCAACTATCCTTGCTGGTTGTCAGTCATAAAAAAACTCTTGACCACCATACAACCTCTTAAACGAGTTGTCGGTATCCAAGCTTCTGAGAATTGCGTTTTAAAGCATCAGAGTGGTTCGAATTACGTTCTTGCCTTTAATTAAAGCCGGAAGTGTTACAAATCATGTTGTAACTATCCTTACGTGCCGACAGTCGAAACGAAAGTATTCACAATGATTAAACCTCTCATACGAGTTGTCAGTAGCCAAGCTTCTATTAATTGCGATCTAAAGCATTAGACTGGTACAAGCCGGGAGTTTTGCGATTCATGTTGTAACTATCCTCGCTTGTTGACTGTCCAAGCGAAACTTTTCACCACGATTAAACCTCTAAGCCGAGTTGTTAGTTGCCAAGCTTCGAAGAATTGCGTTCTAAACTAACTGATTGGGGCTAATTCTTTACCCGTCTTTAATTTAAGCGGGGAGAGTTTCGATTCATGTTGTAACTATCCTTGCATGTTGACGGTCGAAACGATACTTTTCACCGCGTTCAAACTTATTAAACGTGTTGTCAGTAGCCAAGCTTCTATGAATTTCTTTTTAAAGTATCAGAGTGGTACAAATTCTGTACCGGTCTTAAATAAAAGTCATTAGTATTGCGATTCATCTTGTAACTATCCTTGCTTCTTGATGGTCGAAAAGAACTCTTCACCACGATACGTACTTCAAAACGACTTGCCGGTTTCCACGCTTCAAATAATTGCGTTCTAAAGCATCGGAATGGTCCAAATTCCTTACCGACAAAAAATTAAAGCCAGGAGAATCGAGATTAATTTTGCAACTATCCTAGCTGGTTGTCAGTCATACAAAAACTCAAGACCATGATACAACCTCTTAAACGAGTTATCGGTATCCAAGCTTTTGAGAATTGCGTTTTAAAGCATCAGATTGGTGCGAATTCCGTTCTGGCCTTTAATTAAAGCCGGGAGTGTTACGAATCATATTGTAACAATCCTTACGTGCCGACAGTCGAAACTAATCTAATCACCATGATTGAACCTTTCATACGAGTTGTCAGTAGCCAAGCTTCTATGAATTGCATTTTAAAGCATCAGAGTGGTATAAATTCTGTACCGGTCTTTAATAAAAGTCATTAGTATTACGATTCATTTTGTAACTATTCACCGCGATACGAACTTCAAAATGACTTTCCGGTTTCCCCGCTTCCAAGAATAGCGTTCTAAAGCATCGGAATGGTCAAAATTCCTTTCAACAAAAAATTAAAGCCAGGAGAATTGCGATTCATTTTGCAACTATCCTAGCTGGTTGTCAGTCATAAAAAAACTCTTGACCACGATACAACCTCTTAAAGGAGTTGTTGGTTTCCAAGCTTCATAGAATTGCGTTTTAAAGCATCAGAGTGGTGCAAATTCAGTACCGGTCTTAAATAAACGTCATTAGTATTACGATTCATCTTGTAACTATCCTTGTTTCTTGATGGTCGGAAAGAACTTTTCACCACGATGCGAACTTCAATACGACTTGCCGGTTTCCACGCTTCAAAGAATTGCGTTCTAAAGAATCGGAATGGTCCAAATTCCTTACCGACAAAAAATTAAAGCCAGGAGAATGGGATTAATTTTGTAACTATCCTAGCTGGTTGTCAGTCATAAATAAACTCTAGACCACGATACGACCACTTAAACGAGTTGTCGGTATCCAAGCTTCTGAGAATTGCGCTTTAAAGCATCAGAGTGGTGCGAATTCCGTTCAGGCCTTTAATTAAAGCCGGGAGTGTTACGAATCATGTTGTAACAATCCTTACGTGCCGACAGTCGAAACAAAACTAATCACCATGATTAAACCTTTTATACGAGTTGTCAGTAGCCAAGCTTCTATGAATTGCATTTAAAGCATCTGAGTGGTGAAAATTCTGTACCGGTCATTAATAAAACATTAGTATTACGATTCATCTTGTAACTATCCTTGTTTCTTGATGGTCGGAAAGAAACTCTTCACCCCGATACGATCTTCAAAACGACTTGTCGGTTTCCACCCTTCAAACAATTGCGTTCTAAAGCATCGAAATGGTCCAAATACCTTACCGACCAAAAATTAAAGCCAGGAGAATTGTGATTCATTTTGCAACTATCCTAGCTGGTTGTCAGTCATAAAAAAACACTTGACCACGATACAACCTTTTAAACGATTTGTCGGTATCCAAGCTTCTTAGAATTGCGTTTTAAAGCATCAGAGTGGTGTGAATTACGTTTTGGCCATTAATTAAAGCCGGGAGTGTTACGAATCATGTTGTAACTAACCTTACGTGCCGAGAGTCTAAACGAAGCTATTTACCATGATTAAACCTCTCATACGAATTGTCAGTAGCCAAGCTACTATTAATTGCGATCTAAAGCATCAGAGTGGTACAAGCCGAGAGTGTCGCTGGTATTATTGTAACTATTTATCCTCGCTTTTTGACTGCCAAGCGAAACTTTTCTCTACGATTAAACCTCTCTGCCGAGTTGTTAGTTAGTTGTCAAGCTTCTAAGAATTGCGATCTAAACCATCAGATTGGGGTTAATTCTTTACCGGTCTTTAATTAAAGCGGGGTGAGTTTCGATTCATATTGTAACTATCCTTGTTTGTTGAGTGTCGAAGCGAAACTCTTCACCACGAACAAACCTATTAAATACGAATTGTCAGTAGCCAAGTTTCTATTAATTGCGATCTAAAGCATCAGAGTGGTACAAGCCGAGAGTGCTGCGAGTAATGTTGCAACTATCCTCGCTTGTTAACTGTCCATGCGAAACTTTTCACCGCGATTAAACCTCTCAGCGGAGTTGTTAGTTGCCATCAAAGAGGTGTAAATTCTGTACCGGTCTTTAATAAAAGTCATTAGTATTACGATTAATCTTGTAACTATCCTTGTATCTTGATGGTCAGAAAGAAACTCTTCACCGCGATACGAACTTCAAAACGACTTGCCGGTATCCACGCTTCAAAGAATTGCGTTCTAAAGCATTGGAATGATCAAAATTCCTTACCGACAAAAAATTAAAGCCAGGAGAATTGTGAGTCATTTTGAAACTATCCTAGCTGGTTGTCAGTCATAAAAAAACTCTTGACCACGATACAACCACTTAAACGAGTTGTCGGTATCAAAGCTTCTGAGAATTGTGTTTTAAAGCATTAGAGTGGTGCGAATTACGTTCTGGCCTTAATTAAAGCCGGGAGTGTTTCGAATCATGTTGTAACTATCCTTACGTGCCGACAGTCGAAACGAAACTATTCACCATGATTAAACCTTTCATACGAGTTGTCATTAGCCAAGCTACTATTAATTACGATCTAAAGCATCAGAGTGGTACAAGCCGAGAGTGTTGCGAATCATGTTGTAACTATCCTCGCTTGTTGACTGTCCATGAGAAACTTTTCACCGCGATTAAACCTCTCAGCCGAGTTGTTACTTGCCAAGCTTCTAAGAATTGTGATCTAAACCATCAGATTGGGGCTAATTCTTTACCGGTCTTTAATTAAAGCGGGGAGAGTTACGATTCATGTTGTAAATATCCTGGCTTGTTGACGGTCGAAACAAAACTCTTCACCACGATCAAACCAATTAAACGAGTTGTCAGTAGCCTAGCTTCTATGAATTGCATTTTAAAGCATCAGAGTGGTGCATATTCTGTACCGGTCTTTAATAAAAGTCATTAGTATTACGATTCATCTTGTAACTATCCTTGATTCTTGATGGTCGGAAAGAAACCCTTCACCGCGATACGAACTTCAAAATGACTTGCCGGTATCCACGCTTCGAAGAATTGCGTTCTAAAGCATCAGAATGGTCTAAATTCCTTGCGGACCTAAAATTAAAGCCTGGAGAATTGTAATTCATTTTGCAACTATCCTAGCTGGCTGTTAGTCATAAAAAAGCTCTTGACCACGATACAACCTCTTAAAGGAGTTGTCGGTTTCCAAGCTTCTTAGAATTGCGTTTTAAAGCATCAGAGTGGTGCGAATTACGTTCTGGCCTTTAATTAAAGCAGGGAGTGTTACGAATCATGTTATAACTTTCCTTACGTGCCGACAGTCGAAACAAAACTATTCACCATGATTAAACCACTCATACGAGTTGTCAGTAGCCAAGCTTCAATGAATTGCATTTTAAAGCATCAGAGTAGTGCAAATTCTTTACCGGTCATTAATAAAAGTCATTAGTATTACGATTCATCTTGTAACTATCCTTATTTCCCGATGTTTGGAAAGAAACTCTTCACCGCGATTCAAAATTCGAAACGGCTTGTCGGTTTCCACGCTTCAAAGAATTGCGTTCTAAAGCATCGGAATGGTCCAAATTCCTTTCCGACGAAAAATTAAAGCCAGGAGAATTGTGATTCATTTTGCAACTATCCTAGCTGGTTGTCAGTCATAAAAAAACTCTTGACCACGATACAACCTCTTAAACGAGTTGTCGGTATCCAAGCTTCGGTGAATTGCGTTTTAAAGCATCAGAGTGGTGCGAATTTCGTTCTGGCCTTTAATTAAAGAAGGGAGTGTTACGAATCATGTTGTAACTATCCTTACGTGCCGACAGTCGAAACGAAACTTTCACCATGATTAAACCGCTCATACGAGTTGTCAGTAGCCAAGCTTCTATTAATTACGATCTAAAGCATCAGAGTGGTACAAGCCGGGAGTGTTGCGATTCATGTTGTAACTATCTTTGCTTGTTGACTGTCCAAGCGAAACTATTCACCGCGATTAAACCACTCAGCCGAGTTGTTAGTTGCCAAGCTCCCAAGAATTGCGATCTAAACCATAAGATTGGGGCTAATTCTTTACCGGTCTTTAATTAAAGCGGGGAGAGTTTCGTTTCATGTTGTAACTATCCTCGCTTGTTGACGGCCGAAACGAAACTCTTCACCACGATCAAACCTCTTAAACGAGTTGTCAGTAGCCTAGCTTCTATGAATTGCATTTTAAAGCATCAGAGTGGTGCATATTCTGTACCAGCCTTTAATCAAAGTCATTAGTATTACGATTCATCATGTAACTATCCTTGATTCTTGATGGTCGGAAAGAAACCCTTCGCCGCGATACGAACTTCAAAACGACTTGCCGGTATCCACGCTTCGAAGAATTGCGTTCTAAAGCATCGGAATGGTCCAAATTCCTTGCAGACCAAAAATTAAATCCAGGAGAATTGTAATTCATTTTGCAACTATCCTAGCGGGCTGTCAGTCATAAAAAAACTCTTGACCACGATACAACCTCTTAAAGGAGTTGTCGGTTTCCAAGCTTCTTAAAATTGCGTTTTAAAGCATCAGAGTGGTGCGAATTACGTTCTGGCCTTTAATTAAAGCAGAGAGTGTTACGAATCATGTTATAACTTTCCTTACGTGCCGACAGTCGAAACGAAACTATTCACCTCTCATACGAGTTGTCAGTAGCCAAGCATCTATTAATTGCGATCTAAAGTATCTGAGTGGTACAAGTCGGGAGTGTTGCGATTCATGTTGTAACTATCTTTGCTTGATGACTGTCCAAACAAAACTATTCACCGCGATTAAACCTCTCAGCCGAGTTGTTAGTTGCAAGCTCCCAGATTGCGTTCTAAACATAAGATTGGGGGAATTCTTTACCGTCTTTAATTAAAGCGGAGAGCTTCGTTTCATGTTGTAACTATCCTCGCTTGTTGACGGTCGAAGTGAAACTCTTCACCACGTTCAAACCTATTAACACCGTTAAACTAGTTTGTCAGTAGCCAAGCTTCAATGAAATTGCATTTTAAAGCAATTAGTGTGGTGGCAAATTCTGTACCGGTTCGTAAAATAAATCAGTAGTAGTGTACATCTTGTAAATATCCTGTTTCCTTGATGTCGGAAAGAACTTTTTCCACGATACGACTTCCAACGACTTGCCTGGTTTCCACGCTTCAAGGAATTGCGTTCTAAAGCATCGGGATGGTCAAATTCTACCGACAAAAAATTAAAGCCTGAAATCGGGATTTTTTGGCAACTATCCTAGCTGTTTCATCATAAAAAAAACTCTAGACCACGATACCCACCTCTTTAACTAGTTTTCGGTATCCATCGGTCTGAGAATTTTGTTTTAAAAAGTTCTCAGAGTGGTGCGAATTCTTCTGGCCTTTAATTAAAGCCGGAGTGGTTACGAATCATGTTGTAACAATCTTTACGGCCGACGTGCGCTAAATAAACTAATCAACCCAATTACAAACCTTTCATACGAGTTGTCAGTATCCAAGCTTCTATGAATTGCATTTTAAAAGCCTCAGAGTTAGTGACAAATTCGTTACCGTCTTTTTTTTTACATATAAGTCATTAGTATTACGATTTCATCTTGTAACTATCCTTGTTTCTTGATGGTCGTTAAGAAACTCTTCACCCCCGATAAACAACTTTCAAACTACTTGTCGGTTCCCGCTTCAAACCATTGCGTTCTAAAGCATCGAATTGTCCAAGATACTTACACAAAATTTAAGCCAGAAAATTGTTGATTCATTTTGCAACAATCCTAGCTGGTTGTCGTCATAAACCAATCCTTGAACCACGATACAACCTCTTAAACGTTTTCGTATCCAAGCTTTTTAGAATTGCGTTTTAAAAGCAATACGAGTGGTACGAAATACGTTCTGGCCTTTAATTTAAAGCCGGGAAGTGTTACGAACATGTTTGTAACTCACCTTACGTGCCGACATCAAACGAGCTATTTACCAATGATTAATACCTCTAATACTAGTTGCCAGTACCATCGAAGTGTTGCCATTCATGTTGTAACTATCCGTGCTTTGTCTGACTGTCAAGCGAAACTTTGTCATCACGATTAACCTCTAAGCCAAGTTGTTAGTTTGCCAGCTTCTAGAATTGCGATCGTAAACCATCAGATTGTGCTAATTCTTTACCGGTCCTTTATTAAAGCGTGGTGAGTTTCGATTCATGTTGGACGATCATTGCTTTTTTGACGTCGAAACGAACTCTTCACCACGATCAACCTATGATACGAAAAAAAAAAATTGTCAGTGCCACGTTTCTAATTAATTGCGATCTAAGGCATCAGATTGGGCTAATTCTTTACCGGTCTTTAATTAAATCGGCGAGTTTCCGATTCATTGATTAAACTCATCCATGCTTGTTTTACGGTCGACGAACTCTTCACCACGATCAACCTAGTAAACAGTTGTCATTAGCCACTTCTATATGCATTTAAAAAGGCATCAGAGTGGTTGTAAAATTCTGTAACCGGTCCTTTACTAGAAATCATAGTATTCTGATTCATCTTGTGACTATTCACGCTAACTAACTTCAAAACGACTTTCCGTTTCTACGACTTCAATAATGATCGTTCTACAAGCATCGGAATGGTCAATAATTCCTTTCGACAAAATTAAAGCCAGAAAATGGTGAATTCATTTTGCACTCTCCTAGCTGGTTTTGTCAGTCATACAAATCACTGACCCATACACCTCTTTAAACAGTTGTCGGTATCCAAGCTTTGAGAATTGCGTTTTATCAGATGTGCAATAACGTCTTGCCTTAATTAAAGCCGGATGTTCGACTCTGTTGTAACTATCCGTACGTGCCGACCGTCGAAAGAAACTATTCACCATGGTAAACCGTTGATACGAGTGTCAGTACAAGCTACTATTAATTGCGACTAATCACATGTGGTACCAGGTCAGGGTGTTGCATTCCTGTTGTAACTATCCTCGTCTGTTGACGTCCAAGAGAGGACTTTTCAACCACGATTAACCCCTCGCCGAGTTATTAAGTTTGCCAAGCTTCAAAGAAATTCGATCTAAACCCTCAGATTGGGGCTAATTCTTTAACCGGATCTTTAATTAAAGCGGTTTATTTTTTCAATATCCTTGCATGTTGAGGTCGAACGAACCTCTTCACCCGATCAACTATTAACTAGTTGTCAAGTAGCCAAAGCTTCTATGAATTGCATTTTAAAGCATCAGAATGTTGCAAATTCTGTACCGTCTTTAATAAAATCAGTATTATTACGTTCATGTGTAACAATCCTTGTTTCTTGATGGTCTAAAACAGAAACTCTTTCAACCCCGATAGAACTTCAAACGACGTGCCGGGTTCCACGCTTCTAAGAATAGCGTTCTAAAGCTCGGACTGTCCAAAGTCCTTAATCGACAAAACGTAAGCACGAAGTATTGTGACTCCAGTTTGTACTACCTATCTGGTTGTCTGTCATAAAAAACTCTTAACCAATGATCTCAACCTCTCAAACAACGAGTTGTCGGTATCAAAGCTCTGTGAATTACGTTTTAAAGCATCATAGTGGTTGCGAATTCTTTCTGGCCTTTAGTTAAAGCCGGGATGTTCCGAATCATGTTTTAACTATCCTTAAGTCCGAAAGTCGAAACGAAACTATTCACCATGATTAAACCTCTCATAAATACGAGTATGTGAGTAGGCCAGCTTCTAGTAATTTGCGATCTACAAGCTCAAATGGTAACAAATGGCGGAAGTGCTGCGATGCATGTTGTACCCTATCCTCTTTTTGACTGTCCAAGCGAACTTTTCACCACTATTAAACTCTCAGCCGAGTTGTTCTTGCCAGCTTCTAAGAATTGCACTCTAACCACAGATTGGGCTAATTCTTTTTCCGGGGCTTTAATTTACTTCGGGGAGGTTTTTCGATTCATGTTGTTAGACCGTGGCTTCGTTAACCGCTCGAAACGAAAACCTTCACCACGATCACCTATGAACGATTGGTCAGTAGCCAAGCTTTTTATGAATTTGCATATGTACGCAATCATAGTGGTACAAATTCTTACCGGTCCTTTAATAAAAGTCATTAGTATTACGATTCAGCTTGTACTATCCTTGTTTCTTGATAGGTCGGAAGAAACTCTTCACCACCGATATACGCTCTTCAAAACGACTTGTCCGTTGTTTCCCATCCACCCTTCAAAACATTGTCTGTTCTAAACGCATCGAAATGGTGGGCCAAATACCTTACCCGACAAAATTAAAGCCAGAAGAATTGTGATTCATTTGCAACTATCCTAGCTGGGTTCAGTCCATAAAAAAACTCTTGACCACGAGACAACCTCTTAAAGGATTTTGTCGGTATCCCAGCTTCGTGACGGCTTTTTGTAACAGCATCAGAGTGGATGCGACTTACGTTCTCTGTCCGTTACTTAAATACGGTATGTGGTTAGCGAACAGGTTGTAACTTTCATTCGTGCCGACCAGCGCAGCGAAGCTATTCCCCATGATAACCCCCCCCCCCCCCAAAGAAAAAAACCCCCCCAAAAAACCCCCCCCCCCCCCCCCCTCATGAGTTCTCCTTGCCAAGCTCTATTACGCGAATCTAAGCACCGAGTGTACAAGCCTGGTGTGTTGCGATTCTGTGTAACATCCGGCTTGTTGGACTCTCCAAGCGAAACGTTTTCACAACGATAAACGTCTCACCGAGTTGTTAGTTGCCAAGCTTCTAAGAATCGCGTTCTACCATCATATCGGGCTAATTCAATCCGGTCTTTAATTAAAGCGGGGAGAGTTTCAATTCATGTTGCAACTATTCTTTCTTGTTGACGATCGCAACGAAACTCTTCCACAACCACGATCAAACCTATTGACTAGTTTGTCAGTACCAAACTTCTATAATGTGTCTTTAAACATCAGAGTGTGCAAAGTCCTGTACGGTTTAATAAAAGTCAGTAGTATTACGATTCATCTTGGGGTAACTATCCTTGTTCCTTGGTGGTCAAAATAAACTTTTTCACCCCGATACGAAACTTCAAAATGCTTGCGACCGGTTCCCCACGCTTCCAAATGCTTCTAAGCATGCGGAATTGTCCAAATTCCTTACGACCTCAAATTATAGCCAGGAAGTAGTGTTTCATTTAGTACTACCTCGGTTGTCATCAAAAAAACGTTACCACGATACAACCTCACAAACGAGTTGTCGGGTATCCGGCTTCTGTGAATGGCGGTTTTAGCATCAATTGGTGCGAATGACGTTCAGCCGTTACTTTAAGCCTGGAGTAGGAATAGAATCATGTTGTAACTATCCTTACTTGTTGAAACCCTAAACGAAACTATTCACCATGATTAAACATCTCATACGAGTGTCAGTACCAAGCTCTATGATTGCGAGGTGGGCGTAAAGCATCATAGTGGTTCGTAATTTTTACCGTTTTTTAAAAAAAGTTAGGAGTATTTCGATTCATCGTGTACTATCCTTTTATTTGTTGACGTTCGAAACGAAACTCTTCTCTACAATCAAACCTATCGAACGGTTGTTAGTTTTGCCAGCTCTTGTGAATTGCGTTCTAAAGCATCAGAGTTGTACAAATTCTGGACCGGTCTTTAATAAAGTCAGGAGTATCGCGATTCATCTGTTAACTATCCTTGTTTTGCCTGATGGTAAAAGAAAATTCTTACCACTCTCCGAACTCCAGAGACTTTCCGCGCTGCCGAAGGCTTCTATAAATTGTGTTTAAAGCATCGGAATGTTTGAAATCAAATCGCCTTAAATGAAAGCTGGAGTGTTGCGAATCATTTTGCACTATCCTAGCATGTGTGTCGGCCAGAAAGAACTATTCACAAGATGTAACATCACAACAGCTGTCGCTATCCAAGCTTCTAGAATTTAATTTTAAAGCATCAAGTGGGTGCGAATTCGTAAACAGTCATTACTTAAAGTCTGAGTGTTGCGATTCATTTGTTACTATCCTATGGTTGTTGACTCCCAAGCAAAACTATTCACCACGATTAAACCTTTCGCCTAGTTTGTTCGTTGCCAAGCTTCAAGAATTGCGTTCCTACCCATCATATTGGGGCGTAATTCTTTTACCGGTGTTTTAATTAAAGCGGGGAGAGTTTCGATCTGTTGTAAGCGTATCCTTGCTTGTTGACGACGAAACAACTCTACACCACGATCAAACCAAAAAAAAATAACGAGTTGTCATTTTTTTTTTTTTTGCTTTTTTGTTTTTTTTTTAGCAAACTTCTATGAATTAATTTTAAGCCTCATAGTGGGGCAAATTCGTACCGGTATAACTACAGGGGGTGGGGGGAAGTCATTAGTATTACGATCATCTTGTAACCTATCCTTGATTTTTTTTTTTTTTTTTTTTTTTTTTTTTTTTTTTTTTTCTTGTATGGTGCGAAAAGAAACTTGTTCCCACGATAACGAACTTCAAAATGACGTGCCGGTTTCCCCGCTTCAAAGAATTGCGTTCTCAAGCATCAGAATGTCCAATTCCTTACCACATATAGAAATTAAAGCTAGGAGTATTGTGATTTATTTTTGGTAACTAACCTAGCGTGGTTGTCAGTCATAAAAAATTCTTAACCACGATCCAATCTCTCAAACGAGTTGTCGGGATCCAGGCTTCTTTGAATGCGTTTTAAAGCATCAGAGTGGTGGCAAATTACCTCAGGCTTTAATAAAGCCGGGAGTAATACTATCATGTTGTACTATCCATACTTGGTTTGACAACCCTAACGAAACATTCGCCATGATTCAAAATCTCTACGGTTGGTCAGTAGCCAATCTTCTATTCATTGCGATCTAAAAGCTTCAGAGTGGTACAACCCGGGAGTATTGCGATTCATGTTGTAACTATCCGCGCTTGTTGCCTGTCCAAGGAACTTTTCACCACGTTAAACCTCTCAGCAGAGTTGTTCGTTGGCCAAGCTTCAAGAATTGTTTTCTAAACCATCCGATTGGGCTAATTCTTTACCCGGTCTTTAATTAAAGAGGGGAGAGTTTTCGATTCATGATGTCACTATCCTTGCTTGGGTGACGGTCGAAATGAACTCTTCACCCGTCCATCCTATTAAACGAGGTGTCATTAGCCAAGCGTCTATGAAATTGCATTTTAAAGCCTCAGATTGGTGCAAATTCTTTACCGTCTTTAATAAGTCATTAGGATTACGCTTCATATTGTACCTAATCCTAGTTTCTTGATGGACGTAAATAAACTCTTTCACCGCGTAACGAACTTCAACGCTTGCCGTTTTTCCACCTTCAAAGAATTGCGTTCTAAAGCATCGAATGGTCCAAATTCCTCTCACTGACAAAGATTTAAAGCCAGGATAATTGTGCTTCATTTTGCAACTATCGCATCTGGTTGCCATTCATAAGAAAACTCTTGACCACGACACAACCTCTAAAACGAGTTGCCGGTATCCAAGCTTCTGAAATTGCGTTTTAAGCATCAGAGTGTTGGCGAATTTTGTTCTGCCTTTAATTAATTGGGAGTGTTACTATCATGTTGTAACAATGATAAACAATGAAATCATCTCATACGAAACTATTCACATGATTAAACCATCTCTACTAGTTTGTCAGGTAGGCAAAGCTTCTCTAATGCGATATAAAGAGCAGAGTTGTACCAGCCGGGGTATTGCGGATTCCTGTTTTAACAATCCTGCTTTTTGACTGTCCAGGGAAAACTTTTTCACCACGATAAAACCTCTCAGCAAAGTTGTTAAGTTGCCAAGCTTCTAAGAATTGCGTTCTACCCATCAGTTGGGGATAATTCTTTACCGGTCTTTAATTAAAGCGGGGAGAGTTTTCATTCCCTGATGTACTATTCCTGCTTTTTGAGCGTTCAAACGAAATCTTCACCACGTCAAAAAAACCCCCCTATTCAACGAGTTGTCAGTACCAAGCTTTAAGAATGCATTTTAAAGCATCAGAGTGTTGTACATTTGTACAATTCTTTATAAAGTCAATATACTATTACGATTCATCTTGTAACTATCCTTGTTTCTTGATGTCGAAATAAACCCGTCACCACGATACGAACTTCAAAAGGACTTGCGATTCCACGCTTCAAGAATTGCGTTCTAAAGCGCGAATAGTCCAAATTCTTACGCGAAAAAATTAAAGCAAGCAGTATGGTGATTCATTTTGTAACTAACCTAGCTGTTTGTCGACGATAAAAAACCCTTAACCACGACACAACACTCTTCAAACGAGTTGTCGGTATCCCGCTCATAGATGCGTTTAAAGCATCAATTGGTGCGAATTACTTCATGCCTTTAATTTTAAAGCAGGGAGTGCTACGAATCATGTTATAACTTTCCTAGGGGTCGACAGTCGAAATGAAACCTATTCACCATATTAAACCTTTCCTTCGAGTTCTCAGTAGCCAAGCGTCTATTAATTGCGTTTTAAAGCATCAGAGTGGTATAGCGGGAGTGTTGCATTCATTTTGTACTATCCTCGCTTTTTGACTGTCCCAGTGAAACTTTTCATCACGATAACCTCTCAGCCAGTTTTCCTAGTTGCCGAAAAAGGGGTTCTAAGAATTGGCTTCTAAACTATAGATTGGGGCGAATTCTTACTGGTCATTAATTAAGCGTGGAGAGTTTCGATTCATGTGTAACTTTGTTTGCTTGTTTGACGATCGAAACGAACTCATCACCACGATCAAACATATTATACGAGTTGCTAGAAGCCAACTTCTATTACTGGCAGTTTAAAGCATCAAAGTGGGCAAAATTCCTGTACCCGTCTTAATAAAAGCCCTTAGTATTACGGTTCATCTCGTACTACCGTGTTCTTGATGGTCCGGAAAGAAACTCTTCACCGCATACGAACTTCAAAATGACTTGCCTGGTTTTCCACGCTTCAGAATTGCGTTCAATGCTCCGGAATGCCAAATTCCTTTCCGACAAAAAATAAAGCCAGGAGAATTGTGATTCATTTTTGCAACTATCCTAGCGGTGGCAGTAAAAAAAAAACTCTTGACCACGATACAGCCTCATAACGAGTTGATGGTATCCAACTTCTGAGAATTGGTTTTAAAGCATCAAGTGGTGGCGAATTTACGTTATGGCCTTTAATTAAAGCAGGGAGTGTTCGATCCCTTTATAAGCTTTTCTTACCGCCGACGTCGAACGAAACAAGTGACCATGATTAAACCTCTGCCAGACGATTGTGGCAGTACTAAGCTATCGATTAGGCGATCTAAAGCCTCAGAGTGGTACATGCCGTGAGTGTTTCAATTCATGTTGTAACTATCCTGCTTGTTGATAGTCCAAGCAAAACATTTACACCACGCTTAAACCTATCATCCGCGTGTTTAGTAGCCCAGCTTCTAGGAATGTTTGCGTTCAAAACCATCAGCATTGCGGCAAATTCTTTACCGGCTTAATTAAAGACGGGAGAGTTTCGATTCATGTTGAAACTATCCTTGCTTGTTGACGATCGAAACGAAGCACTTCACACAATCAAACTATTAGACGAGTTTGTCAGTAGCCAGACTCTAGGAATTGCAATAATTTTTTAAAGCATAAGTGGTGCAAATTTTGTACCAGTCTTCAATAAAAGTCCTTAGTATTATGATTCATCTCGTACTATCCTTGTTTCTTGATGGCGGAAAGAGCCTCTTCCACGGGGGGGGGGGGGGGGAGGGGGGGGTAGGGGGGACAAAAGGGGGGGGGGAAAAAAAGAGAGGGGGGGCGATATCTAACTTCACAAATGACTGCCGGTTTCCACACTTAAAAGAATTGCTCTCCCTAATGCTCGAATGTCCAAATCCTTTCCGACCAAAAATAAAGCCAGGAGAATGTGATTCATTTTGCAACTATCCAAGCTGGTGCATCATAAAAAACTCTTGACCACGATACAACCTCTTAATCAAGTTGTCGGTATCCAGCTTATAGAATTGCGTTTTATGCATCATAGTGGGAGAATTACGTTCAGGCCTTAATTAAAGCCGGAGTGTTACGAATCATGTTTACAAATCCTTACGTGCCGGCAGTCAACGAAACTATTCCTGATTAAACCTCTCATACTAGTTGTCGTAAGTCCACGTCAAATTTCTTACGATCTAAAGCATCAGATGGTACAAGCCGTGAGTGTTTCGATTTCATGTTGTAACTATCCCTCAAGTTGACGTTCCCAGCGAAACTTTTTCACCAGCGATTAAACCTCTCAGCCGAGTCTTAGTTCCAAGCTTCCTAGATTGCGTTCAAACCATCTGCTGGGGCTAATTCTTTACCGGTCTTTTATTCAAGCGAGGAGAGTTTCGATTCATGTTGGAACTATCCTTGCTTTTGTTGAAACCCCGTTTTTTGTTTTTCCCCCGAAACCCAAACTCTCACCACGATCCAACCTATTACGC